>JARHVA010003707.1:1255000-1705000 GCA_037957365.1 Torreya grandis
CCTCTATCATCCTTTATTATATCCATATATTTCATCATCTTTGATGATTCTCTCCCATCATCTTGTTATAAGGGATGAAATCTCTTACATCCAACTCATGACAAGAAGGTAGTTAGTCAATTACATCATGATATATATATCATAAAACAATGTTTTAGTACCAAATATAACAAAATCATTATGTACATAATTCAAAACTAATTAACCTATAATAATGAAATAATGAAATATAAGTAACATACATCTATCCCATAAAAACATACAACTTAAAATTTAGTTAAAAAGTAACAAATCAATTTAACAACCATAATAATCCATGGATAATTAGGTAAATCAACTTAGTGAGAAAATCAAGATGTAGCATCCTTCTCCCCTAATGTTGGTCATCATCCTAATGAAACTTATTTAAATAATAATTCTAAATAAAAAATAGTGTTTAGAAAAAAAATAACATAGTATGAAGCATCAAATAAGTAAAACAAATGTGGAAATAGCCTATAAAAATCATCATAGTCCTCCCTAATAGCACTATCCTCAGATTATTGGTCCTACTAGACCTTTCACTATAACACTTATATATTACACAAATGAAATTTGAGAGTGTCAATTAATCTAAGTGTTTCTACCATGACCACCCCATGATCTAGAACCTACAAATCATTCCAATCCAACACATGCAAAGGATCGACTATGTATTTTTAAGATAAGGTAAATGGAAGACATTATGTAATAAATCTAGGGATGGTGGTAATGCAAGACTAACCATTACAAAATTTACTACTTATAAAACCTTTAAGGGTCCCACATATCTTAGTGAATTTTTTTCTAAATTCTCAAATTTAATTGAGCTCTTTTGTTTCTTAAAACACAAAAATAATTTATCACCTATTAAAAACTACATTGATATTCTCTTTAGATCAGTATAGCTATTTTACCTATCATTTGCCTAGACTAATATGTACTTTATTTTTATAATTTTTTATTCCATTTTTGAATTCATATCAGGTCCAAAGACTACCCTATCTTCCAACTTATCCCAATTAATTGGTGTCCTACACCTTCTCCCATAAAGTGATTAAAATAGTACCATATTCAAAGTATACTGGTATGAGTTATTATATACAAACTCAACCAATTAAATATATTATTCCCATTTGTATTGTTGACCCATTCAATACATATGAAGAAGATATTATAACACTTGATTAACTACATCAATTTAACTGTTAGTTTGTAGGTGATATGTAGTGATGAAGTTTAGTTGTGTACCCAAAGTTGACTTCATATTTAACCAAAATCTAGAAGTCATTCTTAGATCATGATCTGGTATGATCTTTATAAATCCATGATATTGATACACTTAATTTATGAATCTCTTCATAAGATTTGGTGCCTATTCTAACAAATTTATTAGTATAACATGTGCTACCTTGGTTAGTTTATCAACTATAACTAAGATCATGTCATGCATATTATATGATAATGGTAATCCTTAGACAAAGTAAATATTGATCACCTGACATTTCTACTCTGGTATGTTATGTTGATATAATAGTCAAGTTGGATGCACATGTTTAAATTTCACTCATTGACATTATAGACAATATGACACAAATTCTACTGCATCTTTATTGATTCCTTTCTAGAAATAAAGTGTTCTAAACTTTGTCATTATCTTGGTTACTCTTAGATATCCTAAATACAAGGTGTTATGTTATTCTTCTAGCAATATGCTCCTTAGATTATCTTGATTTGGTATGTACATTCTTCTATTGTATAAAAAAATACCATCACTTTCTAAGATATATCCTTTATACCTAGGATTCTGAGCATTCTCAAACAAATCTTTCCTAACTTTATCATATAATTCATCTCCTAGTGAGAATTTGATAACATGATCTCTAAAAATACTTTTAATAATAACCATAGCTGATATGTACCTTTTATGACTTAAGTCATCAACTAATTTATTCTCCTTGTCTTTAATGTAATTGACATCAAATTCATAGTTAGACAAAAAAATTGAACAAGCACCTCTCACGAGAGGTCAAATTTGGCTGGGTGAAGATGTATTTGAGTCCTAATTTATCAATCTTGATCTCAAATGGTTTTCCCAAAAATAATGTATCCAAACTTGTAAATAATGAACAATTGCTATAAGTTTAAGATCATGAGGAGAATAATTCACAACATAAGGCTTCAATTTCCTTGAATCATAAGCTACAACTATACCATCCTACATAAGGACTCCTTTTAGTCCATCCTTAGATGTATTTGTGATCACTAAAAATTGGCCATTAGAATCAATAACTCTTAACACTAGTGCTAAAGTAAGCCTTATTTTCAATTCCTAAGAAGCTACTTCACACTTATCTGACCAAATAAAATTTTGATTCTTACATTGTAGAGAATTTATCAGATTAGCTATTTTGGATGAATTCAAAATCAATTTCCTATTATATCCCACTAATCCCATGAAACTTATTACCTTATGGACATTTATTGGTGATGAACACTCCATAATGGATCTTATAATAGTTGGATCAACAAAAATTCCATCCTCTAAGATAATACGTTCTAGATATTGCACTTTATTTTGAAAAAATGCACACATTGATAATTTACCATATATTCTATGTTTTTATAGATGTTATAAAACTAACTCCAAATTTTCAATATGATCTTATTTATCCTTATAATATATAAAAATGTCATCTAAAAATAAAATGATCTAGTTAATCTATAAACACATTATTCATGAGATTCATGAATTTTGCATGTACATTCATCAACCCAAATGGTAACACTATAAACTCATAATGCCCATAGCGAGTTCTAAATTCCATCTTTAGAATACCATCATAGTTCATTCTTAAATAAAGATATCCAAATTGAAGATCAATCTTAGAAAATATTTTTTCTCCTTAAATTAGATCGCAAATATCATCTATTCAAGGTAGTGGATACATGTTCTTGATGGTCACCTTATTTAACATTATATAATCAATACAAAGTGCCATCCTTCTTCTTAACAAAGACAACTGATGCACCCCATGGTGACACACTTGGTTTGATCAACCCTTTAGATAACAACTCCTAAATTTGTGCTTTCAATTTGACTAATTCAATGGTTATCATTCTATATGGAGCCTTAGAATGAGGTTCTAATCCTAATTTGATATCAATAGATAAATAAAAATCCCCTTTAGGAGGGAATCTTAGCAATTCCTATATAAACACATCATGAGAATTCCTAAAGAAAGGATAATATTCAGTTGATGGTTCCTTACTTTCCTCCATTTCATTTATCTTGATGATAAATGTTTAACATCCTTTTCCTTTGGCCTTCCTGAATTACAATATAGAAATATGCCTAAACCTTAACTCCTTTTTGCCCTAAATTAATGTTTGATTTCCAGAATCATCTAGACTCTCAACCCTTTTTAGATACTAGTCAGCCTTGGCCTTATGCATCACAAGCCAGTTGAATTTTAGGATCACATCATATGACCATAGGGGTGCTACATAAATATCCACAACCATTATCAATTTTGGTAACCTAATTTCTACTTTAACTAAACACTTGTCAACTTAGAATTTAGAATCATCCTTATATTGTACCGACCATGTATTTTCCATTACACCATCTTTTCTAAATAATTTATATATAATTATAGGATATATAAAACATTTTATAGCCCTTATATCTATCAAAATGGAAAATGGATGTTCAAACAAAATAAATGATAGTTTTATGGGTGAAGTATGGAATTCAACTTGTCAATTATCAACTACCACATGAATACATTGCTAAAAATTTCCTTGTTGAGGGGTAAAACCTATGTTACTTAACTTATCTTGGGTACATTCATGTGAAAAATGGTCACCTCCATTGATGAAGCAACCTCTTAGTGGTCTATTTCAATCATACTATTGGTTTTCATTAAAACTACCTTTGGAACCATTACCCAATTTATTTCTACCTAAACTATTATTGAATTTGCTATTATAACTCTTGAAATGACTCTTGGAGTCTCCACTCCTTAGTTTTTATTTCTTCTTCTTTAATTTTGGCATATAACTTCAAAAAAAATTCTTAAACTTGTCCCTGCCCTGAGCAAGAGATTTCAACTTTTGCTCTTATCTGACTACTTTCTTAAAGACCTAGTCAATGTTAGATGGTCCATGAAACTCTACTTCACCAATATGGGTTTTTAATCCCATTATTAACTTCATAATATATGAACCTCTCATCTATCTAATACTGAGGTACATATTTCATAAGTTTGGTGAACTATTCCTAGTACTTATCCCCTAATAAGTATCCCTACTTTATATTCTAAAAAAATGGAAGCTTTTGGTCAAAATATAACTTCATAAGCTACTATGATCTGAATAGTGTCACAAAATGATCCCAAGTAGTGTTGGTGAAGTTTAGATTCATTTTCAACTTATTCTTGGCCCACTATGTAGATTCTTCTCTAACAAGCTGATAAGATCACCAAATGGGTTTGGTGACCTCAGAGTAGTTTTGAATCTTGAAATACTTATCCATTTTATTTAACCATGATTTATCTCCATCTCCCATAACAGTTCCATCAAAATTAGTTGGATTCACCTTTTTCATATCCCTTGCCAATTCTATAACTACATAAACTCATGTTTCTTTAGGAAATTCCTCATGTCTCTACTCTTGAGGAATTTATTTCTTAATATGATTATCTTAAATCTCATCTTTATGGGATTCTTTTTCATGTCAATGAATTTCTTATTCTAAGGATATAATTTTTTCCCTAGTCTCATTCATGGTTTCAAGAATCTGATCTAACTTTGTTGTTTGTTCAGCATAAAATTAGTTAAGCTCAAATGGAGAGTCACTATCATTGACATTCAAATGACCCTCTCCAGATGCTCTTTCTCACACCATTATTATTTTAGATATTATAATAATATAATAATGTTAGTGGACTCATTAAGTCCTAAGTTTTGAGCCACAACTCTGATACCACAATATAACATCCCCATAGGGATTTACTAGAATAATGCTATTTTTTTTTAATATCTACGTAACACTTATTATTTCATTAGGTTACACCAAGAGAATATAATTATTGATCTAACATATTACTAAGCATATTATTCATATGTAAACATGTAACAATAACAATTATTGATCACTAGCATCATATATAATATAACATAAATGCATAAGGAAAGTAATTAAATTAAAATATAGCCATAATTACTACACTAATATAGCCACTATTGTAAATTTACAATAATTAATCAATTATATTTACAATGGGAATTATGCCTCAACATAAATATAATAGTAGATGTAATGCTCCATGGAGCTTGAGTCATTTTAACTCCAGTATCTTTGATAATCTCAAGTGTATTCTCCAATAAGTACTATAGTGGGGAGGGAGAGCATCATTCGAGTGTTTTTACACACTAACCATAGACCATCAATCCCCCACACAATCCCAAAAATAGAGAGTATCCCTCCCTTCATTTATGGGTAGATAGTGATGGTGCAGGAATCCAGAGAGACATGTTAGTACCCATGTGCTGTAAGATTTATACTACATGATGTGTACCATAAAGAAAATACATTCTAACATGATATCAAAAAAACATGTAAATAATACATATGAAGTGACAATGTCTATATAAACATTATTTTGGCTAAAGTTTCAAAATATTTATTGATCTCTAAGATTGGTCAAATTTATACACACCACTTGATCAAATTACCTTCATCTAGGATTGGTGGTGGTAACTAAGCTAGTAAAGTCCATCTCACTACTTAATTAGTATCATCAATGAAAGATTTGGTTAAAAACATTTTAACCAATGGATTCATATATATTATTCTACTATCAATTATAAAAACATGCCACATATATGAATAATATTTATGCATACATTTAGGCCATCAAACATATGTATGAATATTAAAGATTACTTAAACAATGATCATAACAAGTAATTTTATTTAATAAACAAATAAATTATAAACTCATAACATATAATATAATTCCCTTAAGTAAATACAAATGTAACAAAATCAACATTACCTACATATATTACAGATACTACTCAATCTAATAACAACATAAGAAAATTAACTTATAAACCCAAAGTATATTTCTTCATTTATAATACCTCATGGGAGGATTTATGAATATATTTAAATCAAATTATCCTTCATTTTTTTATAATTTCTTTACTAAAAAGAGTATAATTATATTTACTAATCCCATATTTATTCATACTAGCTATAAAAGTGTATGTGGTCCTGAGTTGACATATAAGTATACAACATATGTTTATACACTTTCATTAAGTATAATGAAAGTGTATAAACATATGTTGTATACTTATATGTCAACTCAGGACCACATACACTTTTATAGCTAGTATGAATAGATATTATATATCATAATTAAACAATTCCTTTATGTTGAAATTTGAGAATATATTTGGGCTTTAGGAAATGTTGACATCCTATTTAGTTTTAAATACTTCTTCATGGAAAGTTATTGAATAATATAGTATTAAAGTAAATGGTAAAATACCTTATCATGATAGAGAAAGATATATTACCATGATAAGGTATTTTACCATTTACTTTAATACTATATAATTCAATAACTTTCCATGAAGAAGTATTTAAAACTAAATAGGATGTCAACATTTCCTAAAGCCCAAATATATTCTCAAATTTCAACATAAAGGAATTGTTTAATTATGATAACAAAAACCATCCAAAAATAATTACCCTATTATTTCCTTCAATAAAATCCTTCTAATGTATATGTATAAAAGGAAATAGAGTTAAATTAACCAATCAAAAATCTATTCTTGAAATTAACTTAAAGGTTAATGGAGGTTTTCATACTTTTTCAAAATATCCAGGTGTATCTATCTTTTAAATCTAATACCTAAAACCAATTCCTTGAGAACTGTAGACTTATCAAAATATAGCATAGTTTTTATAAGTGTTTGAACAATATGACCTAGTTCACATATATTCACTCAACCTTGACACAGTTATTCACCTATTAAAAGAGCTAATAAGTTTAAAAATTCAAATTAATTTATTTGTTTCTAAATGGAAACTAAACTTATATCATTCCTCTCATAATAACTTATAAGGATACATATCCTTCTAACTGAAGGTCTTTGCAATGGAACATTATTATACCCTATATATACATATAATTAGAAATTTTAAAAATTAGTATACAAAAAGTGATCCATTAATTTATACACATAATTATAAATTTTAAAAAATTTTATACAAAAAGTGATCCATTCATTTATACAAATGTTTTATGATGTTAAAATCTTATGTCTAAATTCACAAACTAACAATTCCATTAAATAGTTATATTTACACCTTTTCATGTGTGTGTGTGTGTGTGTGTGGAGAATTTATACTATGAAAATATACATCCAAAGTTTCAAAAACATAGTCTCAAATTATATATTGCAAAAGTTATCCACCCAGATTTATGTTTTTGAGCTAGGGCATTACACAATCTATACAACTAAACCATTTTACACTTATGATTTGTTGTTCATACATAACTAGTTTTTATCCTTAGGTATACAGGATAATAGATTGGTTCTATGGATGGCCGAGCCATCCAAAGGGCTAAGCCTATATCCCCATACAATATTCCATTCATTTTTAAACCTAAGAAATCAAATCACTCATATAAATATTTAACTAATAGAATAGTAAAAACATCACCAACATTGATATTGCTTCTAATTTAACACTGAATCAAAACATAATATCTTCTTTCTTTTTCTTGATTTGCCTTTCCTCTTCTTCTTTTTATCATCTTGTGTGTGTCCTATTACTTTCCACTACTCACCTCTTATCATATTACTCATACCAATCAATATTTACATGACCCTAGTCACTACAACTCACAGTCAACGAAAAACTTTATGCTTTTTCAATCTAACAATGACTAAGACCAGTTAATTTCCATTAACCATGCTTAATAAAATCCCTATATTTTACTTTACTCAAACTTTATTTCTTTTGAAATATGTTCACATTGATCCATGTTACATGACTAAATATTCCAATCCAATGTCCACTTTTAATCATTTTACATAATGATAATTATACTTTGAAATATTAATTTAGTCCATGTATGCTAGAAACATTAGACTTAGATCTTAGGTTAGTATTTATGATAATTCAACCTCCTTTAACAACAAATAAAGGTAATTATCTTTTATAACAATGTCAATTATATTCAGATATAAAAATTATAGACCAATCACTTAATAATTTTAATTATAATAAAATAATTATTTGAGCCATTACTAGTGTATATAGGATATCTATGTCTTTCATTATTTAATAACTTGGCGTATATTGATATTATTAAATATCAATAATAGTAATCTTAAAATTATAAAATGTTAAAAATAAATTTTTATAGTATATATATAATATAAATTAGATATCATCTGTTATATTTATGTTCTTATAATCATAAATAAATATAATTAAAATAACCTCGTATAATCTTAATATAATATTAAGCACTAAGTCTACGTAAAATAAACAAACTGAAATCACATACAAGATTTATGAAATATATATGTACTATTGGAATCAAAATAAATAATAGGTATGTGAATCAATGTCTTAAAAACATTAATTTAATTCCACTTAAGCATACATTAACCATTCCCACGAACATAGACATCTAGCAAAGCATATGCAACCATACAAGATCATGAAACAAGATAACACATTATATATGTGGAAAACCTTAAATGGGAAGAAAAATTAATTATATATTCAAATTAAATATATTAATATAATAAAAAAACCAATATTTATTGAATCACCAACTCCACATGGAGTACCAACCCTAACTAGTCAAGTACCCACTCAACCAGGGTTTAAGAAACACCAACCTATAAGGAGGAACCAACCCCCTAGATGAATCAACACCATATTAGCCACATAAATTTTTTTATCACATTAAAAAAACCTTGTTTCCAAAATATCAAATGATGATCACCTTATTTATCTCTTCTCACTCTTTTATTTCTCTCAAACTACCTTCTAGGTTTCTTCGCTCAACTAGGTCTCTTTAAAATAGATTATGTCATATGACCTTGATATTCATATACATTACCACTATTATATATTCATGATAGTTTATATACAATATTATTATAGTATATAATACCTCATTAAATTATTCAAATTATTGTTTCCTTCACTTGCACTCACACCTTCTCTAATAAGCCAATTAGGCCTATTAGGCCTTGTTCTTTTACAATCCTCTAGTTCACACACCTCTTGGTTTTAAATATACACTTGAATACTTGGATTACCATTTAAATGTGTATTATAACATTATTAATATATTAATAAATAATTAAACAATGTTTTTTATAATTTAAAATACAAAACCCCCTTTTAGGCCTTAAGGAGACCTAATTCAAGTAGGCCTTCATTAGTACACGTTACCCTTTGATCTCCTTGGAACAATTTAAAACTAAAAAAATGGAATTAAAACTTAATATAACAATTATATATACCCCCACTTATGTCTTCTAGGTTTAACAAGACATTTTTTATCAAATCACTACTTGAAACCCTTTAGTAGTACTTAGTCCTATTAGGCCTATGTACACCAAAAATTTGCCTTTCAATACTGAGACTGCAATTACCTTAAGACAATAAAACATGATCAACCAAGTATATATATATAGATTATATATGAGCTAAATTTCATCACCATATTATTGAAACACTTCAAATCAGAGCAAAGGGCTTAAACTCATCTCTTCAATATGCTCACTTAGAGCTACCAAGACTATCAAAAGTGAGCCATCAAACTATTTGACATCCAACACCTAAAATGACACTTTAAATGTTACTTGATACATTAAATATATTTTATAACATCTTAATAACAACCTTAATTACAAAAACTATAAGATCTAATATCAAAAATTTGTATTGTAGACCAATCTTCTGACCTTATCTCATACAGTCTTGCATGAACTAGACAAGTCATTTTGAATTTAATTTTTCAACCTCTTACACTAACTTCCAAGATATAAAAAAGTGAGAACATGAATTTCAAGTCACAAAAAACAAAACCATATGTATTAGGTATTTCAAATCAGGGCATAGAGCTTTAAAATCATCATTTTAACCTGTTTACTTAGAACTACCAGTTTACCTTAAAGCACTATCATGGTGATATTGACCTTCAACACCTATATATACATATTAAATAATTTTTATGCATATATATGAACCTATGACATATAAAAAACACCTTTAAATATTAACATCATATGTTCTAGTGGAAACTAATGGTCTTAATGACCAATTTTTTGACTCACTATACACAAACCTCAATGAGTTAGAGAGGTCATTTTGTCTTCATCATTTTCACCACTATATCTAACTTCCAATATTTATACCTAGAATGAGTAGAACATACCAATACAAAAACATATCCATGTACTTTGTTTCATCACTCTATCATGATAACACATTCCTATTCATTTTCCCATTGTTGCTTGGGTTTCTCACTATTTACACCATTTAGCCTGTTAGCAATTAGCTAAATTAGGTGATAAGTTTATCACACATGAGAAATATTACTTGTACATAAACTTTTATGTATATGAAACATGAATCTCAAGTTTCATCCTCCATCCATTTTCATACTTTAACTTGGTCAATTTTGACTATTACTTAAAATATCCAAGAAATTGTCACTTTATTATAGGGTTTACTCAGTCCCCTAATAACTCATTCACACTTAGAGGTGCTTGGGAGAGTTTAATATAACCTCCAATATCTTAACTAAGCATACCAATCCATTTTGGTCACTTTTGATCAAAATATTCAACATCAGGTCCTTATTAGGGTTATAAGAGGATTTAAACCTATCCTTCATAAGCCATATCCCCTCAATCCAAAAATTATTTCCTAAAATTTTTAGATAGTATCCTTCCCCATTTACCATGAATTTTTTAGGTTCACATTTAAAGGTTTAGTGAGATAATGAGCACAATAAATTCCTTATCAAGTTGAGAATCCTTCATTTTATGCACTTGAGAGACCTTCAAACACATTTTCATGACTTTTATTACAAACCATGACCTCAAACTTGGTCAAAATACTTTTAAAAACATGGAAAACTTCTAAAAACACTCACCTATCCATAATTTCCTTGTAAATATAACCTCATACCCCATTAGGCCATACTCTTTCTCTTCATCATGGTCTTCATGCTACATTAGACCTAGAAACACACCTTCACGCCACTATAAATTCACTATACACCTCACACACATGCTCAAGAAACCTAATACAACATATCATTCTTGTGTGCACTCATCAAGAAAATCCATCATACTCGTATCTTCTCACAAAGTATCTTCATGTTACGACTAGTACCATGACTAGGTTTCTCAAGCACTTGAAACTTGACAACTAACATTAAACCAATTTTAAAAGTATATATGATTTAATTACATGATAAAATAATTTAAGTGAACCTATCAAAATATTATTCTCATTTATTCCCCAAACTTCACTATGCACACCTTCTCATAGGGTCTAAACTAGGCTTCTCAAGACACCTTATACTCAATAACTAATACTCAAACATGATTAACTCAATGATATCAAATAAGAAAAATATTTAGAAAAAACTCTCACACCAATGAAACAATATATTTTATTATTAAACACTAACATACATCCTTCACATGTCTTGATGATAGATCATGTTATCTCATTAGGCTAGGTAGTGTTTAGGACTGGTCTAGTTGTAGACTACGATTGAAGGTTACCCTTGTAAACTCACCTTTAAAATCTCATTGATGCCTATACACCTTGATCACATTCCTTACATGCTCCTCAAACAATTTCATACCTCTACACATACATCTTCATGTTCACCATGCACATGCCTCTTCATGACATGCCTATGCTTGTTATGCAATGTACCTTCCATACTTGAACTGTACCAATGATCTAAGACATTACTTGTATTCAAATTATCTCTTTAAAAAATGATCTAGTCACATCACATACTATCAATAAAATAATTTTATCTCATGACCACACACTTCTATCTCATGACAATAATCATGGAAACACTCTTTCTTTCATAAATAACCTCACTCACGATAATTATTCCATGCACCTAGTCACTACCAACTATACTCTACCAACTTTCTCTATTCACCTTTGACATCTACCTTATGTAAGATACATCTTCATAATATGCTCTTTGATATCAATCATAATCACTAATCAATAAATAAGACAATTCTCAATAATATCATCTTGAAGACATCACTCAAGCTAACATAATAACACTCATAACACACTCATATCACTGCTTTAATATTTTTCCATGCCATGACTAGAATAAAGCCTCTAATTCACTTTAATGCATTCGGAACCTTGAAATGTAACTTCCATGATCATACCTCTTATGATAATTATCATCAATGCAACACTCTGATGTGATTTGACATAACTCACTACCAATTTAACTAACCTGGCTCTCATCAAGACACTAGTCTCAAAAATAACTACTTAACTTCAACCTCATTCACCATGATTACATTCTCTTTCATATAAAAAACACTCACTATGTTGGCATAATAACTCATCATAACCATAACTCAAATATTAATTTACAATGTAAATTCATAATAACCTTTGACATTAATGACAACATCAATGCCAAAACTCAATAATCAATGACAATGATCAACAATCTCCCCCTTTGTCATTGATAACAAACACACTCAGAAAATTATGGAAACCACTCTTGATGGAAACCATCTCTTAAATTTGGCTCTTGAATTTTCTCTCCCTTTTGGATATTTCTCTCCCTTTGACATTAATGACAAAGGATCACCTACAACTAATAGAATCACACTTTCTCCCCATGAGTTGATACTACCTCTCAAAGACACTAGATACCACATAATATTTAGAAAATATGGAAACTACTCTTTTTATAAAGAGCCTAAAGCTACCAAGCTCACCCTTAGATCAAGCATATATCCCTTAAATAAACTAGAAACTCAATATTACTTACCTTCCTTGGCATGACTGAACAATATCAAACTCTTGATCACACACTAGGTTACCACAGTCTTGACACCAACTTTAGAATTAAAGACTCCTCCTTTGTCTTCACAACTCAACACCTATGTTAATAATACTCTTAAACCTTATTCATAATATTTAATTCATATTGACACCAATACCCCTTCTTAATATATATCAATCTAAACTACTCACATAAATAGATACCAAGAGATTACCTCTCACATACTAATTGATTGCACTTTGACCTTAAATACCTGATGTAAGCCTTAGATCTCTCATCATGATACCTAAAAAACTTCAAACCTCATTCTTATATTAATTGAAAAATGTCTCCATGAATCTTAATAGAGCCACCACTTTTCATAGGGAACTAAAACACCATGAACTCAAGAGATCCCCATATCTCTAATCTACTCTTCTCAGCCATCTTGCAATCATGAGACTGATAGTCTCTTTGTAGAATACAATTAGGCTTGACTAAAGCATGTAAATCATCCACCTTGTCATCATTCTTCTTATATTTTATTGGCTTATCAATATGTGTAGATAACACATGTTATTGACATTTAATCACATTTGATCCTTTTTATACCTTATTAAATAGTCCATTTTGATGAGTAGACTGATCATGAATCACCTTGAATATATTTAGTTTCCATACAAATGTTTAACCCTTCTCATTTACTTTTTGAGCTTAATTTACCTTGTTATGTCTTAAGGAACTTATAAATATAATAAGATAGAATATTATAATGTGTCCCACATTATGACAAATATATAAAATTACATCACTTCTCTTACCTTTTGACTGATCATTCCTTCTCCCATGGTCGCATGATAACTCATTTTTTGAGGATCTTATACAATCTCTTTCTATATGACCAAACTAACTACATGAGAAATAGTAACCATGAAATGAATTTGCATACTTATAGCATTAGGATATCTAATAGAATTTGTCTTTATATTGTTCTTTAGGCTGACCTTATTGTTCACATTATCATTCTCCTTATTCTCCTTTTGATCTACTTTGAAATGAATACCTACCTTATCATTGGTAGACTTTTGACTACTCAAAATGTCATCTAAAGCCTTAGTGTTATTTTAAAAATTCTCATAGGTTTTCATATTATTTATGGGTTGCTCATGCTCAACCTTCAAATAATATAGCTCTATCTTTAACTTATCATTATCAACTTATTTTGATATTAACTTTTAATTTACACCTTCTAACTAATTCCTAAGATCCTTGATGATCTTCTCTTCCCTTTTGGCTTTTTTGACCCAATCGGTCTTCAAGGTACATATATATTCCTTAAGATCCTTGACCATAGATCTCAACTTATTCTTACTCTTATTTTGATGATTAAAATCATATAGGGCATTTATGATATCAGATTTAAGGTCTACTTCAACTTGTCCTTCTTCATTGTCATAGTAGACTTCTTCATCATACATGTTGTCTTCTTCCTTTTGATCACTAGCCATATTGTGCTTCCTAGGATCACCTTAAATCTGTTAGGACTATTTCAAAGGACTATGATCTAATATCAATTATTGGAATCATAATAATTGAGAGGGGGTAGTGAATTATTATCTTCAAAACATTTATTCAATTCTACTTAAGCATATATAAACCATTCATATAAACATGAACATCTAGTAAAGCATAAATAACCATATAAGATAACACATTATATATATGGGAAACCCTCAAGGGGAATAAAAACCACTAATATATGAAAATTTAATATAATAATATAATACAAGAACCAATATTTAGTGAGTCACCAACTCCACATGGAGCACCAACCACAACTAGTCAAGAAACCACTCAACTAGGCATTAACAAGCACTGACCTACAAGGAGGCACCAACCCCCTAAATGACTCAACACTAACTTATCCACATGAAAATTTTTATCACATTTATAAAACCTTTTTTCTCAAATAACATATTATTATCACCTTCTTTAGCTTTTCTCACTCTGTTGTCTCTCTCAAACTACTTTCTAGGCTTCTTCGCTTAACTAGGCCTCTTCAAGATAGATTAGGTCATATGAGATTGATATTAATTTAAATTACCCTTATTATATATTCATTATATTTTATATACACCCCTATTATGGTCTAAAATACCTCCTTAATCTCTTCAAATATTTTTTTCCTTCACTTGCACTCACACCTTCTCTATCAAGCCAATTAGGCCTATTATGCCTTATTCTTATATAATCATCTAGATCAAAAATATATTGGTCATACATATACACTTTAAAAATTATATTACCATTTAACTAGGTCTTTAAAAACTTTAATTCATTAATCAATCATTAAAATAGGTCATCCACAACTTAAAATACCAAAACCTCTTTTAGGCCTTAAGGACACCTAATTCAATTAGGCCTTCATTAGTACATGTTACCCTTTGATCTCCTTGAAAAAATTTAAAACTCCACATATGGTATTGAAACTTAATACAAAAATAAAATAGATCCCCACTAATATCCTCTAGGCTCAATAATACATTTTACAACAAATCACTACTTGAAACCATTCCTTACTACTCAGTCATATTAGGCTTGTGTATACCAAAAATTGGCCTTTCAATACTAATATTTAAAATCATTTAACCTAATAAAACATGATAAAATTATATATATATATATATATATATATATATATATATATATATATATATATAATTTCAAGGTCATCACCATATTATTTAAACACTTCAACTCAGAGCAAAAGACTTAAACTAATCCCTTTAGTATGGTCACTCAAAATTGCAAGGACTATCAAAATCCAATCATGAAACTAATTGGCATCCAAAACTTAAAATTAAATTTTAAATGTTACTTAATACATTAAATATCTTATATAACATATTAATAACAACCTCAATCATAAAACAACTAGATTTAATATCAATCATTTATCTTACAAACCAATCTTTTGACCTTATCTCACATAATCTTCTATAAACTAGACAAGCCATTTTGAATTCAACTTTTCAACCTCTTACACTAACTTCCAAGATTTAAAAAATCATTACCAGGACTTTCAATTCATAATAAACATCACCATATGCATTATATATTCAAACTTAAGGTATAAAGCCTCAAACTCATCACTATAACTTGCTTACTCAGAAATACCAATTTACCTTAAAGTATAGTCATGGTGATATTGACCTTAAATACCTTTATAGACATATTAAATTACTTATTAATCATGTATATGAACCTATGACATATCAAACAAATTTTAAAATATAAATATCATATGTTCTAGTGGCAACTATTAGTCTTACAGATTAATTTGTTGACCTCACTATACACAAACCTCACTAAGTCAGACAAGTCATTTTATCTTCATAATTTTTAAGACTATATATAAATTCCAAGATTTATTTAAAAAGTTATTATAAGATACCAATCCCAAAAAACATCTCCATGCACTTGGTTTCACCACTCTATCATGATAATACATTCATATTCATCTTCTCACTGGTCATTGGGTTTCTCACTATTTGTGATATTTGGCCTGTTAGTGATTGGATAACTTTGATGATTGGTTTATCATAATTAAGGGATAAAATTTTTACATAAACCTTCATGTACATGAAAAATTATACTAAAGTTTCATCCTTCATCCATTTTCATACTTTGACTTGGTCAAGTCTGATTATTACAATAAATCTCTAAAAAAATAGCACTTTCCTATAGGGTCTACTCACACTCATAAAAATTAAATCACACTTATATGTTCCTATGATAGTTTAATATAGCCTAAAATATCATACCTAATCATACCAATCCATTCTAGGCACTTTTGATCAAAATATTCAACATTGGGTCCTTGTTACTTTAAACTTGTTTCCATTCTTAACAATCATTCATTTAGCATAACCTCTAAATAAAAAAATAAATTCCAATAATTTTGATGTATGAAAATTCTAAATTTACCATGAACTTATTAGGTTCCCAGGCAAATGTTCAATAAGCTAATGAGCACATAAAAATCCTTCTCAAATTGAGAATCCTTCATTTTATGCACTCGAGAGACCTCCAAACACATTCTCATGAATTTTAATACAAAAAATGACCTCAAAATTTTTAAAAATACTTGAAAAAATATGAAACACTTTTTATAACACTCACCTATCCATACTTGCCTTGGAAATAGAACCTCATACCCCATTAGGCCATACTCTCTCTCTTTATCATGGTCTTCATGCTATATTAGACCTAAAAACACACCTTCATGCCACTATAAATTCACTATAAACCTCATACACATGATAAATACACCTCATAAAAACATCATGCCTATTTTCACTCATCTCATCATGCCATCATACTTATATCTTCTTATAAGGTCTCTTCATGTTATGACTAGTGCCATGACTAGGCTTCTCAAGCACATAAAACATGAAAAACAACCTTGAAACACTTATGAAAGTATATACACTTTAATTACATGATAAAAAATTTCAAAAAACCTTTCAAAATCTTGTGATCACTTAATTCACCAAACTTCACTATGCACACCTTCTCACAGGGTCTAGACTAGGCTTCTCAAGAAACCTTATACTCAAGAACTAGTACTCAAACATGCTTACCTCAATGATAAAAAATAATAATAGTCTTCAGATATCACTCTCAAACTAATGCAACAATATATTTCATTCTTAAACACTACCATACATCTTTCACATGCCTTGATAATAGATCATGATATCTCATTAGGCTAGGTAGAGTCTAGGACTAGTCTTGTTACAAACATGGATTGAAGGTATTACCCCTATAGGCTCACCTTGAAACTATAATTCATGCTTATAAATATTTCTCACATGACTTATAGGCTCCTAAAAAAAATCCATACCTCTACACATACATCTTCATGCTCACCATGCACATGCCTCTTCATGACATGACTATGCTTGCTATGCATTGTACCTTCCATACTTAACCTATACCAATGATCTAAGACATTAGTTTTATTAAAATTATATATTTTAAAAATTAATTTGTTACATTGCATACTATCAACAACACTCATTTCTATCATGACCATGCACTTTTCTCTCATGGCAACATTCATGGCAAAACTCTTTCTTTCATGAATGAACTCACTCATGATAACTCTTCCATGCACCTACCTAGTCACTACCAATTATACTCTACCAATTGTCTCTATTCACATTTGACATATACCTTATGCTATATTTATCTTCATAAGATGCTCCTTGATCTCAATATTGATTACTAATTAATAAAGAAGATAATGCTCAATAATCTCACCTTGAAGATATCACTCAAGTTGACATAAAAACACTCATAACACATTCATATCATTCCTTTCATACTTATACCATGTAATGACTATAATCAAATTAAAATGAACACCTTTGACACCTTGACCTATGCCTTCCATAATCACACCAATTATGACAATTGTCATCAATGCAACACTCTTATGTCCCTTGACATAACTCACTACTAACTAAACTAACCTTTCTCTCACCTAGACACCAATATCAAAAATAACTAATTGAAGTCAACCTCATTGACCATGATTAAAATCTCTTTCATAGAAACAAAAATCACTATGTTGGTAAAAAAAATCATCATACACATACCTAAAAGCTTACTTGACCATGCACCTTCACAAGAATATTTGACATCAATGACTACATCAATGCTAAAAGTCAACAATCAATGACAATGGTTAACATGAAATAAATTTATAACACATAAAATATAATGTTTAATTTCAATTATCTTTAAAAGCATACTGACTCAAACAATCAAACACATAATGTATATAACATATAAAATCTAATGTGGTGTGTGCATGGGTTTAGCAATTCCTCTATCATCTTTCACCATCTCAATTTACATCACCCTCTCTGATGATGCTCTCCCTCCATCATACTTTGAGGGATGAAATATTGAATCCAACTCATGAAAATAAGGTATTTAGTCAAATACATCATGATATATATCATAAAACAATGTTATAGTACCAAATGTAATTTAATCATTATGTATAAAATTCATAATTAGTCAACTTATAATAATGAAATCCAAGTAACATACAAATGTCTCATAACAAAATATGACTTAAAATTTAGTTAGTAATTTACAAATCAATTTAACAACCATAATAATCCATAGATAATTAAGTTAGCTTAGTGAGAAAATCAGGATGTAACATATTTGGATTTTGGTATCATGACATTTATCAAATTCAGATTTTAGTTTTAATACTAACTAATTTAACTTATTTTACCTAATGTTTTAGATTGAGGTAAAAACATGTTTTGAAGGGGCCCCGAAACCCTGTAACAAAGAGCAAAAGAAAGAACGTCTAAGACCATAGGCAAAGCCTAACAAACACTACAAGGAAGTAGCAAAAACAGGTTTTAAATGGACCTGAAACCATTAGAGAAAAATCCAGTCAAAACCCAGAAACAGAGATCTGGTAGCACATCAGTCAAAAGTTAACAAAAATAAAACAAAGATCAGTACCAGTTTTTAAACCAAAAAGGACCAAATTATTCATCCAATTCTAGAATCAGGTTCATGGCTTCTTTTCCTTTCAAAGCAGTTTCCTGGGTGGTAGCCTCCAGCAAAGCTCCTTTTTGTGTATCTTTCTTTCTAGAGCTTTGCCTCATCCTTTTGTTGGGACCCTCTAGTGCTTTGGTCTCCTCATTGGCTCGTTTACCTATATTGATAGCGACAGCACAAATGTTGGACGTTATTTCCTCCATTTTCATTCTGTTGTCCTTTATTAATTCTCAGAGGTTGTTTTCATAGGCTTTGAGCTTGACAGGGATCTCGCTTAACTGATTTTCCATGTTGTTTATTTTGTTCCAAGCAGCTTTCAGAGAATCTTCCAAAGTTTTCACTTTTCTCTTAAGATCAATGATCTCCCTACACATCCAGGAATCAAAGTGGGAAGAAGCCTCTACTTTACTATTAACCCAGGTCATAGGTATGTGTGTTTCATCATTCTGATTCTTCCCTCTCCAATCGTCAGCCTTTTTATTGGGACTATTCCTGGCTTCTTCAAAGATATCTTCTCGACTCTTTTGTTCCCGCTCTTTGCTTTTAGTTTGAATTTCCATATCCATATTTTGAATATCATCCTGAACAGAAATTTCCTTTTCATTCTTAGAAGTTGGGTCCTCAACAGGATCTTCTTGGGCAAATTCCTCCTCCGACACTTTTTGGTTTTCCTCCGTATCTACAGTTCTGATAGCAAAATCCTCCTCTGTATTGACGTTATCATTTTCAATTTCCTCAGAACCTTCTTCATCATTACTAGAGTTGGTATCCCAACTCTCAATTCCTTCTTCTTCCTCCGGTTTTTCCTTCTTGGGTTCTTCAATTCTCTCCCGTCCCCTTTCTTCTTCTACAATCTGCTTATTAGGACTAGGAGACTTAATTTTGCCTCTCCTAATTACATTTTCATTCTTTTTATTTCCTAACAACTTATTTTTCCCCTGTTTGGGGTACTTAACCAGTACCCTATTCTTGCAGTAGCCTTCAATAAGTAGAATAAGGCCTTCGTGGAGGATAGGACGCACATCCTTTTTCCTATGAGCATATAAACTTTGGATCAGAGAATAGCGAAGATAAAAGGGAAAAGACAAGGTAAACTTATGCCTGAAGTGGTTGAGGAAGACAAAATGGAACTTGTGCACTCATTTGCTTCTTCCATCCAGGATGAAGTACTCCCTTATATAGCTTAAGACATCCCTCCATATCCCTTTAATCTGGTCCAGCTCATAGAAATCCCCATTTTTGACCAGCTTTTGCTCCTCCTCATCTGTTTTGGGGAACTTACAAAAGGCCTCATTCGAAATGCTAGTCTGCTTGGAAAATTTGAGTCCATCCATTGGCAACCCTATAACCTCAGCTATGAAATCCTCTATTAAGTTTACTGTGATACCATGCAAGGTGACCCTTTCATCAGACCAATTTTTGAAAAAGGCCGTCATGATATGCGGTTTTGAACCGTGGAGTTTTTCCATGTAGCTCACAACTTTTCCTTTCTGTAGAATTCTCTAGAATTCATGTTTCTCTCTCCATTCTTCACAACTCTTGGGTTCCTGTTTATGAGGTTCTCCCTTCCTTTCACGTACCATACTCATTTTATTTGAACCCCAATTGCTATGGACTTTGCCCTGAAACCTCCTACTGTCAAGTTGATTAGGAAATCAACTTTGTTTGTGCCTTTTCAGGATCCGCTTCTCCCTCTTGAGGGCCTTACTCTTTAATAATTGAATTCCTTTCCCCGTTCTGCCACTCCTACTCATTATGTTTGTATTACACTCCAATCTTACCTTCTTTTGCATGTGTGGCATCGTGAAGAATGAGCACCCTTAAATCCACGTTCCTTTCTAAGGTTTCATACCACCTCACTATTTGACCTTCCTGGACAGCACAATTAGCAAGCCAATCTGCAACACCATTGGCTTCATGAAAGGTGTGGGTGATTTTAATATCTTCAAATTTATTCAAAAGTGTTTTCATGTCCTTTACCTTATCCTCTATGGTCCAAGATGCAGTATTCTTATTATTAAGAATATTAATAACATTCAAAGAGTCCCCTTCAAGCCACAATTTAGGATATTCCGAATCCATAGCTAATTTAAGGGTCTGGAGGGCAGCTGTAGCTTCGGCAATGTGGCAATTAGATATACCAATGGGGATTGAGATAGCATCAATAACCATACCCATATGGTTTCTCAATACACCACCACAACCAACATTCCCCGGGTTCCCTTTGGTAGCACCATCAAAGTTACCTTTAATCCAACCATGAGGGGGAACATTCCAAGTAACACCTGATCTGGGGCTATCAGGTTTACCAAGCAGAATATCTATCCTTAGGGGATTATCCACATTGAGAGTAGAACTTGGATTCTTTTGAGAGGAAAAATTTTCCTTTAGAGCTCTAATGATGTTCTATCCTACCACCCATCCAGGGAGTTCTTTGTTTCTGAATATACAATTATTTCTTTCCTTCCATATTCCCCACCAAATATGGGGAAGAGTAATTTTCCATAAGAAGAGAACTTCAGGATTCTTTGAATGGCAATACCAGCTTTTGAGAGAAAGTTCTACATTTTTGTAGTGAATCCATGTAATGCCCCACAGATTGAGAACCTCCTTCCAAACAAGCTGAATGAAGGAACAATTCACGAACAGATGATCTCTATCTTCAAGGTCTTTCTTACATAGAATACACCTGTTAACAATATTGATACCACGTTTCTGTAAATTATCCAGAGTCAAAATTTTGTTTTGGAGAAGGGTCCAGAAAAAGAACTTGATTTTAGGGATGAGCCCCTTAATCCAAGCTCTTGTCCATAACAGTTTTCTACCATTTCCCTTAGAGATGAAAATGGAAGAGACTTTAAACTGTCTGCTTGGCTCATAGTGCCAAACAATTTTATCTTCTTGATTAGGATATAGAGATATAGCATTTAGGGATAATTGGATATCCTTGAGATCTTGATCATAGTCAGTAAGGTTTACCCAAGTGTTGTTCTGCCAGTATTGATTAACCGTTATTCCCACTCTTTGCTTACATCTTTCTATAACATCTTTATCTTGGATTTCTTCCTATAAAGGTTTTCCTCTTAACCAAATATCTTCCCAGAATTTCACCTTTTTACCATTGCCTGCTTTCCAAGAACTTCCTTCTTCAAGAACATGTTTTGTTCCCTGGACTGCCCCCCAAATGGCAGAAGGATGAGCAATATCCAGAGTTGTAAAGAAGTCAGGAAGTGACTGTGCCTTAAATAAGTACTTGTGCTTCCATATTTTACTCCATTCTTTATTTTATTGATAGACCCTCCATCCCTATTTAGCAAGAAGGGCAATGTTCATACTTCTAATTTTCCTTATACCAAGTCCACCATCCTTGACAGGTTTACAAATGTTATCCCATGCAATAAGAGGCATTCTCCTCTTCTCCTTAGTACCTGACCAAAGAAAGTTTCTTTGAATTTTTTCAATTGCTTCCGCAAATTTAGTGGGGATTTTGAAAAGACTCAAAGCATACGTAGGTATGCTTTGAAGGCTAGCTTTGAGGAGTGTAAGCTTTCCTCCCTGGCTAAGAAGACTGCCTTTCCATCTGGCCAACTTCTTACTAAATTTGTTGATAAGTCCTTCCCAGAAAGCTTCAGGGGCTTTCAACCCAAAAGGGAGACCAAGGTAGGATTCTTGAAATTTTGTTCTATCTATAATCAGGGGTATTGGTAAAGAAAACTGCACTTTTGTTCTAGTTTATCAGCTGTCCTGAGGCAGAGGTATACAAATTAATTGCTTCCTTTAGAATTCTTGCTTCAGTTACTTCAGACTGTCCCATGAAAATAGTATCATCCACAAATTGTCCATGGGAGCAAGTTAAAGGGTGCGAAGAGGGTCTCAGACCTTTAAATAAACCTCTATGAACTAAGTCCCCAATGTATCACCCCATACTATCAGCCATGATAATAAAAAGAATAGGGGATATAGGATCCCCTTGTCTTAATCCCCTAGACAGATTGAAAAAATGAGATGAACTCCCATTTACCAACACAGCTATAGAAGTAGTAGATATCAACTATTTGATAATATCAACCACTCTTTGTTCAAAGCCAAAGGTAATAAGGCTTTTAGAAAGGAATAGCCAATCCACCTTGTCGTATGCTTTTGCTATGTCCACTTTCATTAAGAACCCCTCAGTGTTGGATTTGAGCAGTGAATGAATATTCTCATGCGCTATTAAGACTGAGTTGAGGATTTGTCTGCCAGGAATGAATCCATTTTTCTGATTAGCTATTATCGAAGGGATCACTTGGATTAGTCTGGACGTAAGAACTTTGGAAATTGTCTTATAGAGAGAGTTGCACAAACTTATCGGCCTGAATTGATTAGGGCAATCCGCACCTACTTTCTTCAGAATAAGGCACAGAAAAGTGGCATTAATTTCCTTCAGCATCTATTTAGCTCCAAAAAACTCCTTCACTGCATTACTGACATCCTTACCTATAAGTTTCCAGAGCTTTTGAAAAAATAACATGGGGAAACCATCTGGTCCAAGAGCTTTTTCTCCTCCAAGAGATCTAACAGCGTTGAAGATTTCCTCCTCTTTAGGTATAGAACATAACATATTATTTTTCTCCTTCGAGATCAAAGGAGGAATCACTCGTAGAATATCAGCCTGACTTTCCAAGTTGATGTTTCTATCTGCCTTCATCAGGGAGGAGAAAAATGAAATCATTTCCTCCTTAATTTCCTTTTCCTCTGTTATCTTTTGATCTCCTTTTTTCAAATGATGAATATGTGTTTTCGCTCTATGTTTCAAAGTGGAGAGATGGAAAAACTTAGTATTTTTATCTCCTTCTTTCAACCATTGCACCCTTGATCTTTGTCTCCAATAGGTTTCCTCCTTAGTTATCATGTCTTGGTACTGTACCAGTTGTTCACTTTTTTCTCTTTGGGATTCTGAAGTATATCCATATTGCTGAATTTTTTCCTAGATTCTTCTGATATTCTCCTTGATGGTCTTCTTTTCCACAAAAATATTTCCAAAATAGTCCTTATTCCATTTCTTAACTTCCTTTTTAACATTTTTGAGTTTGGAGGAAACTCGGAAAAGAGCTGATCCCTCTATAGGAATATTCCACCACTCTTTTATTTTGCCTTCAAACTATGGATGTTGCAGCCACATCTTTTCAAATCTGAATGGATGATTCTTTTTTTGGTTCAATTTTTCCACTGTGAATATAAGAGGGAAATGATCTGAGCCTATTCTATGGCGTGCTTCCAGCTTACAGGTATAGTCTTTTATCTAGTCTAAGGAGATGAGAACCCTATCAAGCTTGGCCTGTATACATTCCTTGTTCAGTCTCTTGTTGCTCCAGGTATACTGAATTCCTTGCAACTCCACATCCATTAAACCTTCTTTGCTTATAAACTCCATGAGATCAATTCTCCCTTCCATTTGAATAGTATTACCACCCATTTTCTCATAGTCATAAAGAGGGACATTAAAGTCTCCCATTATAATCCATCGCCACAATGATCTTTGCTTCTGAGTTTTGAGAGAATTTCCCATACCTTTTTCCTTTCATTCCTGATATTTGGAGTGTAAATATTTATAACATACCAACTTTCCTTTTGGTCAGCACTAGTTAATTTGACCGCCAAAAAATTTTTACTTTCCATCAAAATAGAACCAGCAAATAGATTTTTTTTCCATAATATCGCTGTACCTCCCGAGGCACCTTCAGAGCTACTAGCTTTAAAGGTGTAATCTTTAATGTCTTTGATTATTTTACCTAATGTTATTTATTATTTACGAGATTGTTCTAACCACATAGTTCCATGTTACCAAAACTTACTTGGTCCAACTCAAAAAGATCCCCCTATAGTATGAGTTACTTTTCATACTTAGTAATTTTCATGAAAGTTTCCTTGAATAGACTATCACCACACATCCCTCTTACAATTAGAGTAACCATGAAATTTAAGAGAAGTGATGAGTTCAAATTTTAAAGTCTAAGTATTTAAGTTAAATTTACATTTTCTAACTCCCTAAGCTCTAGGAACATTCCATGTGTTAGCACCTAGCTTCCCCATAAAGGATTTTCAAAGAAACTAAATATTTTACTTTAGCAAGCCCATAGATATATAGGATTGAGATGCATGTCTTCATCTCACTTCTCCATGGCTGATAAGGTAAGAGGTTCTAAGTCCAAGTTCTTTGAGAACCTAAGAAATTGGGAGTATGCCATGTGTCTTCATCTTAGTTATTAATTTTTATCAACTTAAAATGGTTAGGTAAAATATTCCATGATGCCCCAATATTAGATATTATTCTATGTGTCCCCATATCATTCCTTTGAGGTAAAAAAATGAAGAAACCTAGGCCAAAAGGTCCCTAATCAACCATATAAGTGAGATAATTCCATGTGGTATGATCTTTCTCATTTTTGGCTAACATGTAGAGGTACATAATATGAATGAAGTTAACCCTATGGATAATCAAGATCATTCCATATGACATGGTCTCATTCATCCATAGATAACAAGTATAGCATACTCTAAAGATAGGTGACCCTTCAGATAAGTGAAATAATGCCACATGGAATGATACTACTCACTTGTGGCTTATCAAGAAAACCAATGAATAGTCCCACAATAAAATACTGAAAACCCCCATTACAAGTGAAGGTCATAAATATGGTAGAATGTTATTCATATAAAGCCTCTCAACATAGAAAAATACAATATTAATCCAACAAACTCTTGTATTAACTAGATTTATCCACATGCCAAAATCTCATTACTCTAGAGTGAAAAAGTGAATTAGCCTAAGTTGAGAGGTCCCTAATCACCTAGATAAATGAGATCATGACAATTGGAATGATCACACTCTTCCATGAATAAAAAAATCATGATGAATTCTTAAGGTTCCCTTCACACATAAATAATCAATGGCCATCCATGTGGTACATCCTACTAATTTATAACCTAAAGACAAAGAAAAAGACTATACAGAGCATGAAACCCCTTAAATTAAAAAAATTATGCCATATGTTAACATATCATTGAGCTATGGCTAAAGTGACAAGGGCACCTAATAAAATCTCAATAACCAAATGGACTAGTGGAATCAGACCACATGTTTGTATTTCACTAAATCTAAGTTGAAAGGCCAATGATGCATGAAATAAGGACTAGATGCATGAAAAATAGAAAAAAAATAATGACATTGTGCAATCTATTTCTCTATGTAAAATTTGGATTAAAGACATGAATATGGGTCCTAAGATAACTATTAATACATATCTATCATTTTTAAAATGACTTGACATTCAGATCAATTTTAGTCTATGATCTAAAGACAATGTCCATAGGTCCTAATTGAGCAAAAAATAAACAAGTGTCATAATCCCAAGGATCTCAATTGGGACACTTTTTTATAATTCAATACATAAATAAAATATAATAAGGTGGATCCAAATGTATTATAGCTAGACAATTTTATTTTTTTAAAATGGTTTTGAGTAGTCAAAGACATTAGTAAAGAACCATGTGGCCTATCCCTCAGTTTTTCATAGTGCCATATAGGTATAAAAAGGTGTGTGATCCCCACACTTATTTCATATAATAACTATATTAATATGCTCTTCCATGAGTATTTTGTCAACTTAAAGAGTTTCAACCTCATCAAATAATCATTATCAGCTCAGTGAAGCCTACCATAACCATTAAGATGTGGTCCACATCATATCTATCCTTGATGTTCCTTGATAGGTCATGAAATTCCATTATGTATTATCTATTATGGAATAAAGAATCTTATGACATAATTTGTTTTATCATTTCAATCCATGATGGCCAAGAGTGGGATCTTGTGCCTCTTAGAGGCAAGACCCATCTCTCCTTTCTATATATATTGATAGCTAGTTATTGGAAGGGTCAACGCTAGTTATAAACAAATGTTATCAGAATAATGAAAAAATCATTTTATATGTAAATTCATCTAGTTGAATTGTAATTCTTCCATTTTATTTATGTTTTAATGGACTAACACTAGTTCTATAAGACTATAATTTTTTATTATTTATAGATTTTATGTATTAACTAAGATGTGTTTATACTATTTATTTACATTTTCCCACTCCTTTCACTTTATTTGGAGTCTTTAAGGATCTATGTGTAATTAATTATATACTTATTTTTGGTTCATTAATTAAATGAGTCTTATAATTAAACATTTTCCATTACTCCTTAGAATCTCTCCCTATGTGATTGAAGCCTGAGCCATCATCAAACTTGGCATATAATGGTGCAACTTTAGCTAAACATGTTATGGTCCTATAAGCATTGTCTTACCCTTTTAGTCGTAATAATTTATTTTTGACTTACCCTCCCTCTCTTTTTATGTTTATTTGTGATCAAGTTAATTTCCCTTTCTTTATAAATGGTGAAGTGAACTAGAGTAGATATATGGAATTCAATATATTGAAATGGTTTAGATAGAAGTATGGAAGTTTTATAAGTTATTGAGAAAATTGATTTGGAACTCTATTGGTATGACTTTATCTCTCAGATATCTATTCCAAATAGGATATAATGGATCCCCATACCTATAAATCATGTCATGGATTATCCAAACATCAATCCTAAAATTAGAGGATGCAAGTCCCCTAATTATTCTCGAGCTCACTTAATTCATCTAACCACATAAGTGAAATTGGGACAACTATATTAAATTTAGAAAAATATTAATTAATCCATTTGAGGATTTTTTCTATAATGATGCCTCATTTTTAGGGTTGGGATCCATCCTAATGCAAGGTGGTAAGGTGATTTCCTATGAGTATAGGAAACTCAAGGACTATGAGCTAAGATATCTAATATATGACCTTGAGTTTTAATCTATAGTACACATTTTTTGATATGGATATATTTTATTCTTGGTCATCATTTTGTAATGAGGATAAATCACTTGAGATTACATCATATTTTTTGTCAGCCTAACCTTAACACCTGCTAATGATATTGGATGGATATTTTATGTGAGTATGAATATAATATATATTACATTAAGGGAAATGAGAATGTGTTTTTAGATGTTTTGAGTAGGTGAAATCATGATTTTATATTTATGAGGCTACAATAATATTTTTTTGAATCCAAATCCTTGAGAAAATTCATGAGGAAAGTTTTTTCTAGGAACTATAATAGATGCAAAACTTAGAGAGGCCCCTAAATGGAAAGTACAAGGGATTTAAACTTGAGGTAGGTGGTCTTTTACATCATATGTGAATATTTATGTGTCCTAATTAGGTGACTTGTGTAGTTTTAAATTATTAGAGTCTCATCTAATCCTTTATCAGGTCACCCTTATGTGAAGAATATGCATGTAGAGTTGAGACAATTATATCACTAGGAAGATTTATATCACAAAATTTTAGACTTTGTATATTGATGACTTGATTTATAAAGGGTCAAGTCAAAATATAAACATAATTTAGGGTTATCATACACTCACAAGATTACATAATGTAAATGGGACAACATCTCTATGGAATTCATTGTTAGACTACATACTTTGTCATATCATCACAATTCAATCATGGTAATTATGGATGGGTTGATGAAATTATCTCATTTTTATTAAAAAAAACATTTAAAATACCATAATGGTGGAAATAGTTTTATTAGATGACATATTTTGATTTCTCAAATTTTTTGATAAGATTATATCTAATCGAGATCTTTTTTACATGTCTAAATTTAGGACTACTCTACAAGAGGAATTGGAAAGTATCATTAATTTAAGTACCTAATACCATCCTGATACCAATGGAAAAATAGAACAATTCAACCAAGTTTTGGAGGAAATGATTTGCATTTATGTTATGGATGAACAATCCTATTGGGAGGATTAATTATACCTAGTGAAGTTTCATATAATAAAAACTTATATAGTGTGATAAAAATGGTTCCTTATAAGGTGTTATATAGTATATATTGTAGGAAAAATTTAAGCTGATCACACATTTAGGATAGAGTTGTAACTGGTCCTACATGTGTAACATATTAATGATAGGTTGTTTAGATTTTATAGTACCTTTAGGAAACATTAGATGTGAAATAGAAGGATGTAGATGTGAAGAGGAATGATCAAAAATTGGAAATGGTAAACAAGGTGTTATGGAGAGTGAGACCCAAAAAGATCCCTATCCATTATGGAAAATTTTCAAAGTGTACACCTCATTTTTTCAATCCATTTGAAATTATGGAGATCATTAGACCTATATATTATCATTTAGCCCTACAACCTAGTCTATCACATGTTATTGACATGTTAAATGTTTTTTTAACATAGATATGTACCTAAAACTACCCATTTTATATATTGTACATAATTATAGGTAGAGATGAAAGATATTTTAGATTTAGAACCTAAGTATATTATAGTTCATAGGATGTTGGGCCTTTGAGGTCGAGAGCTAGACTAAGTCATGGTATAATGGGATTGATAAGATGAAATATATATCACTTGGTAGGATACAATAATTTTTAGGGTTTAATATCCCCACTTATAACTTTCAATAGGAATTCTGCATAAGGAGATGGGGATGTGAGGCCAAATTTTCAAAGTACTAATTTTTGGATTTTTTTCTTATTATTTTACACTGGTCTTGATGTGACATGATCTATATTTTATTTGAGGCACAAGTTTTTTTATTTTTATATTGTGATTGATAGAGTGGGTTTTATTTACATGATGTTATTAGTTGCTTCTATTAGTATTATTCATATACTAGTTGTAGATGATTTTGGTAATTCATTGAGATGCATATTGTATTATCTTGCTATTAGATCTAGTACTTATTTATCATGTGGTTTGAGTATATATATGTTTTGATGTTGACATATCGATATTAAAACATGATGATTATTGAGATGTTATATTTGGGATAATTTTTATGTATGAATTGTGTATGGATACATGTTACTTGAAGTTATTATATTCATGAGCTTTGGATATCTAAGGTAGAATAATTTTATGGGTGAAATGATGTGTATGTTATAGGAGGAAATTCCATGTAATTAGGAATACATTAGTCATGGTTGTACCACTGATTTATCTTATTAGTGTCTTATATGACACCCATAATTAAATCTAATCCTAGTTATATCTTGTAAACTAGTTTTATGTCTTTGGCATTTTGAACAAATGTGACACTATTTACACCCATTTTACACATATTAGAAGTTATTTTAATTTTTTATTGAGTCATATATGTGAATAATAAAACAACTTAAGTTTCCACTTTCCAAAATTTTGGATCTAAAAAAACCATAAATTTTCAAGGTAGTAAAAAGTAAAAAGTTTATGTTTTAAGGTGTATTTAAGGAACTTTGATCAAAGGGATGGGAATTGAAATTTTTTGAGTATTAAATAATTTATTAGGATATCCATTTTGACCATTTATGACATGGGAAAAATACAAATAAATGAACATGGGTGAAATTTTCTTGCCCACATGGGATATAAGGGAAGTTATTACAAGGGAAGCCTTTTGAATAAAGAGCCATGAAATGGGAAGGGAAATGTGTCACCTTCCCATTGGAAGTTATGTTTAATTGATATTTATATAATAGGATGTAAATCATTCCTTGGAGGATATTTTTGGTTAGTATTTTAATTTTGATATGATAACTTGAGCTTGAGGAGTAATAAGCTTAGAGTATAGAAGGATTATTTGTAGCAAGGTACTTGTATGAAAAATTATTGATTAGGAAAAAGTGGAAGAATAAATTTATGCATGAAAAATATACCCATCAATGTATTTATTATTATTTTATTCAAAAAACTACTATTCACTTCTTGTTTAGTTTTTTTCAAAGGGTTGGTATGTGTTGATGCATGCAAGTGTATCAAAGGTGGTTCTGAGTGTTTAAGAAACACTAATCATTTATAAATTTAGATAATACAATGCATGAGTTTTAGATTGTGATAATATTTTTATCTATGGTGCAATAATGATATAACAAGTGAATTATTTCACAATATTTATAGTGTTTGGTTATTGGGACCAACCATGGCCTGTTAGTTAATATTTATGAAAATGAAAGAAATATTGGATAAGTGAAGAGAATTATGCTCAAAGAACTAAATCTAAGATATAATCTAAAGTGAATATCCATAATGAATCTAGTCAGAGTAAATTGATTAAAGAAAGGGCAAAAAGAAAGGTAGGGAAGAGAAGAGACATATTTATGTTGCTAATCTTTAACATAGATATTATGACAAAGTTAAAATATCATCCAAATATGCACTTAAAACCAATGTATATAAAGAAAAAACATCATTCAAAGTCCTAATACACATTAAGCAAGCATATAAGTAAATGGAAGAATGTAAATAATAACTTGGTTTACTATAAAGATTTACCCCTACAAGTAAACATAATAAGCACATTCACATTAAACAAAAGGATAATTAAATGAACTTAATAACCTTCAACCAACCTAGAATTATAATAAGTTAACAACTTTGGATTTTAAAAATTCACATCAAGAATAAATAATAATCATTCAAATCTAAATTAAAAAATACACAATTGAGAGAGAAGCCATGATATAATCCACACAAATAAATGAGACAAACTATTAAGATTCCTTATTTGCATTAAATTTCTCCAAAATTAGCACAAATTTCTTGATAAAAAATCCTTCCCCTTTTTTACAATGGACAATACCTCTTTATATAACAATTCATGAGGTATGCCGATTTATCATCTCAAATGCTAAGGATAATCGTCTTTTACAATTATTCTCTAACCCTTTAGACACTCCAAAATGACTAACCTAAAGGTAGTGCACTTTTTAAAGTTTGCACATGCCTTTCAAAAGATGAATATTTTATTTAAAAATATTATAAAATCTTAGTTTAAAATAATATTCCTAATTCAGCTAACTTTGAGATCCTTTTGCTACTGTACTCCCCTATTTCTACTACAAGATATTCATTGCTATTTCATGGTGATCATCAATTAGCTTCAGATTGACCATAGTCTCTATGAAAATTTCATCTTCTTGGTCTGCTAAACCTTTGGGATCTTTATAAACACTTTTTAATTCTTATTTTATGCTTCTATCCTCTCCAATATTCTCCTCTCCAATAAAGATCATGTCCATCATCCTACCATTATTTTCTTCAATCCTTCCTTAGCTCTTGCTTCTCACTTCTTGCATGACCAAGCTATCTCTGAGATTAAACTCCTCATCAGTGATGAGACTTATGGAACCAAGTGTGGATGGTTTGGTGATCATAGTCCCAAGTATGTGTTCTATCCTATCTTCTATCTATTTATCATACACAAGGAGACTCTCCAATTTTTTGGACCTTGTGCTCAAACTTTTGATCTTATCTACTAGTAATATGATGACTATGTTTAGATGAGCCAAGATTATTATCTTGAAGTGAAGAATTTGATCCTCAGTTAAGATATTGATCAAGTCCTTTCTTTTTCCTCTAGATTTTTTCCATTGGTGAAATGGACCCTTGGATACTGCATCTTACTGGTTCAACACACTATCTAGACTTTAGTGACTTCAAAAAATTGAACATGTCAAATAAAGTCTCTTTAAATTTTTTGACCATTGACTTTAGAAATTATAAGACCACTTGTTTCTCCAAGTTTTCCTTTTGTTGTTACATGCCTTTAAGGGTTACTTGAAATTATTCTGCTTGTGCTTGGGATAATTCAAGCATGTTATCCTCAAATATCTATCTTTCTCTAGGACTATATCCTCCCACTAGAGTCAAATTAGTTAATGGCTCTACTTTTTAAAAAGTGATCTCTTCTCTCCTAACCATGATCTTTCTATATGTTACCCTTTGTAATATAGTTGTCTTGGGATCAAACTTGACTCCCACTAATGATTATGTCACTCTAGGAGTTGGGATATCCATTTTTGCTCCACTTGGATCTCTTAGGGTAGTCAATCTTCTTTCATCATCTTGTTATAGAGCCACAATCCATGGCTTAACCTCTTCATGATCAAGGATATTGATGTCTTACATCATATGCCAAGGATGGTGTATAGTGGGGATTCTCTATAATATATGTCTATAAACAAACAATTCAAGAATGGCTGGTTCATAAATCAAATTCTCTTCATTAAATAGGTTAAATTGATTCAAATGAGGAGTGAAATTCACCTTTGGGCTTCTTGGTCTTCACTAGAATAATGTCCAGCTCAGCCTTTCTCTTAGGAGTATCTATAAGAACTAGATCCAACACTCCTTTCCCCTTTTATCTATTTGTTTCCTCCATTTCTTCATCATCTTATTCATAATCTAGTGATAAAATTTTAAGGGTATCCTTTATAGTCTCATTAGGTTCTAATTCTACCATATTAACCTCCTCCATTGGTCATCGTTGCTCCTCTACTTGGGTTGAAGAAGATGCAATCTCATCAATCCTTCTCTCTTCTAGCCTATGTTCAACTTGTGTCTCTATTTGGGCATTGATTTATTGAGATGGTGGACATCTAAAAGGTTCACCACTTAGAAAATGGTATTACCTTGGCCTAAATTTCCATCTATCATCTATTTTTTAATTTCTATCTAGACTAGATTCAGGCCTAAGGTTATGTTCTTTCAATTTCCTAGTGACCTTAGAGAATGATGATGCATTTATGTACATAGGGTCAAAAACACCAGGATGATGATCATAAGGTACATTAATCCTTTTAACCTTAAAATGTTCCTTAAAATTTAGACAAGGGTCCTAATATCTAAGCTTATCAAATTTTATTTTAAAGGATGTTCTATGTCTGGATGTTACTTCTATATTCTCCCATTGCTTGAATGTAGTCCTTCCAATAGTTATTGAGAGGTTGTGGAGGATCCCTTTCTTCTTGATTTTTCATAAGATATGAATGACATGGAATAATTGATATGATATCTCCTACTCTGCTAGATGATTGGGTACATGGATAGGTAGCTTGAGAGGTTGGATCTGAATCCATTTAATTCTATTGATTATACAATCTAAGTATAACTAGATATCACCCATATCTTCAACATATTTCTTGACTAGTGGGTTGACCCTTTCCATGGGATGATTGATTATAGCCTCACTAAGTACTAGATAAACATAGTCATAGATAAATAAAATGTGGTCCCTTTATTGGAATATGTGCAGTTTGGAATAATATTTTGAAACCATTTGAATTTCATTAGGTGATCATTCCCTTAAGTTAAAAATCTTGGTTATATCAAGAAGGGCATCTGGAAGGTATGATATCATATAATATTGGGTTTTCTTCCTGTTTACAATTAGGAATATCTTTCTATTTAAATAAATTCTAATTACTTCACCTAGAGGAGGGGTGATCTATTTTTCAGCCATAAAGTAGACTAAGGGAACCCAAATTTTATCTACATATATAGTTTGTGAATTCCCACACAACCTATTCATCATTGTGATAATCATCCTTATTCTATGTCTAAATTGACTAATGGGGATGTTTTTATTGAAGTCAAAAAGCACTTGGCTCCCAGAATATATCCATATAAAAAGGATGATTTTTAAATCATTCTCTTTGGCCCAATTGTTGAATGAGGTTAGGTATATTTGTGGTTTGGGAAATTTTTATTAGTTCTCAAAGGATATAGGATAAATTTAGGCCATTTTATTTTAAGTATGTATATTAATTAGAAAGCCTTTATCTATTTTAGTATCCTTAAAAATGGGAGCAAGAATTTATATATAGTAGAATACCTCAGATTTAGCCATTTCATAGTGTAGACCAGTCATTTTTATAGTAATTATGTAATAATATAGTCTCTTTGCAGACACATTATTCTCCTCTCTTGTAATGGTTGGTTATTCTTTGATGGTTTGGAAAACCTTAGACCAATTATTGTCACCTATATATAGAGCAATGGAATCAAACTCTATGTCCTTGAAAATCTTCCCTTCTACATTTGAGGTTAAATAAAGTTTCACATCCTCCTTAGAGACACCTTTTCAAGATACCATGACTATGAATTTCATAAAATTACTCACTGGTGGATTACACTTCAGCTCTATATTGAATTATTCTTACACAGATGGAAATTCACCTCTTATTGGCTTGATTATGATGAAAATAAGGTAAAATTAGGGATTATGTACTTTCTAGAGATTTTTTTAAGGTTTTCACAATGCTTTAATGATGGCATCTATTCAAATTATGTGAGCTTTGTGACTTTAGATTTTGATCAGATTTGAACATTTGTACCTTTGCCTTTCTAGGTCCATAAAAATCTTTTGAATTGACATGTATGCCAATATGGAATTTCCATGTCATTCTATTTATTAATTTTTTAAACATGACCATTACCTCTAGGACACATTTCAATACTTCATTGGGTCTATATCTTTGAAAAGTCCACCTAGGATCACACCACTAGAATTACTTGTATAGATCAGTGTGGTTCATTGATCTTGATCTAGGAGGTTGAATGTCATTAGTTAATTCTATTATGTCTATCATGGTTGTGACACTTATCATTACTATATTCATTCTATCTTTGTTGAAAATTCCACCTTCATCTCACACCATTAGATCATATCTACCTAGATGAATGTGATTCATTGATCTTGATCCATTAGATTTTATCCTTTGCTCCATGCCATTAATTAGAAGATGTACACTCATTTACATACCATTGATCTTTGGGAAGTTAACCGATATTTAATTTTTGGCTCATGGTTGTGCCACTTGTTGTATTCATGTTTTCTCTTAGGTTATTTGAATTTTTAGCCTTCATTTCACACCATTAGATCATATTTGGTTGATTAAACATGCTCCATTAAATCATAATTTTAAGGGTTAAATTTTATTATATGCTTACTAATATTTTTCCAAAACTATGAAACTTGTCACCTTCTCTCTTATATTGGGTCTTTGTTGATTTTTTGACTTAATATGAACCATCAATTGAAATGTGTATTATCAACTACATGCTATCAATCTTCAAGGTAATGCTCAAACTCCAATCATGAGCCATGGGCTTGACACTTGTCACTTCCTCACTTGATTTGAGTCCTTTGAAATGTCAAAGTTGATATCACATCATTAGATCATCATTTCTTGATCAAATGTGCACCATCAATCCTATGGGTAATAAAAATAAGCTAAGTCAAACTCAAGAAATATAGAGAACTTAGGCTAAAGTTTTGGACTAGGTTTTATTCGTATTGATAAACATGATAAAATATTAGGATACAATTTTAGGCTAAGTTTTAATGCATGACAAAGTGACCCCATATTTAGTTAGTCCATGTGAATAATGAAGAACTAAGGGGGTATCTAGACATAAATAACTTTAGCATTAATATTTTAAACTAAGTTTTTATTTGTGTTAACAAATATGACTAAAACCTTAGGATAAAATATAAACTAAGATTTAAATGAATGTAAATATTTCCAATATTTTTTCAAATAAAGTTCCCCCTCATAAATTTGAATACAAATTAAAATGTCCTTAGGTTAAAATACACCCTAAGGTATAAAACCCTAGTTTTCACATTATTTACTCATGAATTCAATCAAACCATCAAAGACTTAAAGATTAACAAAGGGTAAAATTATCATTTGAAGATTAAAACACTAGACATTGTCCACAATATTGAGACTTCATTAGGCTTACAACCTAGAAAGATGAAAGGCCACCATTAACAACCTTAGGCAAAGTAAGATAAATATTAAATAGATATATGTTAGCTAAGCTAATTAAGAACAATGAGTGTATGATCTTAAAATAAAGAATTATGATCAAGTGGCATTTTCAATTCAAAGCACAAGTTTGCAAAATTTTGAAACAAGGGTCCCCATTTTCAAAAATGGGGGTATATTGACCTCAATAAATGTTGTCTTCTAGGGGAAACATAGCAATATGTTAGAATTTAGAGATTCTAGTTTTAGATTAATATCTAGGCTACTTATTCAACATCATCAAGTACCATAGCTAAGATCAAGCCATAATTAAGATAAGTCTCACATATGTAGAATTAGGATCAAACATCAAAACATATCCATGTTGTGTGTGTGCTTTGATTCCACTTACTGATTACCATGGGATTTAGAGAACAACTTCTAAATTCATGACCTTGACCATTAACATTGACTTATAACATATTTATATGTTCATTAAGAATCATGATTTAGCTTAGGGAAGGCTTGGGAATTGCTCTCCTACCATCCAAGCATTTAAATCCCTGATAGAGATACCTTTAGCTCCACTCAAGGCCTTAGTCCACTACCATCCTAGCATCCACAACCCTGGTGGAGATTACAAGAATCACCTTTTCTTAGAAAACTTTTGAATTTTGAAAAAATATCTCATTTTTGTATTTTTTATATATTTTTTACTTTCTAATAATGTTTGGGAACTAGAATAGCTAAGTTTTAGGATTTGACCAAATATTTGATCTTTAGACACTCATCCTTGGTTGTAAACTTTATCCCAGGTAATTAATGTTATTTTAAGTGAAAACATGACTTTGTATTAATAATTTAAACTTTCATCGTAAATAAGTAATATTTTAGTCATATAAAATGCAAATTTTGGTTACTTGAGTATGGCTAAAGACACCTAATCCATAGGTCCTCTAACTTGCTTGCACAACCATTTTAGTCTTTTCTTTCATTAATTCCCAGTCATCCATAGCCTTTCAATCTTAACCCTTATAGAACTAGGTAGCTCTTTTAGGCCCAAATCTACCCCCCCTTGTCTCATTCCCTCTAGACAATAGTTCCTAACTTGGACAAGAGCGTTGAAACCCAAGCTGTCCTATTTTTGGCACTATTGTCCAAGTGTACTTTTGGTCTTAATGATCATATTTTCCTCAATCCTTATCACAATTCATGTTGGACTAATGTAAATTAATTTAACCCATGATCATTAATTTCCCTATAAAAGGCCATACAATTTCCATTTAGAAGGGTTGGCACTCATTTACAAGAGAGAAGCAATACAAGCAGGTACATTCAAGGACTTTTCTTTATTCTCTACATGAAACCTTACAATATTATTCCAAGTTTATTAAAACCCTTAAACCAGTCCTTAACCATCTAAAATACACCTAGTTTCACATCTAGTTACATTTTCATACATTATTGCACCAAACACTTCAATGGGAGAACTACATTATCTTGATCCCTCCTCAGAGTATTGGTATGTAGGTAGTGTGCTCACACATGAGGTGTGAAGTGCATCCAATGTATCCATTACACACTAACCCCTTCTCTCTTTTTCCCAATATGCCATTCAAATTCAATAATAAAGAGATCTTATGGATTTGAAGATTAAAATAGATGCATATTTGCTTCACATACTTCCAAGATTTAATATTTTATTGATAGGGTAACACAGACCTACTGAGCAGAACCCCAAAAAATCAAATCACCTAGACAATAATGCTGAAAAGAACTATAAGGTTAAACAACAAGGTGTCCCACTTTAATAACTCTTATCTAATCTATAAAAAAAAATCCAAGATCATGTATGTGACAGTCTCACAAGCCTACACAAAAAATTTTAGACCTTACAACATTTGTCTCGGTCAGTTTCCAAATAATTTTAATTTTTTATCTATTATTACTATTTTTAGAAAAGGTAAAAATAAAATATGTTTACACAAAATAGTGGCTTAATTATTTTACATTATTTCCTAATTTACATTACTTAGACCCATTTATTTTATTATGAATAAAACTCTATTATACTAAAAAATAATAAATTATTTGGTGAACCCAACTTCAAATTTTTGCACAAAAACCCTAAAAACCCTAAGGTAAATTATTTCTATTTTTTTCCATAATTTCTTGATTTTTCCTATATTTAAAAATAAAAAATCTATAAATTAATTTCAAAATTATCATATATTTTGTTAAAACCCTAGTTTGCACATAGCAGGTCCTTTTTATATGCAAACACATTCCAAACACTAGGAAAAATGTATTGCTAATTTTAGAAATATTTTTTGATTTTTCCTAAAATTTTTAATAAAAATTATATAATCATATTAAATTTTTAAAATTGTCATATTATTTTTAAAAAATCATTAAAACACCCTAGTTGCATCAACTAGCTCCTAGTTGTTTTCCACTAACTTTACAACCATTTTCTAAATTTTATATTCCATACTTAGCTCAAAAATTCCATCTAAATTACAAAAATGCATATTATTTTTCAAAAAATATTTTTTAAAAATCCCTAGTTGCATCTATTAGCACATATTGGCTTCTTGTAGTATCACCTTACATGTTTAGGTCCTTTGTATCCTTTTTATGCGTATTCCAATTCCTTGTTTAGATTATATCACCTTAATATTTTCTACTATTATCTAACTTATTTTTCTTATTCCACCTAAGTTCCTTGTATCTCTTCCTTCAATATGAAGTGCAAGACTTAGTGGCAATATTCATAAATTCACCTAGATTCCTAAAACTCAGCCATATACCATGGATAAACAACTAACTCAAGTTCCATTCATAGATTATACACATCCAGATTACACTGATTTCAATGAGGATAATTTTGACAAAGAGCATTATGAAAATAAAACTGATGATGTACACACCAATGTTCATGCTCCACCACATTAGACTATCGATCTACTTTCACCTATTTTTGATAATGAAGTTGTCATCAACAAAGATTTTATTTTAAAAAGTTTTAGAGAAAGACTCAAGGAACAACCTTGAGATCATACTCTTTATCTTGCAATCTATCATAGAAAATAAGAAGGCTAAATAAGTTGATTCTTCTTAAACCACAAAGCAACCAATTAAAAATGACACTTTGGTGGCAACTATCCTATAATAGCCCAAACTTTTTCTATGCCACCAATAACAACTAGTACATCACTATCTCTTGATGTGGTAGCCCTTATATAAGAGATAAGATATCTTCAATCTAAGGTGAAAAATGTAGATCAAGGTGTCTCTAGACCTATACAGGCATTGGATTCTTTTGCTTTATTTCATACACCATTGGTACATGACATTGCTTCTACACCCTTTCCATAAGGTTTTGTTCAACCCAAGCTTACTCTTTATGATGAAAATGGTGATACAGAGACACACTTGAGAGCTTTTGATGTAACATGCTTGGACTATGTACCCAATGAATGGTTAATTACCAAGCTATTTACATGGAGCCTAAAGGATTATGCTTTAAAATGGTTATATAATCTATTAAATTAGTCAATTCATGCATTTAATCCTTAAGTTGACATGTTCTTAGCATACTTCAACATTAACACTAGTGATAAGGTTTTAAATGCTCAAATTGATTAATAGAAATAACAACCAAATGACCATCTCATAGACTATATTATTTGGTATAAGACCATCTTGGCTAAGATGACTAGTCCCATGGTAGGTTAGGAGTCATAGGACCTCATCAAATAGAGTCCTCTACCACCACTGCATGAATCAATTGTGTTCAAGTGATTCTCTTCCTTCACTGAATTGTGTCATACACTAAAGGAGAGAGAATTGAAACTCATTTCAATGGGAAAACTCAAGTATACAAGCATTATAGACATAACTAATAAGAGTAACAAAAAAATCCCATACAAGGTCAATTTCAATGATACAAAAGGGAAGAATCAACCTATAGTAAGTGTAGCTTCAAAACCTCCTCAACTTATAGTTTTATTATCACCCCCTTGGTGTAATTTCTCACATCTTCTAGTTCCTCCAACTAGGGTTTTTTAATAGCTTTTGGATTGTAGTATCATATCTCTCCCTCCTATTCAGGAAGTTGATCGAACCAAACCTCTTCCCAAGGGATATGATCAATAGGCATTTTGTGATTACCACAGGGCACTAGGCCATACTAAAAATAGATGCATAAGTTTGATACATAAAATACATGACTTGGTAGACGACAACCTAATTGATCTTAGCACTTAAATTGAGCCTCCATAGGCAAAACCAATATAGTATAAATCTTTGAAAAACTTCTTAGATTCATTTTCATAGCATTCCAAATAGGATATAGGGGACACATCATGGGTTCACCATACATATCATGCACATCCACCATCAGTTACATACCAGGCACCTTTAGTTGAGTCTCATCTTTTGAGTGGTATGATCAATGTGTATGAGTCTAGATTTGCATCTAGACCTCTATTATGGAGGATAATTTAGATTATAATGCAGTCTCTATTAGAGCACATATTTATAATCAACCCATTCATAGTGTTCTCATCGATAATAGTTCTAGTCTCAACACATTCACCATTACATTATTACATCATTTGGGCTATTTAGAGAAAGATATAACCTATATAGATAAAATTGTCAATAGATTTAGTAGGCACATATAGAGCTCATTAGGTGAGATTTTACTTTTTTTATAGACTTGTCCAACACATGTGACCACATGTTTTATTATAGTTCTTAGTGTAGGAGTTTTTGATATGTTAGTTGGTAATCCATGGATTCAAAAAAATTTATTAGTACCATATATAGTTATAAATGCATGAAATTAATTCATGTTAATTAGGTTATTATAGTTGATGGAGTTTTGTATGAGTTACCACTACCCATTTTAGAGCCATCTAATTTGTAGTCACTATTTCTAGCTTTTCCACCAATTTTAGTTTCCTCACCCATTATAGTTCTTCCTTTGGTATAGATTCAAACACAATTGACACATCCATTACCAATACAGAGGGTTCATATACCTTCATAGCTTTAGGATTCTAGATAGCTTCTACCTATAGTTTTCACACCTAGAGCAGTTTCATTGAGATCTCATGGGTCTACACATAAATCACATGTTCAAAGAGATTATCCTACTTCTATATGGGTTCCTAAGAGCCCTATAGTTACATCCACTTCTTAGAGTTACAATAAGACCCCACAATCAATTTCTACTTCAAAGATTTCAAAGCATTTACAATATATATAGCTTTCAGATCCACAATCTCAATGTTTTCATCATGCTTCACATTCATGCATGATTCCACTCCTTAATACGAGATACCATGTATGGATTATTGTATGAGACTAATCAATTAGTATCATCCTATCCCAAACTACTTGTACATAATCTCTTTTTCTTGATTTTACATAGATTATATAAAAATACAAAAACAATACAAAATTTCAAAATTCAAAAAACATTCAAATAATTCCAAAACACCAAAAACATTTAGATTTTATGTATCATCCATGTTTTACATTTATACTACTATGTTAGACTTAAATTTTCTATTATATGTTATTGTTTGTTAATTATCTACATTACCATGCTTCACTTGATCTTCTTTGAGTGTGTGTAGTGACTTCTAGTTCTTTGATTGCTTCATTCTACCCATTGAGGGGGAATCCTAATTCTACTTTCAAAATACACATTGATACCTTTTCCCACTAGGGGAATCTTCTACATGACTACACCATCTAAATTATTTCATTCTTACACCACACACTCTAGTTATCATGTTGACATACATTACTTACTATCTTACAGAGATTACCACATCGACACTCACTAGTATCTCACACTTATGTATTTCCTAACATATACCTAGTCTTGTACTGAATTTATCTTGCATATTTGAAATCTTGATTTGATTATCTATATGTGATTATACCTTTCCATTTTATACATGGTGTCCTTTCTTGCTTTACATTGCTAGATGTGATTGCATTTCTAGTTTTACTTTTATTTCTTCTGTGTTCCTCAAGATATTTGCCAATGTCCTTTACTTCTATTCATGTGTGTGTGCCTTTTAACATTTACCAATGTCCCTTACTTGTACTATTTTATGTGTCTAAGGCCCTCATTCTAATATTTTCTTGTTTCAAATTATATGTGTATGTGTCATTTGAAAATGCCTTGTATGTTTGCTTTCTAGTTTGAGTGATATGTATGTTGGGGATCAACCAACAATGGATTACACTTATGAAAGCAATGAATGCGGAAATAAATCAGATAGATAAGTAACTGAAATGATAAATAGCACAGAACAAGATATACAAGAAAACACCCTGAAAACTTGTATTAAAAACTCTTTACAATAGGAATACAAATGAAGAACTTTGTTCTTCCACACCTCTCTCAGATGCACACAAGATCTCTCACTAGATCTCTATTCCTCAAGAGCTCTCTCTCAAGTATTGTCCTTCAAACATTTACAATGTTCTACTCATACTCAATTACACTCTCTCATCATCATACAATAGCTTAGAAGATCTCTCCTACATATAGAAATAGGAAACTTGAGCATGCTCTTACAACAAACAGTTAAGCCTCTTCAACAAGGGCTCTAAAAATAATATTGCTAACAATAGAGACGCGAGCTTGAGTCTACAACTCAAACTCATCATGCAAACACTCGCTTCTGTCCTCGGAAATCGCTTTCTGGACACACAGGTAACTGACGTTGGTTCCTGCCTGTTCACCTGTGACCGTCGCCGGCCGACCATACTGCCGACGTCAGCGCCTCTGTAACTGCAACTGACCGACGTCGGTCGCTCCTGACCGACGCCGGCGTCTGTGTAGACCCGAACCTGTTTGTGTATGCTCCTTGGTGAAGCTTTTAGATCCACATACCTAACAATCTCCCACTTGGAGATAAACCAGCTGCACCAATACCTGTACAGCAAGATCTTCTAGCTCCTCCATCTTCAACTCAATCATGAAGACCAACAGAAGTTGAATGAAGATTCAACTTCTCCTTAGTAACCGGCTTTGTTAGCATATCAGCAGGATTCATGTCTGTATGGATCTTCTCTAGCTTCAACTCACCATCTTCCAATACCTGCCGTATGAAGTGGTACCTTAGCTGTATGTGCTTGGTTCTAGAATGAAAAGCTGAGTTCTTAGCCAAATGGATTGCACTCTGACTGTCACTATGCAATCTGCAACTCCCATGCTCCCTTCCAAGCTCTTCCATGAACCGTGTCATCCATATCATCTCCTTGCTAGCTTCTGTAGCTGCAATATATCTTGCTTCTGTAGTTGACAAGGCTACAACCTTCTGCAACTTAGAAATCCAACTAACTGCCGTCCCACCTACAGTAAAAACATAACCTGTGGTGCTCCTCCTGCCATCCAAATCCCCTGCCATATCTGAATCTACATAGCCATGTAGAGAGGTATCTGAACCTCCATAGCATAAGTGTCTGCTGCTGGTTCCTCTCAGATATCTAAAGATCCATTGTACTGCTTTCCAATGTTCCTTTCCTGGATTGGCCATATACCTGCTTACTACTCCCACTGCTTGGGCAATATCTGGTCTAGTACACACCATTGCATACATCAAACTTCCTACCGCGGAAGAATATGGAACCTTGTTCATGTACTCTACCTCATCATGTGAATTGGGACATTGTTCTTTGCTTAACTTAAAATGTCCTGCCAAAGGTGTGCTTACCGGTTTCGCATCCTGCATGTTAAACCGTTTCAACACCTTGTCCACATAATCTTCTTGAGACAATATCAACCTGTGATTTTCTCTGTCTCTCTTAATGCTCATGCCAAGGATTTTCTTAGCTGCTCCCAAATACTTCATAGCAAACGTTTGAGCTAACTTCACCTTAAGCTCTGAGATATCCTGCATGTGAGACCCTGCAACCAGCATGTCATCTACATACAACAATAGAATAATGTATCTACTATTATCAAATCTCTTAAAATATACACAATGGTCTGATTGACATCTACTGTAGCCATGCTCAGTCATAAACCTGTCAAATTTCAAGTACCATTGCCTTGGAGCTTGCTTGAGGCCATACAAGCTTTTCTTTAACCTGCACACTAGTTTCTCCTTACCCTTGACCTCGAAACCTTCTGGCTGTTCCATGTAAATTTCCTCATCTAAATCTCCATGAAGAAATGTTGTTTTAACATCTAGCTGCTCGAGATGCAAATCCTCAAAAGCAACCAAAGACAATACAACCCTTATAGAAGTCATCTTAACAACCGGAGAAAAAATCTCACCAAAGTCAATACCTGGCTTTTGTGCAAATCCTTTTACAACCAATCTGGCCTTGTATCTCATCTGACCATCCTCGCCTTCCTTCAACCTATAAGTCCACCTGTTCTTCAGTGTTCTCTTACCAGCTGGCAATTCAACCAAATCCCAGTTTGGTTCTCTCTTAAGGACTCCATCTCCTCAACCATGCCATGCTCCCACTTACTCCTGGACTCCACCTGTAAAGCTTCTTCAAAACTTTCTGGTTCTCCACCATCGGTTAGCAATAAGTAATATAAAGAAGGAGAATATCTAATTGGAGGCTTACTTACCCTTTCAGACCTCCTGATTGGTGTCTTGGACTCATTTTCAACAATCTGTCCACCCAAATTTTCTGACAGTGACTGACCTCGGCTACCTGTAGACCTGTTACTGGCCGACGCCGGTTCTTCCTAGCCGACACCGGTGCCTGGTCTGCCGACGTCGGTCTCTGTATGACCGACATCGGTTTCTGTACTGCCGACGCCGGTTCCAAACCTGCCGACGTCGGTCTCTGTGTTTTCCTGTAAGTGATTATTTCTTTTTCTCGTGAGCTCATTTTGGATCATAACTTCGTCCAATTCATTATTGCTCTGCCCAGCTTGATCTAGCTTCCTTGTCTGATCACTGTACATCACTCTTTCATTGAAAACAACATCACGGCTCCTGATTACCTTGTTAGTTCCTAGATTCCAAAATCTAAAACCAAAATCATCTGAGCCATAGCCTATAAACGTGCACCTCATAGACTTAGCATCAAGCTTCTTTCTATTTTCCTTATCTATGTGCACAAAGGCTTCACAACCAAAAACTTTGAGATATGAAAGATCAACCTTTTTACCTGTCCATGCCTCTTTTGGAATTCCACCATCCAGAGCTGTAGAGGGTCCTCTGTTGATCAGGTACACTGCGGTGTCAACTGCTTCTGCCCAAAACTCTAAGGGCAACCTTGCATGCAATCTCATACATCTTGCACGCTCCATAATAGTCCTGTTCATCCTTTCAGCAATACCATTCTGCTGAGGTGTCCTTGGAACCGTCCTTTGCCTACGGATCCCATTTATGTAACAATACAATTTGAACTTAAGACTGCAGAACTCACCACCATTATCAGATCTCAAGCACTTTAATCTTTTGCCTGTTTCATTCTCAACCATGGCTTTCCATATCTTAAAAGTCTCAAAAACATCAGATTTCTTTTTAATACAGTAGATCCATACCTTTCTTGTGGCGTCATCTATGAATGTAACATAGTACTGTGATCCGCCAATAGAGGCTACATGAGCCGGTCCCCACACGTCTGTGTGAACAAGCTGCAACTTCTACCTTTTCTTAGTAGACCCAGTCTTTAGAAAACTAACCCTTTTCTGTTTTCCAAGCACACAATGCTCACAAAATTCTAGATCCATACTTTTCAAATCTGAAAGCATACCTTTAGACTTAAGGATTGACATCCCCTTCTCACTCATGTGGCCAAGCCTTGAGTGCCACAATTTAGCATCCACATCTGAAGTAGATAAAACTGAAGGATATTTGTTAGTAATACAATTACACAAATAGAGAGTACCTTCTCTCTTACCTCTGGCCATAACAAGTGCACCCTTGGTCACTTTCCAAGAATCTGCTGTGAGAGTTACTGTACAACCCTCATCACCTAGCTTACCTGCAGAAATCAGATTTCTCTTCAAACTAGGAACATGCATCACATCCCTCAACACCCATGTGTTGCCATTCTGCATCTTTAGCTGCACTTTACCTTTGCCAATAATCTTACAAGGCTCATCATCCCCTAAGTACACTATTCCAAAATCTCCATGGACATAGTCACTGAAATATTCTCTGTTAGGGGTAGCATGGAAAGATGCACCAGAATCTAATACCCAAGATTCTATGTTATTATGCAAAGAGAAAATAAGAGCATCCTGTGCAATACCTGCAACCTTTGTCTCTTCCTTTCCTTCGTGCTGATTATCCTCCTTAGGCTTTGACCAGCAATCTCTGCTTATGTGCCCCAACTTTCCACAGTTCCAGCATTGTGGCCTTCTGCCATTCCTGGATTTGGATCTGCCTCTTCCCTTAGACTTAGATCTTGATCTCCTCTTGCTCCTTTCTTTTTGCCTTCCTCTGCTCTCGAGATTTAAAGCATTCCTGGATGTCCCAGAAGTCTCTTCTGTGCTTTTCCTGTGAATTTCCTCATTCAAAATAACACTAACCACATCCTCTACTTTTAAAATATTCGAAGCAGAAGCAGTATTAGAAACTGCCATTACCAAGCCATGCCAGCTTTCAGGCAAAGAACATAAAATTAAAAGAGCCTTTATTTCATCTTCAAATACAATATTAACAGAACTTAACTGATTAACAATACCGTGGAAATCATTCAGGTGATTAGAAACAGATCCACCTTCTTGCATATGCAAATTAAATAACTGCTTCATCAAATATACCTTGTTTAAAGCGGAGGGTTTTTCATACAAATTTGCTAACGTGGTCATTAACTCTACCGTAGTTTTTTCTTGTGACAAATTAGATATCACAGTGGAGGCCAGACTCAGTCTTATAGACCCAAGAGCCTTTCTGTCAAGAACTTCCCATTCTTCATCCTCCATGTCCTTGGGCTTCTTTGCTATCCCACCTAACGGTAAGTAAAGATCCTTCTGATACAGATAGTCCTCTATCTGCATTCTCCAGTGCTGATAGTTCTTGCCATTAAACTTTTCCATTCTCAACTTACTTTCCTCTGCCATTGCTTCTCCCACTCAAACAGAAATCCCTGTGAGCAACCTGTAATCCGAACACACTACACAGATCTGAACCACCTGTTAGTGAACCTGAGCTCTGATACCACTTGTTGGGGATCAACCAACAATGGATTACACTTATGAAAGCAATGAATGCGGAAATAAATCAGATAGATAAGTAACTGAAATGATAAATAGCACAGAACAAGATATACAAGAAAACACCCTGAAAACTTGTATTAAAAACTCTTTACAATAGGAATACAAATGAAGAACTTTGTTCTTCCACACCTCTCTCAGATGCACACAAGATCTCTCACTAGATCTCTATTCCTCAAGAGCTCTCTCTCAAGTATTGTCCTTCAAACATTTACAATGTTCTACTCATACTCAATTACACTCTCTCATCATCATACAATAGCTTAGAAGATCTCTCCTACATATAGAAATAGGAAACTTGAGCATGCTCTTACAACAAACAGTTAAGCCTCTTCAACAAGGGCTCTAAAAATAATATTTCTAACAATAGAGATGCGAGCTTGAGTCTACAACTCAAACTCATCATGCAAACACTCGCTTCTGTCCTCGGAAATCGCTTTCTGGACACACAGGTAACCGACGTCGGTTCCTGCCTGTTCGCCTGTGACCGTCGCCGGCCGACCATACTGCCGACGTCGGCACCTCTGTAACTGCAACTGACCGACGTCGGTCGCTCCTGACCGACGCCGGTGTCTGTGTAGACCCGAACCTGTTTGTGTATGCTCCTTGGTGAAGCTTTTAGCTCCACATAGATGTGATTGCATTTCTAGTTTTACTTTTATTTCTTCTGTGTTCCTCAAGATATTTGCCAATGTCCTTTACTTTTATTCATGTGTGTGTGCCTTTTAACATTTACCAATGTCCCTTACTTGTACTATTTTATGTGTCTAAGGCCCTCATTCTAATATTTTCTTGTTTCAAATTATATGTGTATGTGTCATTTGAAAATGCCTTGTATGTTTGCTTTCTAGTTTGAGAGATATGTACCCATGTCCCTTGTTTATGTGGCCCCTTAGGTAACCTTGTATACTTCTTGATTATTTATTTGTATGATTGTTTCTTGATTACTTGTACTTGTTTACAATGTCATGATCCATATCATGCATTTACCTTACTTTCTCAGATGCCATGATGGACATCATACTCCATCCCTCCAACTAACAACTAACATCTAACATTTCTAGTTCTAGTTTTGTACAGTACACATGTTTTTACATTTTTATATCTATCTAGGGATACCCCTATTAATATAATAATCTTTCAATACAAACATTTTTATATCTAGAGATATCATATCAAATATCATTGTTATATCATGTATTTATGTAGTATAACACACTTTTAAGACTATTTACTTTTGAGGACAATGATTACAGGTTCAATAATTCCTACCCTCAAAAGAGGGGACAATAAATATAGGATTTATCATAGATATAAAATCTCTTAAATTTAAAATAAGAACATTTAGATCACCCAATTCAAAATCTAGAGGTTAAACTAGTCAGAATAGAATAGAAAAATAGTGATAATTCTAGATCAACAACTAGTTTTAACATAGGATAACAACACTAGAAATGGAAAACAATGCCAAACATAAGGGTGTCCTCATTTTAGTGCTCTTGTCTAGGCTGAAAAACATCTAAGTTTTTAAGTAATAGTTAAAATTTTTAGCTTAGCTATAGTTTTTGTACATCCAAATTAGTTAGAATCAATAGTTTTAGTATAGTTTTCTCAGGGAATCTAGATATAGGGGGTATCATGTGTGGCATGATGATTCTCACTTCCAATTTTATATTAGGTAGGTGATATATCTTCCATATCATAATACATGTTCTATACACTAGTGATTGGGGGTAATACACACGGTAGATTGGTCTTATTTTGTTTTTGAGTTTAGTTTATTACCTAGGCATTCTCAATAATTGCATGCCTTACTCCATATATATGTGGTTCACATCTTTTTCAAAGTTGAACTTTCATACAAGTTTAAATTTTGGAGTACCTAAGTTCATGATGTGGATTTCACATAAGCCTAGTGCATCAATGTTGGAGTGGCTTTCATACAGGCCTAATCTCCATCTTTCAAAATGGCCAAGAGTGGCCTAGTTTATAGTATATATTAAACTATCCATGCCACATTATTAGATTTTTATAACATCCATGGGCTCCATGAGCCATCTCATATGACATCTATTATATACTGGTATCACTTTATAGCTTCACTTCATGGAGTAATGATGGAGCTAAAGGGCCAGCCTTTGTATTCTAAAGCCACCTATTCAAAGGGATTAGACATATAGTCTAAACATTGATTATCACATACATGATCATCTAACTTCACTTAGTAGGAAATTATGGAGCCAAAAGGATAACCTTTGTATTCTTAAACCACATATTTAGAGGGATTGGACACATAATCTAGACATTGATTATCACATGTATGATCATCTAACTTCACTCAGTAGGTAACAATAGAGCTAAAGGGCCAATCTTTGTATTATTAAGCCATCTTTTATGGAATTAAGCACCCATCTCTATTCATGATATAAATTTTGGTATAGTATCATTCAACATTATCCATCATTACTCAAGCTTACTCAAGATCACAATAGGTTTTGTATTATTTCATGTACCTGGTGAGGTGCATTCATTCATTTGTCTTCCTTTTTATTTTACCTAGATTTTGTATGTTCTTGTCTTATATCACATATAATAAGAACTAATCTAATATTTATTTTATTTTTTAGATTCACACTTGCACAATGTGATCTCTATGCACTATCCATCATTACTCAACATCACACAAGCTTCATAGGCTTCATCTTTATAGGTAAGTTCAAGTACGCTTTCTAATTTTTTCCATTATCCTAGTATTTCACTTTACTACTCAATAGAATAAACATGCAGGGGGGGTTAATATATTCATATAAAATGTGAAATTTGGTTACTTAAGTATGGCTAAAGACACCTAATCCATATGTCCTACTTTTTTGCACAACCCTTTTGTGCTTTTATTTCACTAATTCCTAGTTAGCCACAGCCTCTCAAACTTAACCCTTATAGACCCAAGTATCTCTTTCAATCCCAGATCCATCCTCCTAGGTCTCATTCCCTTTAGATAATAGTGTCCAACTTGGATAGGAGTGTTGAAACCTAGGGTGTCCTATTTTTGGTGTTATTATCCAAGTGTAATTTTCGTCCTAATAGTCATATTTTATCTAATCCTTATCCTAATTCATGTCTATCTAACATGAATTCATTTAACCCACAATAATTAATTTCCCTATAAAAGGCCATTCAAATTCCATTTAGAAGGGTTGTAACTCATTTACAAGAGATAATCAAGAATAAAAATAAATACATTCAAGCATTTTTCCTTGTTCTCTACATACAACCTTCCATTATTATTCCAAGCTTATTCAAACCCTTACACTATCCCCTAGCCATATGAAATACACAAATTTTTGCATCTAGTTGAATTTCTATACACAATTGCACCAATGAATTCAATGGGAGAACTATATTAGCTTGATCCCTCCTTAAAGTATTAGTATGTAGGTAGTGTTCCCACACATGAGGTGTGAAGTGCATCCAGCATATATTTTACACACTAACCCCATCTCTCTCTTTCCCATGTTATCCTTCAAATTCAAGAATGAAGAGCTCCTAGGTATTTCAAGATTAAAATATATACACAATGAGCTTCACAAACTTTTGAGATTTGATATTTCATAGATAGGGTTACGTAAATTTGTTGATCAAAACCGAAAAAACTTAGATCACCTAGACAAAAACACCAAAAAAGGACTACAACACCGAAAAGTATGGTCTCTCACTTTCGATGTTCCTCTCCAATCTAGGAACAACCTCTAGGATCCTATTTTTGATAGCCTTCCAAGCATGCATAGAAATTTATAGACCTTAAAATATCCATATCAGTCTGTTTCTAGCTAAGTTTGATTTTCTCTCTATTATTACTATCTTTATAAAAGGTATAAATAATATCTATTTATATAAATTAGTGGCTTAATTATTTCAAATTATTTACTCATTTACCCTACTAAGACCCATTTATTTAATTAGGAATAAAAATCTATTATTCTAAAAATACTAAAACAAATATTTATTGGAATCAGATTTAGATCAAGAACCAAGTTTAATATTTTATGATTAACCATCCTAGACACCATCCCCTACCAAATTCTCAAAACTATAACATCGGGCTCATATTTTAAGTTCCATGACGAACCATTTTAAGTATTCATATAGTAATCCCTAATTTTTGGATTTATTTTTAAGCAATTACATTCATTATAGCTTAAGGACTATCTATAAAAAATACTTATTGAAATCAGGGAACAAAACAAAACAAAATGAAACACACAAGCAAACTAACAACAACAAGCAAAAAAATATTTACATACACTATTTACAAATAAGGAACATGAAGGAAATAAATAAGAAAGAAACTAATCTAAGCTTACATACTCTAAATATAACTAGTATTATAGATTATTCCATGTGGAGTTAGGGTGGAGTAGTGGATAAGTAGTGCTTGAGATATTGCCCTTTTATTAGTAATGTAGGTTTTATTCCTTGTAAGTCTTTAAAATTTAAGGTGTTTTCTCATAGTATCTCTAAAATTTGATAGGGATAAATCCATAAGTGATTGAACTTCCCATGATTTACCTTAGTATTAGATGTTTTGTCCCAAAGAAGAAGCAAGTCTCCTCATCTGAACACCTTAATTTTGTAATGTTTGTCAAACAATATCTTCACTATGGTTTTATGCCTACTTAAATTTTAAAATGATTCCTCTCTTGCATCTTCCATTTGAATAATGTTTATTAACCTTTAAATTATAATCTCTTGATCTTCTCCTTCTATATACTCTTGTATAAAATTGTAGGTTGGAATATTGAGTGTGATGGGGAATACAGGTTCTTGAAGATAAATGATCAAAAATGGTGATGCTTTTAGAGCTTGATTGACTCTTTTTATATCAACCCAAAGGGCATATTTAAGTAACTTTTGTCATGTTATTGGTTTTTAAATAATAGACTTCTTGATGGCTTTCATCAATTTTTTGTTGGTTGAATCATAAACCCCATTACCTTAGGGGTAATGGTTTGATGAAAATTTGAGAACAATGTTGTTTTCGTATTACCACTCAATCATATCAATGGATATAAAATAATATCCATTATCAGAAACTAGAGGTATTGGTGTTCCAAATCTATTACATATGTTCTCTTCCAATAACTTTATCACATCTCTTAGTCTTGTAGTATTTGGTTGCTACTACTTCTATCCATTTGATGTAGTAGTCAGTAGAAATGAGCACATGCTTATGTCCTTATAAATAATTGGGGTTGATTATCCCTAAAAAATATAATCCCCATTGAGTAAATGGTTTATCTATCATTATTAGATTTAATGGCATGGCTGATTTGGGCTCTTTAGTGTTGAAAATTTGGCACTCATGACACTCTCTCACATGTTTGGGAGCATATTTTAAGATAGTAGGCCAATAGTAACCAGTTATAAGGATCTTATGTGATTTTATCCATCATGATAAGTGTCTACTTCCCTGCTTCTCAAGTAGAGCTTCCTCCTTATAAACACATCTTAGGTATATCCCTTCATAGTTCTTCCTAAAAATTACTCCATCTTTGATTAGGATATGAGCTACCTTGAGCATTAAAGATCTCCTTTTCTCCCTAGTCAACCTTATAGGACAAGTTTTATTTATTAGCAAATAAACAACTAAATCATACCAATAATTGGGTGGAATACTTTATTGCTCTACCTGAATGACACTTAACTTGGGATTAGTATTGGAAATTAATTTAATTAATCCTTATCACCTTGCCAATTTAGCATTATTAATTATGAAATCATACTCTTCAAGTATGGACATCCATTTACCTCTTCTTTCCCCTAGTTCACATTGGCTAAGCATAAACGTAGTGGCAAGGTTTGGTAGTATTTTATGTACCTTATTACTAAGGATATAATGCCTAAATTTATTCACTGCCTTGACTAAATCACATGCCTACTTGTCTATCAAGGAATAGTTCAACTCAACATTTTTAAAGTTAGTACTCATGAAAGTAATATGATGATCACATCTTTCTATCTTCTAAGTTAGGATAACTACAATTATATGGTCATAATCAAAAGAATCAAGATAGAAATAATTTGAAAAATTATGACTTATCAATACTAGTTCTTGCATTATTTCTTCTTTTATGTCCTTGAAGGGATTTTTGATCTCTTCATTCCATGTGATTTTTGATTCTTTCTTCAACATATAATTCAATGGTCTCATAATTTTTGAAAATAAATAAATAAACTTTTTCACAAAGTTGATCTTCTCAAATAAATATTTAATCTCTTTCTTGCTAGTAAAGGGTTATATGTTTGATATAACATCTACTCTATCTGCATCTATAGAAATTCTCTCTTTACTTGTAACATGTCCTAACAATTTTTCCTCAGTATCACAAATAATGTTCTTCTTGGGGTTGAGAGAAATTCCATACCTTATACACCTTTTAAATACCAACTAAAATTACATGATGTTATCCTTATTATTATTTGAAAAGATAGTCAACTCATCCATGTAAATGATAATGCACATACCTATTAGTCCCTAAAAAGCATGCTCCATTGCTCTTTGGAAAGTTGCAATTACATTTATCAGTCCAAAGGGCATTCTCTTTTAGGAAAAAGTGCCCCACTTAGTAGTGAATGAATTCTTTAATTTATCTTCCTTGTTCACAAGCACTTGGTTATAACCTTAAAATCAATAAAGAAAAGACATCATTACAGTACCACTAACAATTTGAATAACTTGATCAAGAGAAGGTAAAGGATAGTTAGCCTTTTTTGAAGCACTATTTAGATTTTTAAAATCTACACAAAGTTTGATTTCCCAATTTTTATTCCTAACTAGAACTAAGTTAGGTACCCAGGTGGAGTATCTAATGGGAAACACTAGTTTGGCATCTATTAGCTTCTTGACTTCTTTGTATATAAATGGCTTCAAGACAGGGTTGATAGATCTCTATCTTTATCTAAAAGTCTTGAAAACTTATTTTATTTGATGGTATGAGTTATGACTTTAGGATCAAATATATTTAAGTCCTCATATGACCATGCTACAACATCTTTATACTTGGTTAATAGTTCTTTTTCTTTTTTCAACTCTTCACTAGTGCTAGTTGTACCAATATTCACTGGCTAGGGTTGACCCTATGTTCTTAAGTCAAATGCTTTATAATATTTCCCATTTATCTTGAGAAATTTAGTATTTTCAAATAGTTTATCTATATTAAACAACATTTCTAAGACAATCATGTTCTTGGTAATCTTATTATCACTTAGTTGCATAATTATGTCATCAATGTTGCCTTTATCAAGAGCATTTTCATTGGATTCATCAAGGATGTGAGCCTCAAATACTCATAAACTATTCATGAAATATAAAATTTTTTGGTCATCACTAAATACCTATAAATAGTTGATGTTATTAGGGACTAAGGGACAAGGAAAAAATTCAACATTGAGGCTTCCTAGTTTAGAGTCTTGGTTGGGGATAAGATTAGTTGCAGCTGAGGCTAGCTCATTAGTAAGCTTGTTTTATTCCCTAGGAATGGAGAAAATATTAAAAAAATCAAAATACTTTATAATGTCCCAAAATATGAATTTATATTTCTAAAGGTATGATAACTTACATTGATACTTACTTATAACTTGATTGACTACTAGCTCTGAATTACCTTGAATCAATAGTTCTTTCCCATTTTGTTTGATGTCAAATTTCAGCCCTAAGATCATAGCCTCATACTCTACCATATTATTAGTAAAATAAAATTGAATTTTTTTATGAATTACTAAATTCTTTTCCAAGGGGATTATTTAAAACAATCTCTACACTAGAACCAAACTTGCATTTTGCACCATCAAAATATAAGTTCCATATCCCAGGCATAACATGAGTATCAATTGAGTCACATAACTTAGAGGTGTCAAGAATGTAAACTCTTAACTCAAAATTGTCCATGTTGATCATATGTTTCATATTGGGCTCTCTTTCAATTATGACCTGATTTGGAACTCCCTTCCATGGAAGCCACATATGAGAACAATTGGTATACATATAACCATTTGGGGATTTGGTCTAGTCTCTGCTCAACAACATCCCATAAGCATCTAGAATATCCACCACTTAATGACTATAAACTATTGTATCCTTGGCTCAATTGTAAGCTACATGTGGAAATTTGATAATTCTCCAATTAACTTCACCTTAGATTTACCTAATTGAGTAACAACCCTATCAGATTAAATAAGAGTCAAACCTAGTTGCTCATAAATACCTTTAGGCATGATGTTAGCAGATGCACCTGAGTCTAATAAATAATTATGAAAATTATTACCAAATACTTTGATTTTAAGCAATAAGGGTGGAACATCTAATTTGTTATTATACATAGCAACATTATCATTTTTAGCCTTGGGTGACCTACTAGGCTTCTTAGATAGATATTCTAACAACAACTCCCTCTACTCAATTATTTGAGTTAACTCATATAAGGTGATGTTAGCCTTAATCTTATTGATGTCCTCAATTATATTGTATCCACATATAGTATAAGTATTATATGAATCAACATTAGGTTTAGAGGCACTTCCCTTTGGAGGTTCAAGATTATTGTCAGTTGTAGGATCAAGAGGAGTGCCCAAGTTATTTTGTTGAGTAGATGTGGTCAAGGGTTGATTTTGATCCCTATTCCTTAAAGGATTGTTCTTATTTAAATACTATTTAAAAGCATGCACTTATTTAGGTTTATGCTCATTCTCATTCTCTTATTTAAATTGGAAGTCAAAGGTCTCAACCATCAAGGTTATAACTATAGATTTGGATAACTTGGAAGATCCAGATATACCTACAAAATTATCTCTATTAGATCCACTTTTAGGTGTATTTAACTCATCTAGAAATAATTAAAAATCATTACATAATTCAAATTAGTCTAACTCACCATGCTTTGAGGTATTATGAACCCTACAATATTCAATTAGCATAACATCATAAATATTAACCTCAAAATTGTTGTTCTTACTTGATGATAATTGTTATTGTTACTAGTGTTACCATTATGAAACTAGTTATTAAGCCTATTGAATCTTTGATATGAGTAATTCCTATTAAATTCATCCCCAGTATTACCTAATTTATTTTTTAATTTAAGGAAATTCTTACTTAGATTTTAAACCATCTTAAGTATGGTTTCATTCTCATTATTTGGTGCCTCTATATTGTGAACTTGATTATTATTACTATTTATTGGCATCAAAACTCTTTGTTCATGTGGATGAAATCCATTTATAAAATTATTATTAAAGAATCCTAAATTTTGGCTAAGATGAGCATGCCTTAAGGGAAATCGGTTGAAGATTGGTGTTTGATTTAAAGCAGGCACATTCTGATTGGCATTAAGAATGACATTCAGTGTAGGGAAAGTGGGGTTAACATTAGGGATGACATATTTAAGTTGACCTTGAGGATACATTTAATCATTGATTATTACAACTTTAACATAATCCAATACTAAGGTATTTATGAATTTAAAAAACCTTTTAAGAAAAATAGAAGTTATGGGGTCTAAAGCATCCTTGTAGATTTATAAATCTAAGGCCACATCAGGTCTATAAGGATCTATGGTTATACTGAACATCTTCTAGAATCTAGTGTTAAAGGCTCTAATGGTCTCACTAGAATGTCTTTTAATAATGATGAATTACTGATATATAATGCAAGGACTAATGATTTTACCAAAATGATCAATAAAGATTCTATTGAAATCATTCCAGCTAATGATATAGTTCTTTAGAAGGTTAAAAAACTACTCATATGAAGCATCTTTGAAAGTAAATAGAAAAAATATGCATGTTACATCTTCATGAACTACATTTAAAAATATTAAATAAACTTTAAAAGATTTAATATGTTATTCAGATGTGATAATATCATTAGGATTAAAAGATGACAAATATTTCTTAAGGTTCCTAGATAGTTCATGTACTTAACTAGGCACATTAATGGAAGATCCACCTAACCAAACCATACCTTGATAAATATTTAACACAAGATCACTCTGAATAGGTGAAATAGGATGATATTTAGAAACCCTTCTCTTACCTTTGTCATATCTTTCTTTCTTATGATCTTGTAGTGAGAGGAGAGGCAATCTTGATTCAGACCTTGACCTTGTCCTGACTCTTGGCAATTCCAAATTTTAAACCTTGAGTCATATCCAAAATACAACTTATAAACATTTTATTTTCAAATATGAATGATATTTAGCTCAATTTTTTCAAATAATAATCCAATTCTTACCTCTAAATGGATTTGCACATTTAAGATCCCTAAATTAAGCAATATTTGCATAAATTTATGTAAATCTCTTCAATGAACAACTATATTTGACTCAATAAGCTCAAATATATATATATATATATATATATATATATCATTTAAATTCTTAGGTTTACACACACACACACACACACACACACACACACACACACACACACATATATAAAGCTAAGAATTGAAATGATACTTACAAATTTAAGTCCAAATAAACCTAAATTTTCAAAAACTCAATCAATATTTGAGTAAATTTCCAATCACTAACTCCAAACAAGGAAAATTTATAGAGCTCAAGTTACCTTTGTAGAAACTTATCATGAATCTTCAAAGAATGATAATCTTTAGCTAAATGATCCTAAATATTAGTATGAAACCATGCATATCAATGACATTTACATAATTATGCTAAAATAAACATGATTATTTAAATAATTCATTGATATTTGAATATATTTCACCAAAATTATCAAAGATATCACAAATTCATGAAGATTCAAATATGGCCCTCCTTCTAGTGCCAGTGGAATGCATTCTCTTATTGATGCATGCAAATATATCATAGGTGGTTCTAATTTTTTAATAACAACTAATCATTTATAAATTTAGAGAATCTAATGTAAGAGTTACATGTTGTGATAATCATGTTATCTATGGTGAAATAATGACAGAATAAGTGAACTATTTCATAATATTTATAGTGTTTGGTTATTGGGAGCAACCATGGCTTGTTAGTTAATCTTTATGAAAATAAAATTAATATTGGATAACTGAAGTTAATTATGCTCAAAGAAAAAAATATAATATCTAAGCTAAAGTGAATATCCACAATGAAGCTAATCTAAAGCAAATTTATTAAAGAAAGGGAAAAAAGAAAGGTAGGGCAAAGAAGAGAAATATTTATGGTGTTGATATTTAACATAGATATTATGACAAAGAAAAAATATCATCCAAATATGCAATTAAAACCAATTTATAACATGAAATAACATAAGACTAAATCTTACTATACATTAGGAAAGCATCTAAGGAAATGGAAGAATGTAAATAAGAACTTCATTCACTTTAGAGATTTACCCCTGTACGTAAACAACATAATCACATTCACATGAAAGGCAAAGATTAAAAAATGAACTAAGAACCTTCAGTCAACATAGCATTACACAAGTTAACAACTTTTCATTTTAAAATCACACATAAAAAATAAACAAGGACCATTCAAATCTAAATTGCAAACCAGACAATTGAGAGAGAAGCCATGATACAATCCACACAAACAAATGAGAAAAACTTTTCATAATTCCCTATGCATTAAGTTTCTCTAAAATTATCCCAAATTTATTCCTAAAAACTCCCTTCTTTTTTTTTACAATGGATAATACCTCTTTATATAGACAATTCATGAGGTATGTCAGTTGATTATCTCAAATGATAAGGACAACTATCCTTTTAAAATCATTCTAGAAGCCTTTAGACACTCTAAAATGACTAACCCATAGGAAATACAAATTTAAAAAGTTGTGCATGCCTTCAAAAATAATAATATTCTCTTTTAAAATATTATACAAGCTTAGTTTAAAAGAATATTCCTAGTTCAACTAAATTTGAGATCCTTTTACTGATGTAATCCCCTATTTCTACTATAGAATCTTCATTTCTCTTTATGTTGCTCATCAATTAGCTTCAAATTGACCACAATATCTATGAAGAGTTCATATTCTTGGTCTTCCAAGCTTTTGATATCTTTATCATCATTTTTTAATGCCTATTTTATGCTCTTAGCCTCTCTAATATTATCCTTTGTAGTAAAGATCATGTCCATGATCCTACTATTATCTGCTCTAGTCCTTCTTTGGATCTTGACTCTCACTTATTGCATGACCATGATAACTTTGAGATTAAAATCCTCATCAGTGATGAGACCTATAGAACTGAGTATGGATGATTTGGTTATCATTGTCCCAAGTATATGCTCTATCTTATCTTACAACTATTTATCATCCACAAGGAGACTCTCTAAGTTTTTGGACCATGTGTCCAAAATTTTGATCTTTTCTACTAGTAATCACATGACTATGTTTAGATGAGCCAAGTTGATTGTCTTTAAGTCGTGATTTTGATCCTCATTTAATATATTGATGAAGTCCTTTATTTTTCCTACGGAGTTCTATCATTGGTGAACTAGGCCCTTGGATACTACATCTTATTGGTTTAACACACTCTGTCTAGACTTTAGTGACTTCAAATAATTGAACATGTCAAATAAAGTCTCTTTAAACATTTTGACCATTGCCTCTAGAACTAATAAGACCACTTATTTCTCCAATTTTTCCTTTTGATGTTGTATGCCTTTGAGGAAAGCTTGTAATTGTTCTACTTATGCTTGGGCTAATTCAAGCATGTTCTCCTCAAATATATAGATTTATCCTAGCATATGTCATCCCACTAGAGACAAATTGGTCAATGGTTCAACATTTTTAAAAGTGATCTCTTATTCACCAACTATGACCTTTTTTTCTATTACCCTTTGTAATCTATTTATCTAAGGATCAAACTTGACTCTTATTTATGATTGTGTCACTTTAGGAGATGGGATATCCATCTATGCTCCACTTGGCTCTCCTAGGGTAGCCAATATTATTTCATCCTCTTATTTTAGAGCCATAATCCATGGCTTAACCTATTCATGAATAGGGATATTGATGGCTTACATCATAGCCCAAGGATGGTGTATAGTGGGGATTCTCTACAATTTAAGTCAAAAAACAAACCATTCTAGAATGGTTGGTCCATAAATAAAATTATCTTCACTAAAGAGGTTAAATTCACTCAAATTAGGATTGGAAGTCACTTTGGGCTACTTGGTCTTCACTGGAATAATGGCTATCTCAACCTTTCTCTACAAGAACTATATCCAACACTTGCTTCCCTTTTTCTCCCTTTATTTCCTCCATTTATTCATCATTTGATTCATAGGCTAGTGATAACATTTTGAGGGAATCCTCTATATTCTCATTAGGTTCTAGTGATACCATATGAACCTCCTCCACTAGTGATCATTACTCCTCTACATAGGTTGAAGAAGATGCAATCTCATTAGGCCTTCTCTCCTCTAGATTTTGTTCAACTTGTGTATCTATTTGGGCACTAACTTATTGAGTTGGTCAAGGTATAGAAGGTACACCACTCAAAAAAGGGTACTACCTTGGCCCCAATTTCCATCTTTCATCTCTTTTATAATTTTTATCTAGCCTAGATTCAAGTATAGGGTTATTTTCTTCAATCTCCTAGTGACCTTGGAGAATGAGGATGATTTAGTGTACATAGGGTTAAAATCATAAGGTTGATGATCATAAGGTACACTAATACCTTTAAACATAAAATGTTTTTTAACCCTTAGACAAGGTTCAGACTTCCTCAACTCATTAATTTATAGTTTAAAGGATGTTTTATGTTTGTATGTTGCTTTTATGTTCTACCATTACTTGAATGTAGTCCTTCCAATAGTTATTGGGAGGTTTTAGAGGAGCACTTTGTTCTTGATTCTACATAAGCCATCAATTCCATGGAATCATTGATATGTTACCTTCTAATCTACTAGCTTATTAGGTACATGGATGGGTAGCCTAAGAGTTTGGCTCTGAGTCCCTTCAATTATAATGATTGTATAATCTGGGTATAACTAGATATCACACATAGATTCAACATATTCATAACCAATAAGTTGACCCTTTCCATGGGATGACTAGTTATATCCTCACTAAGAGATGGATAAACACAATCATAGATAAATTGGATATGGTCCCTATATTTGAATATTTGTATTTTGGAATAATATTGTGAAACCATTTGAGTTTTATTAGGTGACCATTCCCCTGGGTTGGGAATCTTGGTTATATCAAGAAGGGCATCCATAAGGTATGACATCATATAAAATTGGGTTTTCTTCATTTTTACAATTTCAAATATCTTTCTACTTAAATAAAGGTTAATTAATTCACTTAAAGAGTGGTGATCTATTTTTCAACCATGAATTAGACTAAGGGCTCAAAAAAATTTCATGTACATATGTAGTGGTTGAATTCCTACACAACCTTTTCATCATTATCATAATCATCCTTATTCCAAGTATGAATTGATTAATTTGGATGTTTTTATATAATTTTGAAAATACTTGGCTCCTAGAATATAGCCATAGGGCAAGGATTTTTTAATATCATTCTCTTTGGTTTAGTTATTGATTGAGGTTAGGATTATTTATGGTTTGGGCAATTTGTAGTAGTTCTCAAAGGCTATGGGAGAAATGTAGTCCATTTTATTTTGAGTATGTCTATTGACTATCATGCCTTTATCTATTTCTGCATCCTTAAAAATTGGAGCAAGAATTTATATGTAGTAGAGTACCTCAGGTTTAGCCATTGCATAGTGTAGACCAGTCATTTGTATACCAACTATGTCATAATATAGTCTCTTTCTAGACATGTTATTCTCCTCCTTTCTTGTAATTTTTGGTTTTTCTTTGATGGTGCAAAAAATATTAGACCAATTATTGTCTCTTGTATTTAAATTAGTGGAATCAAAATCTATTGTATTTAAAATCCTCCTTTCTACATCTAATGTCAAATAAATCTCCACATCCTCTTTTGAAACACCGTTTTTAGTTGATATAGCTATGAATTTTGTTAAATTTCTCACTGGTGGACTATACTATTCTGGATTAAATTATTCTTACAAAGATGGTAATTCACCTATTTTTGGTTTGATTATGATGATCATAGGGTCAAATTAGTGCTGTCATACTTGCTAGGAAATTTTTGAAGGTTTTCATAGTGCTTTAATGGCAATAGTTATTCAAATTATGTGAGCTTTATGATTTAAATTTTTCTTAGATTTACACATTTATACCTTTGCCTTTTGGGTCCATATAATCTTTTGAATTGACATCTATGCCAATGTGGAATTTTCATGTCATTTTTTTATTAATATGTGAAATGTGACGATTGCCTTTATGACATGTGTTAACACTTTATTGGGTCTATATCTTTGAAAATTCCACCTTAGATTGCACCATTGAATTTGTTTGCACAAATCAACATGGCTCATTGATATTGATTTAGGAGGTTAAATGTCATTGGCTACTTATATATTAATTTTGGTTGTGACACTTATCACTACTATATTCATTCTAGCTTTATTAAAAAGTCCACTTTCATCTCACACTATTAGATCATCTCTACCCAGATGAATGTGCTCTATTGATCTGGATCCATTAGATTTTTTATTTTACTCTACAATAATAATTAGAAGGTGTACAATCATACCCATACCATTGATATTTAATAAGATACTCAGGATTTGATTTGTGGCCTAAAATTTTTCCACTTATCATCTCCACATTTTATTGTAAGGTATTTGAAATTTTGACCTTTATTTAACACTGTCAAATCATCTTCAGTTGATTGAATGTGCTCTATTAGATCATAATCTAGGGGTTAAATTCCATTATATACTCATTATTATTTTTATATAATTATGATACTTGTAACCTTCTCACTTGTCTTGATGCTCCATTTATTTTTTGACTTAATACACACCATTGATCAAAATGTGCATGCTCAACCACGTGCTATCGATCTTCAGGGTCATGCTCAATCTTTAATCATGATCGGTGGGCTTGACATTTATCATTTCCTTGATTGATATGAGTCCTTTGAATTTTCAATTTTGATCTCACACTATTGGATCATCATTTACCAATCAAATTCACACCATCAATCCTAGAGGTAAGAAAAATAAGCTAAGTCAGGCTCAACAAATATAGAAAACTTAGGATAAAGTTTTGGACTAAGATTTTATTCATGTTGATAAACATGATAAAATCTTAGGATAAAATTTTGGGATAATTTTAAAGCATGATAAAGTGACCCCAAATTTATTTATTCCATGTGAATAATGAAGAATTAAAGGGGTCTCTGGACATAAAGAACTTTAGCATTTAAATTTTAGACTAAGGTTTTATTTGTGTTAATAACACGACTAAAACCTTAGGATAAAATATATGATAAGTTTAAAATGAATGTAAAACTTTCTTGAGTTTTTTAAAATAAAGTGCCCCCACATAAATTTGAATTCAAATTAAAAGGTCCTTAGGTTAAAAGACACCCTAAGGTATAAAAACCTAGGTCTTAACATTGTTTACTCGTGAATTCAATCAAACCATCAAAGAATTAAAGATTAAAAAAGGGTAAAATTATCATTTAAAGCTCAAAAACCTAGATATTGTCCATAATATTGAGACTCCATTAGGACTACAACCTAGAAACATGAAAGGAAACCATTAGAAACCTTAGGAAAAAGAAGATAAAGATTAAACAAGCACATGTCAGTTAAGCTAATTGAGAACCATGAGTGGATGATATTCAAATAAAGAATTTTTATCAAGTGGCATTTTCAAATCAAAGCACAAGTTTTCAAAAAAATTAAATAAGGGTCCCCATTTTTAGAAATGGGGGTATGTTGACCTCAACAACATGGCTATTTGGCTTACCCCTTTTTATTTTTTATTTTACATGATTGGGAATATGGCCACCATGTTGTTATTATCCCTCTAAGGGAATGGAGATGTAAAAATCACTCTTTTAATTATTTATACTTTTACAACCATTTATTTGACTTGAAATTTTATTTTTATGCTACCTAAATGGGCTTAGCTTGTATTTGATGTATTTATTTTTTGGTTAGGCTTTGGGAATGGGAACTATGCTCCAAAGTCCTTGTACATGGATCAATTAAATGAGGTTTTAAAAATATATAAAAAAAATGTTTCCATAGTCATCTCACGGAAAGGGAGAATATTTTTTTCAAGGGGAGGAATTCCAATGTTCTCATCCTACCCTATTGAGTAGAGAGCAACATTTCTCATTAATACTAGTGATTCTTGAGTTTTATCAAATATTCAAATATTTTGTGGATTCCATGTGTATTTAAAAATTGGAATTTTCTTTGATCAAATGGTTTTATATGTTATTTATTTGGTGTTATTCTAATCCCCTTACTTTTAGTGAAGTTTGATATGTTAAAACATCTAGTTGAGCTTGCCACTTTCCCCTTCACCCATGCTTACATTGCCTCAAATTATTGGTAGCACCAATGTTTTGATATGGGAATCCTTATATTTTGGGATGCTTAGAGAAGTTACCTAATGATGTTATTAATATATGGGAGGTGAACCCATCCTTGGTTTACCCATGTGGTGTGTGTTGGATCCTAGATTTGAAGACTAGTTTTTTTTAACTTATTATTTTAAATGTTTATATAAATTTAGTTAGACATCAGAAGACATTAAAATGTAATAATTTTAGTTTATTATATTTTATAAAGAAAGATAAAAAAGTATTCTTTGAGATTTCAAGTGTTATAGTACTCATTATTATACCATTTTTGACAGAGGGATCATTTATAATTTTATGGACTCTTTTATATAAAATGAGTTTTTTGTTTATAAAATTATATCTTGATATCTTTAATATACTTTTTCAAATAAAATTATTAAATTTTCAATTTAAGTGTTTGAAATGGATTCCAGGCCCTTAGGTGCCTAATGGCTAGTTTGATTCCCATAACTTTTGAAATAATTAAAATTAACCTAAACCTTCCAAAAATATTTTTTTAATGTAGTGGACTCAATCACAATTACACATAATTTCCAAGAATAATTTCAGGAGGCAAAAATTAATATTAATGAAAGTTTGAAATGATAGGTAATGAATGGACTCAAATCCTATATATAAATGTGTGTAATTTACTTAATTATTTCATACTATCTAAAAGGCATTAAGTGCTAATTTTGTTTTTAATTTTAATATCATAATTTTTGAAACCTATATAAAGTAATTTAAATTTTTTATAGATTGTATATAGCATGTGGAAAATCTATAATTATTAGTATTATATAGAGAAAATTACCTATTAGCCAGAATTGGTTACCATAGGTGAGTATCATTTAAAACTTGATATATAGTCTTTGTTTAACTTTTTTGATATCCTTTTAAGGTTATATTCTTGGTCATAACTTGTATTCTCATTAATAAGGATGTGATGTTTGTATTAGTAGTGATTATGGTCTTCTAGGGTGGTATAGTCAAATAATGAAATCATGTTCCTTAAATGATTAACTAGTTGTTCATGGCTTGATACCTCATGATGTTTTATCATATTTTAAGGTAATTTTGAAAAATTTATGGTAAATCTCAAGAATCCAAGTCATGATGGATTTAATATGAAGTTAGGAGTGATGTGATGCTCCCAATGTATATGTCATTTCATACCAGATAAGGACCTTTATAATAAGAGTTGTTGAGGTAACAACATGGTTTTTAAGTCTTTTGGAAAATTTAAGGTGATTTTTTAAATTTTAAGGTTTCTCTTGTTATTGATCTTTTGATTATTGAAACATATAAATAACTTCAAAGAATAATATCAAATGTGATGAGATAATGTCATGACTAGGATCAAAATAAGTCTTCTCAAGCCATTTGGAATGTGAATAATACTATATGATACATTATCTTGTATATAAATTCTACCAAAGGTATCAAAATATATCTTTCCAATGAATATAAAAGTTGAAACTCCCTTTTGTTCTTTGGTTTAACTCCAAATATGCCTCAACATGAAGTGTTGGTAAGAAAAGGGAGATTGAAAGAGTTTTGTATGTTACAATATATATATGCATATTAGGAAGAACTTCATTAACATATCTCATAGCTTACCTAGTTCAAGTGATCAACTTAAGTCTCATGAATAAGGCATTTAGACGAGTTTTGTAGGATTCCATGCATAAATAAAACATCTATGGTTTCAAATAGATCATAAAACTAGGTGGTGAAGCTTCTTCAAAACATCATCCATTACCCCAAACATCATATTCACCCTCAATAAGGTGTTGTAGGTTAAAATAGGACAAATATCACTTAAGAAGCTCCATTGGGTCATTGGTAAACCAAGAAAGGCCAAATCCACAAGCTTATTTCATGGAGGAGAGAGAAATAACCATTACAAATTCCATTAGTGGAATGATACCACCCCTGTGATATCCAAAATCATGTCATTATTTTTTATATTGAGGGGAATAACTCTATGAATCATATTTAATAATATAAGTGCCTTTAAACCCCTTCTAAAGCCCTATGAGCTTAATTTCAGATGATTTTCAAGGATTTTGGAGCTTTTTGATGAGAATGAAATATTGTTTGAGGTCTATTAAAATTCCACCAGTCTTTCCAATCCATTTTCTATCATCTTTGTGGTATGTGCAAATAATAGAAGGTAAAATCTCCATATAATGATATGTTGAAAACCTATGAAAAAGTGGTATATAAGGTTTTGGTAGGATTTTGAATTTTCTCCACCTTAAGTGGCCCTCAACCAAATAAATAAGACTCCACTTTATCTTCAAGGTCATCTAGACATAATTTTTTTATGAATTTCAATCCAAATTCAAGGTCTTTATAGGTGATGGAATTGAAAGAGACCCCAGTGGACTATAACATGAAAATAAATGTTTATATATGAATGTGAGTACTTGGATTAAATATTAAACATTGATAATATTTAATGACCCTTATTATAACCTTAAAATCCTTCTCTAGATTATGGTCATGATGAGAGCCTCAAGTCAATATTTTAAAATAAAGTTAAGAGAGGTTTTGTTAACCTACAAGTATGTAGACTTATAGTTCAATATTTATAGTAAAAATGTAATGAAAGTGTATATAGGATATTTAAGACACTATCATATACTCTAATATCTATTTAAATCTTTTTATAATCTTTGAGGTCATATTTTCTAAGACACAAGTAGAGAGATAGCCAATATACACAAGTGCTAATGGACTGTCAAAGTTGAAAGAAAAATAGAAGATTTTATTGGAACTTTTGTATATTTATCAAATGAAAAAGGTATTTATATATGTAAAAATATTCAACTTTTCATCAAGATTAAGGGGAACCAATAGAGATAATGGTATTATAGGATATGATCTAAAACCAGTAGTAAATATCCGACCTAGAATGCCTACACATAAAACTTGAGGAAGGTATGCAAATTTTCTAGGAGAGTTGAGGTATGAAACCTATTATAAGGAGAGGTAAATATTAAAAGAGGGTATTATAATATGTATACTTATTGATATTACTATTTAAATAAGAACATACATAAAATTTTAAGTAGTCAACTACCTAATAAAAACACCTACAACCAAGGGGTAGTTCTGCATAAGTATTAGTAAAATATGCAACTCTAGGTATTGAACATGAATACTAAGGTTTTGATATGTTTGATAAGAAAAAATAATATGTATACATTAATTGGAACACATGGAATCATAAGTAAACCAAAATAGATAGTCACTAGGGTTAGAGTGTTCTAAATGCCTATGAACCCTAAGCATGAACTAAAAAGGTCTCAAGGGATTTGAGAGGTTAAGTGCTTGAGATAATCACCTAGAAATCTCATGTAACAAGTATAAAGGCCATTAAAAAGTTTTTCAATAAAAAATCAATCAATCTCAAGACCTTTTGCCTAGTTAGACTTTCAGATTACATACCTATAGTCCTAACAAACCTGAGAGGCTTCTTCTTGAAGCTTAGAATTCCATTGACAAAATGAATGGGAATAAATGGAGTTTTGAGCTGTTTATGAGGTTAACACACTCGAAATTTGTGACATTGGTAATTTTCAAGAGAGCATATATGGTATGGAAAAATAATAATAAGGAAGGGTAGTTAGAACTGTCATGTCACCTTAATAAAAATCACCTGATGATTATGTGAGTGATTTTAAGTGCCTCCAATGTATTCAAGTAATCTGAGAAACATATAAGTCATAGTGTTACCTCTCCCTAATACCTTGTAGTCCAATCACTAGGCACATGTGAAGAACACAAGGTACATCAAATGACCTAGAAATTTGATTGTAAGATTATTTTATAGAGTTTGAATGTGTATGGGTATCAAAGCTAGTTGAGAAGTTTTTTTAAGCCTAATTAGAACCAGAATTACTTTCCATAAGTCATTATAATAGGCCTTTATGATTATATGATATGTTTTATCCACTAAACCTTGGCATGTGAAGATTTTCTACCTAGTTACAAGACATTAAATCTTAATTGCATGAGATCCAAACAGAGAAGGTATGACCTTATACAAATAAAATATGAAGTGTATGAGATGTTTTAGGTGTTTTCAAACAAGGAATAGGTCTTGGCTTGTGAAATAAACTTGTCCTCATCACCTTCCTTCTCTTCAAATTATACAAGACTTGGTCAAGAATTTTGATATATCCAATGGCTAAAATGAATATGGGGCAATAAAAAAAATTTGTTCCACTCTTTTTAAGACGAGAGAAGAATCTAAGAATCCAATAATGGTGTATCAAGGTGCTAAGGAAGCTAGGTGGGCATGTGTCAAGACATGAGTTTATAACTCCCAAATAATATTTGAGGTTAGTTTCATGAGGGGAATATGAAGGGTCACAAAAAGATAAAATAAACTCTTATTAAACCATGATGAAGGCATAATCAACTCAAATAAACACTTTTTGAGTAAGATGACTAAAATATTCTCTCAATATCCATTTGGATGGTAATTAATTTGATGTGGATGACACTTATCACATGATTCTACAATGTACATCTTCTATCTCCACATTCTCTTTTATATGTATAGCCTTTATTGGAATGAAAAAGGATCCTCAACATAGATATGGTGAATACATACTAATTAGAGACTTATACTTTGCCTATTCAAGTGAATATAAGTTGATTTCTAGCCTTCTCAATATTGTAATTAGTGGATAGTTCATGGTTAGTTGTCGAATGATAGTAGTAGTGTCATAGATATCTTTCATTTATCCTCTCTCTTTACCCTTTTTTTAGGTTTTTATTCATATTATCATGTAATATGGAGTGAGTTAGATGATATTGTATTGTCTAAGTGTGGAGATTGTTTATTAATGTCTCCAATGAGACCTCTTGATCAACCCCTCTTAATTAGTGTCTTGATTTTCACCTTCATATTATAACATTGATTATTAGAGACTCATTTTAAGTTAGCTAAATATTTGTTAGTCATTATTCATGTTATCATTATATTATATATAAGTGGAGGGTGTTAAATTTAGTGCATCACCTCTTATTTATTAGTTTTAGCATTTCTCTCCTTTTTCCTAGTAAGCAATAGGTCTAGTAGTAGTTTCAAGATGATAACATAAATGATGCTAGACCTATATAGATATTAACATCATTGATTAGGCCACCCATATCCTAGAGGTGTCTCCATGATATCACCTAAGTGAGAAGGCTTGAACAACCTCATCAACGGTGGAATTTAGTTTGATAATAGTTTTGGCATGCCTGATGGGATATGTAATTCATCTATTAAGGAGTTTTTAATGTTTGTATTAAATATATAAGCTGCTATAGGCATGAACACAAGAATCAATGATGAATCCAAGTGAAACATAATTGGTATAGGTAGTCTATGTGTATTAAAATCAAAAAATGTTTTTTATTCTCATTACTCATTTGGTCAAAATGCATACCCTATGCCTTCATACTCTTTATATAAAATTGATGGAATTTATAGATTCACCCCAAGTGGACCTAAAAAAAAAACATACAAACCCTACCAAGTCTATAAATAGTATTATATGTCATCTCCCTCTCCAACTCAACCCCTTTGGTAACTTACTTGTCCCTCTAATCAACCTTATTAAAGCTATGTTTCTCCTAATCAATACCTATCAAAACTCAAATAAACCCTATTAGAATATGAAATAAGATGAGAAATATTGATATATAATATGATATTAGTCTAATTTTCCCTAAACCTTTCATTCATAGTAAAATCATTTGGGGGGAGAGAGACTTTTACATTTGGTTAGGAGTAAGTGAGAAGATATTGAGAGAAAGAATAAAAAAATTCAATTAATGATGTTATATAAATAATAGGATTGATTAATTGCATTTAAAACAAGATAGTGATTGAATATATGAAAAAAATTAATACCATCAGTCTCATGTGCTCTCTACTAATCCAAATTATCCTTCTTTTGCTTTAAATCTGGCCCAAGATACAACATACCATCAAGAAAAGCTTATTCCCATGTAACCTCCACCCATTATAATTAAATAATATCAAAACATTCCATCATGGATACCTTGTCACACTATGATCCTTGATTAGATCATGTCAAAACTTGAAAATGAACCTTCTCCCATGCCCATACAAAAATAAGAAACAAGGAGGTAGTAGAGGTCAAGCCAAGAGAGTTTAAGTCTTAAAAATATTCCACTAATCCCTCAAGATGGAAATATCCATGAAGTTAAAGATATATTAAATTTTGATATAGTGATTTGGGAGTGGGAGTATAATAGTGGATCATCCCTAACACAAATTCCTTCTCCATCTCTCCAAGAATTCTTCAATGAATCTAACTCTCCCAATATTCTAAGTTGGAAGGACACCATATCAAGTTTAAAGCAAGCCAATGAGTTATATTTCCCTCCAAAACCCTTGTTTTTTGAAGGATAACATATTTCATAGATGGAATAATATGAGCATTTAGTTGAAAAGGAGACAATTTTAAGGAAGGATGATGAGGTGGAAATCCTTTAGAAGAAAAACTAGTGTGTTGCAAGTGATCCTCAAGAAAGATATGAGGAGAGTAATTCAAGTGTGTATGATGAAGAGATACTTCTTGGTAGTCCCCTTTTTTAGGAATAAAAAAAATAAGTCTTCATATATGAGGAGAAATGTCATCCTAATGTAGGATTACAAGGTAGCATGGTAGTAGCCTATAATAAAATTGATTCCATTGAAGAGTATGAAGAAGAATATTCTAATCAAGTATGGCAAAATTTGTACCATATTTTCATGAAATAAGTTGAGTTGTTTTGAAATTATGTAACCCATATAGAACATGAATATTATCATAACATGAAGTTGTATAAGTTTTTAGACCCAAAGAAGAAGAAAAATTATGTTTGGAATAATAGAAGTATGATGAAATAAACCTTGGGTGGATAAATGAACTTCCATTATAAATGGAAGAAGATGAAGACTAATTTATTTTTCATGGACTGCATATTTATGAAGTGGTTTAGGATTATCATGCAATAATTAATCAATTTATAGATGAGCATGAGATACATATTCATCAAAACACCCTAGTCATTGGCATTGTTGAGCTTTATGAGGAAGATTAAGGTTTCAAAGAAGTTGTAGTGGCTTCTAATGAGGAAGATATAGATATTTAAGAATAAAAATTTTAGGTATGTCATCATTACATTGAATATTTTGAAACATTAGATAGTTATATTATCCCTAAAGAGAAATATAAATATGATGTTGAAGTTGACATCCCTTCAAGTGAATAGGAAGAAATTGCCTTTTGGGAGGAACTAGAAATATTTTGTTCAAGCTTGGATAGTAAACCTAAAGTCTATGAAGGGAATTCTAAGATGGATATATTGGATAATAAAAATGGTGAAAACATGAGTGAGAAGAATATTGAAGAAAAAATCATGGTTTCTAGTCTTGTTGAATCTTATGAACAAGTTTAAGAGGGTCTCGATAACATGTGGTATTCCTATTTAGACATGTTCAAGGAATTTGAAGATCTCTGTAGGTTGACACCTATAGAATGAAAAAATTAAGTTTTTGCTTATGAGTGAAAGGATCTTAGAAAGTTAAAATGTCCATCAAGTCATCACCAATATTTTCAAGTTCATGTTGTATCAAGATATGAAGGAGATGATACTCCTAAAGGTCAATAAAAGGTAAGAGTTTAAAGATCAATTAGAATTTGAGGTTGATACTACACCCATGAATCAAAGTGTGGTTATATTTGAGGTCTCTCTCATTGATTAAGAGTAGTATGAGGCAAGTCTTAAATTATATGAATAAATTTTCTTCATTGGAGGCATGTTTAATACTATTGATTCACTTGACAGCATGCTTAAGAAGCTGGAAAACAATAATTATGATCCATCAAACATTATATCCAAAATTCAACCTAGTTCATATCATGGTTAATATCATGAATAAGAACTAATGATTTTTCCTTTTGGTCAAGGAGGATAAAAACCTTAAGGTTAGTTTTATATAATAATTTATTATTTTGTCTTCTCTAAAATATTTTTATCATAATGTGTATTTTTTTATTTTTTTTTTGTGTGTTTGTATTCTTTTCTTGGTTGTGTGGTTGAAGGCATTATCATTTATCTCTCTTTTTTCAAGAAATTTAAAATCAGGTTCAAGGACCAAATGATGTTCGTAGTTTAATTATATGTGACTCCATATCCCAATGGATGTAATAAAGCTATTAGTATAGGTTCATAACAAGCATGAAATCCCAAGGTGTTGCCAAAAATGTTTGCAAAAATTGGCTACCATAAGTGAGTAGTATTTAAAACATGTTATATAATATTTATTTAACTCTATTGATATCCCTTTAAGGTTCTTGTCTTGGCCATAACTTTTCTTGTCTTAATAAGGATGTGATGTTTTTTCTAGTAGTGATCAAGGTCTTTTAAGGTGGTACGGTCAAAATTTGAAGTCATGGTCCTAAAGTGATTAACCATTTGGTCATGGCTTGATACCTCATGATTATTTTAGCATAGTTTAATGTAATTTTAAAATAGTTAAGGTAAATATCAAAAAGCCAAGTTATGATGGATTCACTATGAAGGTATGAGTGATGTGATGTTCCAAAAGTTTATGGCATTTCATACCAGATAAAGACATTCAAATTAGGAGTTTTTATGGTAAAAACATGGTTTTAAATTTATTTTTACAGGTTAAGGTAACTTTATGAAAGTTAAGGTTTCTCTTGTTGAGCTTTTGATTATTGTAACCTACGAAAGAAGAATATCAAATGTGATGAGATAATTCCATGAGTAGAGTTAAACTAAGTCTTCTTAGGCCACTTGGAATGTGAATAATATGGTATGTTATAATGTCCATACACTGTACCAAAGGTTTCAAAAGATATTTTTTCAAAGAATATCAAAGTTGCAATGCATTTTTGTTCTTTGGGTTAACTCCAAATATGGCACAATGTGGAGTGTTAGAAAGAAAAGGGAGGTTGAAAGAGTTTTATATGTTACATTGGATATGTGCATGTTAGGGATAACTTCATGAACATGTCTCACATGGTACCTAGTTTAAGAGATCAACTTACATCTCATGAATAAGGAATTTAAATGAGTTTTGTAAGATTCTATGCATAAAGAGAACATCTCCAACCAAAAAAATCATGGAAATAGGTGGTGAAGCTTATTAACAACATCATCCAGACCCAAAAATGTCATATCCATGTTTAATAAGGTTTTATAGGTTTAAATATGACAAGTCTCACTCAAGAAGATCCATTGTGTCATTGGCAAACTAAGAAAGGACAAATCAACAAGCTTATTTTGTGGAGAGGATAGAGAACCAAGCCAAATTCCATTAGGGTAAGGAAACCACCAATATTACCTCCCAAATTATGGAATTAATTTTTTAATTGAGGGTAAGAAACCTATGAATCATATTTAAAAATATAGGTTCCTTTAAACCCCTTATAAAACCATATGAGCGAGGTTTTAGGTAATTTCAAAGCATTTTGGACCTTGTTGATGAGAATGAAATATTGTGTGAGGTCTTGAAAGATTCCAATAGTCTTTCCACACCATGTTATATCATCTATGTGATATTTCAAAGTAAGAGAAGGAAAAATATTCATATAATGATAAGTTTCAGACCTATTGAGAAGTTATATTTAAGGTTTTGGTAGGTTTTAGATTGTTCTTCACCTCAAGTGTCCCTTGACAAAATTAACAATACTCCCATATATATTCAAGGTCATATATACAAATTTAACAAATGAATTTTAATCCAAAGACAAGGTCTTTATAAGTGTTAGACTTAAAAGAAGATCATAATGGAATATGACATGAATATAAATGTTTATCTATGCATGTGATTACCTATAGTCAAGATTAAATTTAAAAAAGATTAAAAAATACTCAATATATCCTTAAAATAATTCTCTAGATGATCATCATTATGAGAGCATCAAGTCAAGCTTTCAAAACAAGGTTAAGAGAGGTTTTGTTAACCTACAAGTCTACAGACTTGTAGGTCAACATTTGTACTAAAAACTTGTGATGAAAGTTTACATAGGATATTGAAGAAACTATAATGTACTATAATATATATTTCAAACTCTTCATAATATTTTTATCCATATTTTTGAAGACATAAACATAGAGATAGATAAAGTACATAAGTGATAATGGACTATCAAAGTTGTAGGCATAATAGAAGGTTTTCTTGGAACTTGTGTGTATTCCTCAATTGAAAAAGGTCTTGATAAATGTAAAAAATATTAACCTTGTAATAAATATTATGGGTAAATAAAATATTTAATGGTATTTGATGAGATGAAAGAAAAACAAGGTAGTAAAAATCCTACCTTGAATTCCCACACATAGCCCTACACATAAAACTTAAGGAAAGTATGCAAAAAATTTAGGAGAGATGAGGTATGAAATATATTTTAGGGTGAGGATAACCTTTATATAGGTTATATAAGGTGTATACTTATTGATATGCTTGTTGGAATAAGAACATATATATAATTTTAGGCAATAAACTACCTAATAAAAACACCTACAACCAAGGGGTAGTTCTACATAAGTATGAGTAAAATATGAAATTTTGGGTTTTAAACATGAAGACTAAGGTTTTGATAGGTTTGATAACACCAAATAAGATTTCTACATTAATGGTAAAAATGTAATGAGAAGTAAACCATAAGACATAGTCACTAGGGTTAGAGATGTCAAAATTTTTGTGAACCCTAAGCATGAACTTAACATGCCTTAAGGGGTTTGAGTGGTAAATTTATTGGGAAAACCACCTACAGATCTCATGTAACATGTACCAAGTCCAAAAAAATGTTTTGAATCATAAATCAATCAATATCGAGACCTTTTTCTTAGTTAGACTTTTAGAGTGCATATTTACAGTCCTAACAAGCTTGAGAGACTTCTTTTTTAAGCTTAGAACTCTAGTAATGAGATGCATGGGAAGAAATGAAATTTAGAGGTGTTAAGGAGGTTACCACATGAAATTGGTATTTTTTAAGACATCTTGTATGGTATGAATAATTAGTAAGAAGGAAGGGTAGTCAAAAACCTCATGTCACCTTGATAGAAGCTTGAGAAGGTCTAAAAAATTACTTAGAAATTATAGGAGAAATCACATGGGACCAAAAGCTCCTAGGGATAATTGATGATCCTTATGCACTAAAACTTTGTGAATTAGTAATATAATTGAGGGGTTTATATTTATGAATGATCGTTAAGGAGATAGTTTGCTTACAATTTACCAAGAGACTAAAAATGACTTGATGCCTATGTAAGTACTTTTTAAGTGCCTTTAATACATTAAAATGATATTATAAAAATTTAAGTGATAGTTCTACCTCTCTCTAGTATCTTTTAGTCTAATCACTTAACACATATGAGAAACAAAAGGTACATAAAATGGCCTAAAAATTTGATTGTATTCTTATTTTGTATAATTTGAGTGTGTATGGGTACCCAAGAAATTTTATAAGTTTTTGTAAGCCTAATAATAATCCAAATGAGTCTCCATTATTATTTATAAGAGGTATTTATGATGATATTAATGTTTCGAGTCACTTGACTTGGGCATGTGAATTTTTTCTTACCTAGTTAAAATACATGAACACATAATTATAGGGGATCCACGCTGAATAGAGAATGTATGTCCTTGTAAAAAGCATATATGAAGTGTATGCTATGCTAGAAAAGTGTACAAAGAAGGAATATGTCTTAGCTTGTGAAATAAACCTATCCTCATTACCCTCCTTATATTAGAATAAAACAAGCCTTGGTCAAGAATTTATAGGTCTCCATTGGTAGGAATAAATATGGAGGAGTCAAAATTATGAGATCCAATCTTATCAAGATGAGAGAAGAATTTGAGAATCCAATAATGGCATAAGAAGGTGTCACGAAAGTTATGTGGGCATGTCTCAAGACATGAGTTTGTAACTCCCCAATCTTGATTGAGGTCAGTTTCATGAGGGGAATATGAAGGGTCACAAGAAGCCAAAATAAGTTGTTATGCCACCTTGATGAAGGCATCATCAACTCAAAGTAACTTTTTTTGAGGAAGATGACATAAATATTCTCTCACCCTCCATTTGGATGGTAATTGATTTGAGGTGGATGATGATTTTCATTGGATTGTCAAATATCCATCTTCTTTCTCCTTATCATTCTTTTTAATATGGTTAACCTTGTTTGGCATGGAAAAGGATCCTCAACCTAAGTATGGCAAAGTAATTTTCCAAATAAAGTGAATAGATGCTTATGTATAGCCTTCTCAATAATGTAATTAATATATACTTCATGGTTAGTTGATGAATGCTAGTGGTAGTGGCATAGCTCTATTTTATTTGTCCTATCTCTTTACCTTATTATAGGTTGTTAATTATCTTATTAGGTCATATGGAGTGTGTTAGATGGTCTTACATTTTCTAAGTGTGGAGATTATTTCATTAGTGTCTTGTATGATACCACTTTATCATCGCCTCTTAGTGTCTTGATTTTCACCTTAATATTAAAATATTGATGCTTAGAGACTCATGTTGACTTAGTGAAATAGGTTTCAGTCCTTGTTCATGCTCTTAGTGTAGTATATGCAAGTGTAGGGTGTAAAATTTGGGGAATCACCTCCTATTTATCAATTTTAGTCATTTCTTCCCTATTTTCCAACAAGCAATAGGTCTAATAGTAATTTTAAGGTGATAACATCAAGAGAGACAAATATACATATATTCACCTCATTGAATGGGCCACCCAAAGCCTAGAGGTGTCTTGATGCTATCACCTAAGTGAATAGGATTGAAAAACCTCCTCAAGGGTGAAATTTAGTGTGATAACATTACCTTTTTACATGCCCTTTTTCCTATAGGGAAGTACACTTAATGTATGATAGGGTTAGGCTTAAGTTGATGATCCTCCATATGATGGTAAAACATGTGAATAAATCCCTAAGGGACAACAAAATTTGGTTAAGGTAGAAATACTTATATGGTTATGACTTAACCACTTCATATGAGCAAGTTCAACATTTTAGATCATAGTGGTTAGTGGTGGTGTGGCTTACAATCCACATGGCCAACACCACTACTTTCCTTGGTTAATGAGTGGTCTATATAGTTGACAGACACCTCTTCCTAAACTTTATATGCTATGACCTTTAAGGTCGGTGATATTTTTTTAATTATTAATATTAATATTAATATTTTTTATTACTTTATTTTTATAAACTTTTTAATATTTAATTTTAATATTTCTATAGTTTGTGATAGATATTAAGGGTTAAAATGGGACCGTCACTCATAGAAAGATTGAGATTGAGAATTACAAGAAAAGGAGAGGTTAGGAGTGATCAATAAACCTTTCTCACCAAAATAATTACACCTAAAGATTGAATATCCCAAAAAATGTTAGGGAACAAACGCCAAATCAAAAAACCTTCCTAGATACAAATTGTTAGAGTATGTATTTATCATTTTTTCTAGTGTAATATGTATCTATTTAATACTTTTATGAGTTTATCTTATGTGAATATTTATCCCACATTGGTTAGTTAGGATAGTTCTATGTTTTTCCTTGCCTACTTATGCAAGGGATTTCCTTTGTACTAGCATATCTTATTTTTGAATAACACTTGATTCACTTTGCTTTGAAATCATTTGTATATAGCTTCTTGTATGATATTTTTGGTGTTATCAATTTTTAATCTTGGGTTGGAATGCACGTTCACCATTCCTAACATGGTACCAGAGCTTTGAGGTGTTGTTCCGATTTGCATTGCTACATTTTGCTTAAAAAATTTGCCTTGCCATTACTTATTCCCTTGTCATATTTCCTCAACCTTTTCTTCCCTCTTCTAGATCTAACACATTTTTTGAAGATTTCAAGAAAGGTTGTTGTTTTTATTCTTAGAGGAAAGGTAGAGAGGAAGCATAGGAGAGAGGCATGCATGCATATTTGCTTATAGTGTCAATTTTCAAGACTTTTTGAAGATTTTATTTTTGAAGATTTTCCATTGATTTTGAAGATTTTATTTTTGAAGTATTTTGCTTGTGGAGATATGCCAGAGTGGAGAGGATTCCAAGAATTTAGGAGAGAGTTATAAAAAAGTGTTGTATTTTATCTCTTGGATTGTGCATTTTTCTAAAGCATGGTATTCTCTCTTGGTATTGAAAGTTGAACTTGCTAAGGTGGAGCATTAATTTTAGATTTGAGGCACATTTTTATGTTGTAACAAATTAAGATCGAAGGCATTTATAAGATAATGTCAGATTTGAAATTTTATTTTCATATCTGAGGTTCTTTATAAGGCATTGGAAAGCTGGAAAAAGCACTTTTATCTTACTTGATAGATTTTTTATGTTCACTATGACATTGAATGGTTGAGCTTGACATCTTAGAAATGTTGAGGCATTGACCAGTTAAGTTTAGCATTGGGTTTTTCCAGCATTTTCATTGGTATTTTTTTGTTATTACAAATTTACATAAAGGAGGCATTAGAATCAATTTGATGTTTTTTATATGTGGTGAAATTCTCTACATCCACACTTAGAGTCTGAGGTGTTGAAGTTATTTTTACGTTAGGGACTAATGAGTCTAGCATCCTTATTTTGTAAAAATTGTTGGTTTTTATTGTCCTCTCTACTATATTTAGGGTGGATCATAAAGACTGTGTTTTTTTGTTTTTTATATCTGAAAATAAAGATCCAAACTTCTATGTTGAAATTCATCTATTATGTAGAGTAAGGAGAGTGACTCTGAACCTTTGTCTTATATGAATTTTTTAAATGCATCTAGTGCATAAAGATCTACATTCCTTTACTTTGGCATCCATTTTTAATAATATTTAGATATGGAGATAAATACAAACAATATTTTTCTTTTTCTCTCAAAAACACAATTATATTTATTCAATTTTTTATTTGCAAGCCATATTTTTTGCCTTAAAAGGAAACAAAATTCACTTGCATGCATACTAAATTAATCATGAAGATATGTTTTCACTTTAATTAGTATTTATAAGTCTTTGGTTAAATTCTAGTTCCAATAAGTGGTTGGATGAATACATTATTTTCTGATTTGGTCATACAAAAATAGTTTGCAATGTCCTTTTTAATGTTTTGACCCATTTTATAGGAAATCATAATGCCTGTAACTTTTCAATTATAACTCAAATTAGAGTTATATTTTTTAAAAAGTGCATGGTTTTCAATTTTATATCCATTAGTTCCATTAATTTATAAAAATGCACTACTTTTATAAAGTGCCAAATTCTGGGGGGAATGGGGGGTGCTTAATACAATCTTTTGGGGGCTTGTATTAGTGTTAATTTTGTGAACCCTTTTACATTATTTGTAATCTTTGGTGATTCATTATCATAGCTTATACTTTTTTTATTAACCATTATTATCCTTTTACTACACATAATTAACATACATGAAACCTTGAATTAAAACAATCATAAAATGTAAAAGATTATGGTCCCTAATGAATGAAACTCAACCAAAATTTACATGAAAATCTGAAAAAATTCAACACCAATGTATGTTTTAAGATTGTATGGGTTTGATTAGAGGTTATGTGAGTGATAGTATTCTATTTCATTTGGATTGGTGTGATTTTCCATTAAAAATATGAGCTAAGATAAAGTGTTTACTTGGGAAAGTAGATCACTTGAGATCCATGAAGCTTGAAGTGGAGCCTACTTCACTCAATATAGATTACTTTGCCTCTATTTTAGACTACCTCACTAAGTTTAAGCATTTGTTGACACTATTAAATGGAAGTGGTGAGATAAAAATATGAAGAGTGTATGTAATTAAGTTTTTCTAAGTTGAGTGGCCCATTCTAAATATTTTCTTCTATATTTTTCTTTAGTATAGATGCCTTAGCTATCACATTTAAAATTAAAAATGTAGAGTTATTTTGTGAGTGACTTATTAGGAGGACTCCAAATTGTCTCACATTTAGTCTTCTAGCTCTCAAAAAACATTAGTTGTATCACATCCTAAAACTAAGGTAAAAACTAAGAGTAGTAAGTAGAAAACTTCTCCTCCATCTAAAAATTCACTTAATCTCAATGCTAACACTTATAAATTCAAAACATCTTCCAAATCTAAGAATAAGTCTAACCTATCTTACTATTGATGTGGAAGGATTGATTAAGAGTCTAGGTGTTTCAAGAGAATGCAAGACTTAAAGGATTCTGGTAGGAAACACAAGATGTATATCTCCATGCTTTCTCCATCTCATGATCATGGGAAAACACTTAATGTTGTCAAGAGATCATAGTTACCTATTTTAGATAGTTGGGTTCTAGATTCTAGTGCTTCACACCATATGAATTCTTACAAGGAGTTCTTTGTATCTCTTATTATAAGTTACACTTCTAACATTAAGGTTGGAGATTATTCCTTAATTTATGTTAAGGGGAAGGGTGACATATAGATAGATGGTGGCCACATCAATGATGCATTATATGTTCTAGACACAATAACTAATCTACTTTTAGTTTATCAAATTTACCATTTTTGTAATGGCAAGACAATGACTTTCACACCACAGGGTGTTAAAGTTCAAGATTTTTTAGATCCACACATACTTATTACATAGGGTGTTATTAATCATAGTTCTCAACTCTATTATTTTTAGGGTTTTTATGATACTCCTCTTATAGGATGTGTTTAGTCTCTCATGTAGATTTTGAGAGTCAGCTTTGGCATGAGAGATTTAGACACCTAAAGTATAAATATTTAAAGGAGTTGAACACTCACTATATGGTAGAGGTTCTTCTTATAGTTTCATGTCTTTATGGAGTTTCCCCTTGTTTTGCATTGGGGAAACAACATTAGGATCCATTTCCTAAGGGTATGTCCTTAAGATATTCTTTACCCCTTGAGCTTTTATATAGTGATTTGATGATATTTTCTTATCCTTCTTTCAATGTAGCTAATATGAACTTAATTTCATCAATAATTTATTTAGGTATACTTGGGTTTATACCCTAAATTACAAGAGTTATGTCTTTGCTCACTTTAAGGTATTTAAGGATTTGGTCAAGAAATAGTCTTCTGTTACATTAAGAAGATTATTAAGACATTGTGGGGGAGAAATTTAGTCGAGAATTCTATGATTTTCTAGTAGTCCATGGTATTATTCACCAACATTATATTACACATACTCCATAATATAATGGATTATAATAATTAAAGAACCAACATCTAAAATATATGGATAACTACATGATGCATTCATGAGTTTTACCTCCTATATATTGGGTAGAGGTAGTTAGTTATGTGAACTACATTCAAAACCACATAGAACACTTGAGCATATGAATTGAGAGGAGGCTTGGTATAGAATCAAGATTGATGTCTCATTTTTACAAGTATTTAGGATCATTACATGGGAATTTATACCAAAGAAGAAAAGAAAACCATTGGATAAGAATATCAAACCTTTGATTTTTGTAGGGTATTATGAGGACATGAAATCTTAGGATCTTTTAGATCCTAATACTCATGAAATTCCTTTTTTTAACACATGTATAGTTTGATGAACACTTCACATCTCATGAATCTTCATCTTTTTCCACTCATTCTTATTATTATTTAAATGATTCACCTCCTCTTGAGGATTCATTATTTAAAGATCTAGTTTAGGATAATCATAATGAAGTTATTAGAGGATGAGGATCCTATTCATACTAATGTTACCAATATGCCTAATTGGGATCATAATATAGGTTCTTAGGAAGAAACTTTCATATAGGATCTTCCATGTACTCAACATTGTCATACACATTCTATAGGTACTAAAAGTTTATGTTAGACATTCTTTAGGGATCCATAGTATTTTTCAAAGGCTCATGGGATATAGGAGTGGGATGATGCAATGAGAGATGAGTATTATTCATTTATGAAGAATCACACTTGGGATTTGGTCACTCTTCCTAAGGTAATAAATTTGGTTAGGTGAAAGTGAATTTATAGCACCAAAATATGCAAATTATGGGTCTATTGATAATTATAAGACAAATATTATCATAAAGGGGTTCTCATAGGTTAAAGGTATTGACTACTCTAAGACTTTATTTCCCATTTCTAAGGTGGATTCTATTTGTCCTATATATTCTCTTTCTACATCATAAGGCTGGCCAGTATATCATATGGATGTTAAGAGTGCTTTTTTTACATAGAGACTTGCATGAGGAAATCTATATGGAGTAGCCTACTAGGTATTTTCATTATTCTTCTCTTTTTTTGACTTAGGAGGTATATTATGGTCTCAAATAGGCCCTTTGAGCTTGGTATGAGAAGATGGTTTCATTTATTCCCTCCACTAGCTTTGTTCACTACCACTTTGATCTTATAATGTATATTCAGTGTATTTGGGAGGACATTATATACTGGTCTTGTAAGTTGATGATACACTTCTCACAAGCAGCTCTTCATCTCAAATTCAGACTCTTGAATATGAACTTTTCAACATAGTTTGACATGACAAATCTTGGTATTTTATATTTCTTCCTTGGTTTATATATTTCATAGTCAAATATAGGGATTTAGTTAAGTCAATAGAATTATACCCTTGATATTCTTTAGAATTTTGGCATGGCTAATTATAATCCAAGTCCTCATTTTTAGTCTAGAGTGACTCTCACTACCTCCTATACTACTCCACTTTGTGATCCTACATTGTATATGTATATGGTTGGGAGTATTAGTATTTGACCCATACTCATCCCAATATTTCATTTTTAGTTAGGCTTGTATCTAGGTTTGTAGATGAAACTCATGATAATAATTGGTAGGCTACCAAGAGTATTTTATAATATTTTTAAGACACCACTCATTTTGGATTACACTACACTAGGGGTTCTACTCAATTGGTTGGGTACAATGATTTAGATTGGGTAGGTTTTCTTGATAATAGGCATTACACTTGTAGCTACATATTTTATCTTGGTTCTTCACCTGTTGATTGGTTGTGAAAGAAGTTTCACTTTCATCCAAAGAGGCTAAGTACAAGGTAGTACTTATAGTGAGTTAAAATATTCTTTGGCTTCATCAATTATTGATAGAGTTTGGATTTATTCAGGATTCACCCACTATATTTTGGTTTGACAAATAGAGTGTAATTCACATATCTCACAATCTAGTTGATCATCAGTAGAAAAAGCACATTAAGGTACATATACATTTTATTCATGATGGATTTCATAGCTTGGAGTACATTCTAACTCATTAGTAGGTTACCAAGATCTTCATGAAGCCTTTTTCATCACCTTGATTCCTTGAGTCGCATGACATTCTTAGGATTTTAGGAGATATCCTTAGATGGTGTTCATGAGGACATCTTCCTTCTTTATTTCATGGATACATATTATAAATGAGTACTTTATCAAGACTAGTTGTCGGGACTCATACTATGGATATACCACTATTTATTTTTCATCTATTGTTATCCATTAGCTTCACTTGGGGGTAGGGGGTGTTAGAGTATATATTTAATATATTTCTCATTTTTACTAGTGTATTAGATAGATATTTCATCCTTTTATGATTTTATCCTATGAGGATTTATCCCACATTGTTTAGTTAGACTAGATCTATGTTTTACATTGCCTACTTATACAAGGGATTTATTTTGTACTAAAATATCTTATTTTAGAATAACACTTGATTCACTTTTCTTTGCAATCATTTGTCTGAAATTTCTTATGTGATGTTTTAGGTGTTATCACTTTTAAATATTGGGATGGAATACTTGTTCACCATTCTCAACATAAATGAACCCCAAAAAGGGTAAGATACAAAAAATGAAATTCATGTTATTTTTTAAGCAAGATAGTCAAATTCCCACTACCATGCTAGCTTCCACCTTAGGACCATCTAACCCCTACAAAGATAGAACTAGGGACCTAATTCATAAGCCTCCACTCCCACATAGGCCATCAAATAGTGTAGGAGAATATGTGAGGGAAACATAGAATATAACAAAATATAGGACAAAGACCCACTACTATAGATTTACCCTCTTTCCAAATGCATTTTTCTAGAGTGAAGATCCCCTAGATAAATTACATCTACCATTGACTACATCCTCCACTGCATATGCACAAAAAAAATTATGTGAGAGATCAATTTCAAAGAGAGATAAACCAAACCATCCATCATATCATCCAAACCATTCATAATAGCTTCCACTCCATTATATTCATATAAATCCACCAAAACTTGGGTTACCAGCATCGAACTATGAGAGGAAAATTGACTTAATTTTTTATCAAGGGTGGTGAAGGGTACTAGTAGGTCTTCCTTTGAATAATATATCTCCACCACTCCTAAAGGACTCTCTATAAAATGTAGTATAAAATATTGAGTTTTCACAAACCTTTCCACCAATTTCTAGAATACTAAGAGGGAAATCAATCCCAAATAAACAAAACCAAAGAATGGAAAGAAAGGGCCATCACCTAGCTCAATCCTACTCAACCAAGTTCACAAGAAACCTTGTAAACTAGGCCAAACTAATGTTTCCACTACCCTCTTGATGACATCAACATCATTTACTATGTGAAATAAATTGATCATCAACATAGAATCCATGTTAGAGTTTGTCTTATTATTCCATAACACTTATACATTCTCTTCACCCAAAAATATTTTGATAGCATCCAATAATTCCATATTTAGATACCAAAAATTGAGATGTAACTTTTAATATGAAGCACTATACCTGAAGGCCATTTCATGTTTTTATACCCTGAGGAAGAACACATGCTCAATTATAATGAGATTAAAAACATTAGAGATTTTACATCTAGAGATATAAAATAGTATCTCACTTGACTAATATTTTGAAATATAAAAAAAGACCCATAATGACTATGGACCAATTCAAAATTCACACATGAACATAATGAATACTGCATCATATTTGTAAAATACTTGATAAAAATCAAATCTAATGATTGGTGATCACTAATAGGAAAATTAAGGATATTAGATTTGATCAATTAAATTTAACCCCAATGAAGAGTCCATATTATTATTAATCACATGATCATTCATCTAGTCAAACCTCAAACTAGATAAAAATTTTACCTATTTGTTTTCTTTTTTGAAGCAATGACTAACCATCCATGATGATAACTTAGCCAATAATGACTAGACATTCTCCAAAATATTGTTAATCCTCTATAATTTCATGTGATGACTTTAAAGAGATTTCATAATGATATTGGAATACGATCCAATCACAATATGATAAATGTTGCATTGATGTGCCAACTAAATTCCCAAAATTAGTGGTTGAGCTTCCACTTCATTATTCATACCATCTTGAAGTTTTCTTGATAGGGCCTTGATTAGATAACCTAAATAATTCCTATTACAATAACTAGCTCCTTTTTGGTGTAAGATATTATTTATTCCATTTATTTATTTACTTAGATTATTCATACACATGAGGATGTAACTATCTTAGGTTTCCTCACTCTTGTGCAATTACTTAACCACCATTATTCACTAATTGGGGTTACTCTTTAACTCATTATTATAAGTATAGGAGTTACATTCCTATTCTAAGATCTTTGTCCACTATTCTAAGTGGTAGTTTGTTTTAATCATTTAGGGTTTTACTTATGTAAATACTATGTTTGATCAAATATATGAGTAATCTAAATCAATGAAATAATATGCATAAAATAACAACTAATTTTTTATATATTTTCTACTATCTTTGAATTTCTAAAAATATTAGTAAGTAACACATAAATACTTATCTAAAAAACACTTGATATGGAAGATATGATTGATAAAAATTGAGATATGAACAATTTTGTGTCATCAACTAGATCTTATATCATAACCCTTCTTAGATATTAGCACCACACTTGGATAGTAGTTCCATGTGGCACTAGTGTCCTAAAAATGGCACTAGTGTCCTATGTGTAGGACTAATCCTAACTTGTGGGCACACATATGCCTATGTTTTTTGGGTTATGTTCCTACGTGCATCAATTTTGAAATGTTGTATTGTGATTATAATTATTGATTTATGATGCAAACCGTAATCCTCCTTGTAATTAAGGCATGAGATGAAAAGTTTGATCATTAGTAGGATAGGTTAGACATCCTCAACACCTCACTATGAAGAGAGATTCTTACATACCAATACTCTGAGGAGGGATCAATCCCAATGTAGTTCTCTGCACCTAAGTGTTGGTGAAAGTGCAAGTGATGTTAGAATGAAAGTGGTATTCAATGCCTTAAATGTGCTTGAGATTATAAATTTAGAAAATATGAGATTAGAGAAGTTGTATATGGTAGTATGCATAAGTGGGGAAGAATAAGGATCAATAATCTTAATTTCACTTAGATTATTTCATGTTTGAAGAGGTATTTTTCATCTATTTTCCATCTAGTGGATAGAGGTATAAAAGTCATGTATTTATGGCATTCTATAGCTTTTATAGATAATAAAAGATGATTAGGTTATCCTTAGGAGGGTTTTAATTTTAAAAATATATCTATTTGGGAAGGATAATGTAAATTAAATTAACTCCATTTTGGTAGGTTGCTAGGCACAAATGGCCAATATCTAGAAATGAGGGTCTAAGACTATGTTTTAGATGATTAAGGATATTTGTGGTTTGAACAAATGCTTGAAAAGCATGATAAAAGGCTATAAGATAGTTCTATGGATAATCTTGGAATAGGTTATCTCAATTAGCATTCTCAATACTCAAATACCAATTTTAGGTGATTACATTTCCCCCCCTCTTTATGATATAAGTGAAAAAAAGTGAAATGACTAGTATAAAGGAAAAATAAGTCTACTTGGATTTACCTAGGAAGTGAAGCCCATGAAGCTATGTCTAAGTATCTGAATTTGGGTCTGTTTATGTGAATCATGATACAAAGCATGAACTATAAATTAAAGGTGTAGAAATTATTCCTTACTTAATAGATATCAAAATCAAAATAATATGTTGAATAAATAAGTAACTAAGTAAAACTAAGTAAAGAGATGAGAAATAGGAAAGGAACAAATACACCTTATTTGGTATGTAAACTAGTACATGAACCCAATGATAAACTATGCATGTGCATGTACATAGTGATCAAATCATTGATTATCTTGGAATGAGTTGATATCTTGCTCAATCCTCATGTGTGGGTGGATCAAGAACTCAAGTAGGTTATGACTCCATCTTTTCCCATCCCTATTTAGTTGATCATAAACTGTTAAAATCTAGTAGTGGATTGAAAGTGTGTCCAAGCCTCTCATATGTGTGGCTCAAGAACTCAATTAGGCTATGAATCCATCATTTCCCACCCATTTTTAATATATCCATATGAAATTTAAATACACAAATTTTTGTAGATATCTAATTGAGTATATATAACTATGTATGTCATCTCCATTACCACTCAAGTATATTAGGCAACTCTGGGGCACTCGAGAATGCCAACCACTACATATGGAGTAAAGCATGAAATTGGTGGAAACCTAGAATATGATATCAAGTGTATATAACATAGAGAATGACATGGAGTTTTTGATTCCATCAGATCAACTTGTGTTCAATTAAGCATATGAAAACAATCTACCATGCACATACCTCCAATTTGATATCTAAGTATACTAATTCTAGATTGAGTTATAATGACTATATCTGAGTTTCTAAATTGAATATGGGTATGATCATGACACACATGATGTCCCTAATATGATAAATTGATATGAATTTGAGCTAAGATAATGTGAATCTAATCATAACTATCAAACCTACAATTATATCTATGTAAACTTGTATTGTACTTGGTGTACTATTCTAGATAATTTGAATTGTCCTAAAGCTAGGGCTACTAGATAGTAGCACCATGTGGTGATAGTGTCACTATTTAGGAAATAATGTCTATTTGGTCTAAAATATGAGTCATTTTATTTATTTTTTATTCCTTTATTTTATTGTGTTTTGCATGTGCCTAATTTTTTGAAAATAAGCCTATGTGCTAAGAAAATGTTCTATGAATGCAATGTAGGAGCCTAATCTCTATGGAAAAATAATGTGAATTCCTCCTATTTGGAAGGTATTTTTTGAACTTGTGAAATATCTATCCTCATAATAAATATCTCTACAAAATGTGTGTTAGCTATATCATATATGATAATTATGTGATAATCCAATATAATGTGCAAATGTAACATGGGAATGTAAGAAAATCTAAGAATAGGCATGTAATTTAAGATGTATGTCATGTATATAATTTCAAAATGGTTTCAAGATATATGTAATCAATGTATGTAACATAAAATTTGAATATCTACCTAGGGTGATGGGGCATGATTTCCATCATGATACCCAAATAGGAATGGTATATGCATGAGGTCCCTCGTGGTATTGAGAATTGGTGTTTGTAACAATAAAATACAAGTATCATGGCCATGATGATTAAAATAAAACATATATACAAAACACATGTGACATAAAAAATAGGCCAATGGGCCACAATACAAGGGACATGGGTACATGTCACTAAATTTGAGAAAAAAGACATACAAAGACATGTTCAAATGTCTAAAACATAAACAAAAATCAAGTTAGATTAGATACACATATAAGTACATATTCAAATTTACATCCAAATACACAATAATAAAATCACATTCAAGGGTCATGAGCGTATGTCCTAGGCATACATGAATAGAAGTGGCATATAGCCAAAGAATACTGGAGTATTCAAATGCCCTCGAATAGAATAAGTATATAAAACACAATCAAGTCTAAATTAGTAAATATTTAAATAATATCATGTATGAATGTAGTAAAACTATATGTAAGAGAAAAAATGTGTATACGTTGAGTCTAATTTATTGATATTCGACAAATATTCCAAGTATGAGTAGTAATGATCAATATCAAGATATAACAATGATAAAATTAAAATGTATATAATATAAGGATAGAACCTAGTAATAGAAAATATGTATAGGATACCCCAAAGTGGGAATATTTATCAAATTAATAATCATAAATTATTGTATATGCTGCTAAAGGGTAGATGATAGAAAATTTGGATTAGTGTAGTGGAACTTAGTTTGTAACTAATCTTCAATCACTCAACAAAAATAAGTGAAACATGTATGTATGATATAATTCACTATACTAAGATAGTTAGCATATGTAGTGTCTAGCAAATATAATAAATGTAAACATAGATATGCATAAAATATATAAATTTTGTGTTTTTTGAGTAATATTTATATGTTTTTTTATTTTGGTATGTTATATTGTTTTTGTATTTTATAGATATGAGATATATAAAATTAATATGAAAATGAACTATATATAAGGAGAAATAGAGAAGGAAAGCATGTAAAATACGGTATTGTTTTACACAACACCACCCTTTTTTCTCTAGAAGGAAATGGGGACCCACTTTTTTTTAATATGATCTTAATGGGGAATCCTTTTCATATGTTTATGCAAAATTTAGGAAATCTAGGATATTTCACTTTTCTATATGGATGATATCTGCATTGTGTTTATGAGACTAACTTGTGTATTATAGATGAATTATTTAGGTTTATAGTCTTCAGGCTAATTCTTTCAGTGTTCATGTAAAATTATATTTTCAATTATGTTTTGGGAAATTTTTAGGCTTATTGTCTAGGAAGCCTTCTTTTGTTAGAGAAATTGTTGCATAATTTTTATCCAAAAGAGTATAAATAATTCAACCTATGGACTCTTTGTGTTAAGTAATTCTGGACCACATACACTTTCCCTAAAATAAATTCCCCAATGGGTTATCCATTTGACCCTATCCAAAATTATCCTTCAAAACTTTTGGAAATGACCCATAGCCATATAAGAGTACCCTTTGAGAATTTTAAAAGTGACCTTTAGACTTCACAAAGTATATCCTTCAAATTGTTTCTACATACCCTTGTTAACCCTTTAAACTAGCCCTTCAGCCTTTCCAGGATTAACCATTTACCCCCTTTTTGATGACTTCTTTTAGGCAACATACCCTTCAGGGTTTTTGTTAAATACTCTTCAGAACATTTTTTTAACCCCTTACCCTATGATATTTATCCTTTGAGAATATCTTTTGACCTTTTTTCCCTAAAAAATTTCCCTACGACCTTTGTGAATGAACCTTTTCACCATGGACATGCCCTTTGAAACATTCATCTTGGACCATTTCTTTCCTTAGTTAATTCCTTTGGACATTTTGTTTGTGAGAATTATACCCTTCAATATTTTTTAAATTCCCCATAGCCATATGAAATTACCCTTCAGGAATTTTAGAAGTGCCCTTCGGCATTTGTGAAGTAGACCCTTCATGAAATTTTTCATGGATAAAATACCTTACAAAGTAGACATTTTAATTCAAAATTACCCTTAGGGGAAAAATAAAGTGTCCTCTAGACCTTTGAAATATCTCTTCAAAAGAATTACTTTGAGACTTTTACTCAGATGAATCCTTCAAAAAGACTCTTGTGGATACTTTCTTTGAAACAAATTCCCTAAAATAATTAGTCTACAAATATAGGCCCAAAAGCATTTTTTTGCTATATATCCTAAAGTAATTTATTACTAGGATTACTACTAAGTATCATCATACTTGTCCAATATAATAGAAAAAAATACTTCCTATTGATATTTTGAAGGTCCTCACCAACCTGAGCTAATAAATTTGAATTATACATGAAGTGAAAGACTAAAGTGAACATTGGACATTTATGTTGCATGAACTAATATTCAATGTTAAATTCTATATAGGTGATCTTATACAACTTAAAGATATCATTTACATTTTATCTAACTTATATTCAAAGACTTTTACTATCTTGCAGCAAGAAAAAGCCCTAGTTTCTACTTCAAGAGTATATAGAAAATAATTGTCGAGCTAGAGCCAAGTCATTTGCATTGGAATGTAAGTGTATATATATGACATAGTGCATTGAGTAAGAGAGAATCATAAAACCATGGTGTTTACATACAAAAAAATTTGAGGTACCAATCTACCATCTCTATACTCGATCAAAAATTCAACAAAATTTAGTGATATAGTCTTTGATGTCAACGTGTTTGAAGATAAGTATAAGAATTACTCAGCATCATGGGACATTATTAATTTAGTGAATGTATTTTTATTTTAGGATGATATAACATTGGTAGACTAATTTTTTGTGAAGGAATTATTATATTACAAATGTCAAAGACTATACTTTGTAGCTGCAAAACCAGAAGTGATGCCCTACATAGACCTCTTGTAGGACTTATTATTCATGGGTAGAATATCATAGGAAATGTTCTTGTATCACTCAAACAACAATATAGTGGTCACTTACATCTCAAGAGTATATTTTTAGATATATATGTCATTAGACATCCATGACATCTACTTCAATAAGCACACACTAGTGTAATTTAACATAGAGACCTCGATGGAGAAGGTGTTATCATTGTGGCTCATCCTAGACCAAACTACCACCTAAAAAACAAAGAATTTGAAAGGAGATCTCCAAATTGATAGGTTTAAGATGGTTGTCTACATTATCATGGTGTTCCTCAATAGATTATATGGTATTTCCTAGCATCCACTTTGTCATCTTAGATTGGGTACTATTATTTTATATGTTGCATACATGACACTACTTATACCCTTGATGAAATTATAAGCCTATAATTAAGGGAAAAAACTATGTACAAAGACAAGATTCATACACCCACTATGGATTTATTCATGATGTCATATTTATTGGATGTAGTCATGGGTACATGATATAAAGACTTTGGCACATTGTGGTCTCTATCCACAAACTACAAAAATAATAAAATTTGTGACAACTATTAGTTTATGCATATCTGTTGCTATACAAGGCACATGATGAGAATCTCTGAGGATGTTTATCCTTATATTTGGAAAGCTATTCATATCTCTCCTATGCCTTATATTGGGAATAATATAGTGAAAAACATAGATGGAAAGGGATATTTCTTCATCTACCTTTATTTTACCATCATAATGTTATGAGGGAACAAGGTTGACCCCCTTTGTCTACCAAGGTTTATTCTAGATAAGTTAGCTAAATAAGAAATTACCTTCCAATTATGGAAGAGTGTTTAAGAAGATTTGTTAAGACAAAATAAAGCCTTATATTTTGGCCATATAATCATCATTAGTAGAATGACATATAAAATAATAAAACATCTTAGAGATGCAGGTGGTAAATGTAGGAACTATCATTTCCATACACTTCCACATACGAAATGGGATCCCCATGGGAGGATCTAAAAACATATCCATTGGATTAATATTCCATGTAGTCGTCAGCCCTATGACTATGATTTTTATTTTATTTTTGAATACTCAATCAGATGAGGAGGGATTGGAATGAGCACAACTTCTCAGATTATAGGAGGATCATTTAAGGATGATCCAAGGTGAGCCTTTTGTTTCCACTAGGGAATTAGATAGTAGGAACGAACTTCTTAAGGAGTGGAAACATTTAGACTTTTGGAGAGGTGAGTCCTTAGAGCAACCAAAGGACTAGGCTACCTCCTCCCAAAAAGGACCCCCTCTAAATTTTAAGTTAATGAATAAAAAGTCAAAGCTACTTGAGCCTAGCATAACTAAGGGAGCATAGGTCAGAGACCCCATCAGTCTCAAATATGATGAGGAAAGGTAAATACAAGAGGAGCCTACTAAAAGTTTTTCACAAGGGACAATTATTTCATCTATTGGGGTAGTAACTCTTGGGGTGTCATCACCTATGTACTCTCCCACTAAGGCAAAGACCCTATTGGTCTGTAAAATAAATCCTAATACTCCCACAATTATTCCCATAGTAGAATGTTTTATAGGGATCATCCACTCGGTCTCCATGTTTAGAACCGGCCAAGGGAGACATGGTGATAACTAAAGACATTGATGATTACTCTGATGATAAAGTTGAGCTAGAAATATCCAAGGCTATAATCCTCTAAGCAGAACTAGTATAACTCTTTCTTAAAGGTACAAAATCTTTTGATAGTGTTGCTTTGTCTTCTCTATGAATTTTTAATCATGGTGTCTCTATGGAAGTCCCTTCATCTATTCCTTCCACCTCCACTACCACTAATGCTCCTTCCATCTCTACTTCCATCCCATTATCCCCACCAATCCCTCATATTCCTACTAGCACCTCCAAAGTTAGAGACCTCAAGAAAAAGGTGTCTAGGAAGGTGAAAATGGCTTTGGCCACCTCTTAACTCCATGTTAAATCCACCAAAATCACCCTTACACTTCCAACCACCTCTTTCATAGAGGAGACCACTATGATAACCACTGGTAGGGGGAGGAAGGCCAAGCCTCAAATAATCATAGTCCATCCACTCCCTCAATTTAGAGGGGTGGATTGGTCTAAAATCATATTGCCTTCCCTTTAGATGTCCTCACAAAAGGCTCTAAGAAGAAATAAGAAATAAAAGCATAGGTTATTACTAAAACCTATTATTCATCTCAACTTGACATTCATACATGGGCACTAGACTTGAGGAGTAAAGTTTCCCAACTACCAAACTTTAAGATCATAGAACTCCCATATGTCTCCACATTGTTTGACCCCCCCCCACTGGTAGTATCTAAAGGGTCAACAAGAGAAAACTAGAAGATGACAAGGGAACCTAAATATTCTTGGAGGAGAGATAAGAGGTGTTTTCCCTTACTAAAAGGTGAAACAGACAGCTAGGGCAACCCTTATATGAATAAACTTTAGCAGACCTAACCTAGGTGCATAATTATGTTGTGTTTTCCATTCATGAGATAAAAAACTAGTTTAGTAAGAGCTATAAGTAGAGGTACAAGTGCTGGAGAAAGAAGTGGAGCAGTACAAAGAAAAGGCCAAAATGGTGTACATCCTAGATGGAATTGAAGTTGAGGTCTAGGAGGTAGCCTAAATATGTTACAACATGTTAGAAGCTATAGAGTTTATGAGGGATGAGATGTCACCTCATATGAGATAAACTATTCTATTGTATAACTCTCTAAGAGATGATATCACCAAATTAAACATGCTAGTGGCTTATAGACATCTTAATTTAATGACTACACTAGAGCCATCCAAGTCCTTGACCCTAATAGTCATTAGGAAAAAAAATGAAAGATATTGGTTGCATAATGTTGGGTATTTAGTCCACAAATTCTAGGCACATGAGGCTTAGGTCCTTTAGATTTTGCATGTGTTAAAGTTATCACAGGTGAAAGACTCCATTAGTAAGCTAACTAGTAGGCTCAATTTGATAAGCTTATCTAGAGGGTAGCTAATGAATTAAAATAGAGCTTACAAAGTTTATAAGTTAAATAAACTGAATTATAATTTAGCAAGGCTCAAAATAAGGTCACTGAAGTGGAGATATTTAGGAATAATTTTGAAAAAACCAAGGATGAGCATGCCAAGCTCCTTGGGTAGACAAAGAGAATTCATCAACCTTCACTACTAAATTTGGACATCATACGTAAGTAGCATGGAGTAAACCAAAATGTCTACAAAGATAAAGAGGAAATAAAAATTCAAGCGTATAGAGGTGTAACTATAACTTCAATGGACACATCTAATTCCACTCCCACCAAAGTGCATGTGGTAATTTAGATAAGCAAGCCTTAATAATCTAAATCTATAGCATATACAATTTTATAGGAGTCTATGTATTTAATTTTTGTGAGAAGATAATTATAATGAATTGATTTTGTAATTTGTTAAATGCATACATTACATGGCTTTGAAAAGTCTATTTATTTATTTTTTTAATCTCTTAGATGGTTTTGTAACTACATGTTCAAATCGATGCTTGTAACCACTTACATGAACTTGGAGGATGAGGTTCCCCTTTCCCTAAGTTTATATATATAATTTTAATACCCCACTTAGAAAGAGGGAGGAAATTTTTGAAATATAGAGAAGCGAGAATTTTTTTGATCATCAAATAAGTGTCTTGAGTATTTTATTTCCAATTCTAGGTAATTGATTGTTATTTCTATGGTTGTTTGATTCAATAAATATTTAGTGTGTTATAGATATGAGTAGATTATTGATTTATTGATTGATATGATTATCTTAATATATGAAATAGATATTAAAATATAAGTAAATATATAAATAACGTGAGTCAGGTTATTTGAATCATATTTTTGAATGTGTATTTATTATTTCTTTAGTGTAGTTTTATGTGTGCATACAACAGCGACTTTAGATAATTCACTTGCCTGAGTCATAATCTCCTAATCAAGGGTGTGTATCAATTTCCATAAAAGGAGAAAACTTTGTCTAAGGCATGTGAAATTTCTACATATCTATTCCCTTAGACTTCCTAGCCTTATCTGACTAGTTATGCGCTATTATTGCTAGCAATAGACATTTGTTTGAGAAAGCATAGGCCTATTCAAAAACCAACAAATCAAGTAATTCCCAAGGACCATGGAGTCTTATTTATTTCCCTACCTTACCTTCCTTTTTTTGAATTTGTTCTTGAGATCTATCCACTCTAGATTAGAATCCAACGACCCATCCAACTCATGTAGGAACTCACTCTGTTATAAGGCCACACCTCTATTAAATAATTCTTGTTAAAAACCTACACACCCTACCTTATATTCCATCAATAGGTTTTCAAAGATTGTATACCTACAATTAATGCCCTAGAGTGGATTTTACCTCCATTGAGATCTTGAAATGTTGGAGGCTGCCTTGTTAAGGCTATGACGTGCATAAAACCTACATCAATGGTTTCACTGGCACAAGAAGGAGGGCCCTAAATTTCCTCCCAATAATAGGGGATATTCCTTATATAGAGTTACACTAGAGTCACTTAGGAGAGTGACTATACCTAATTATTAGGTTGGTTTAATGGTATCACCCTTGGTGAGCCATAGGGGACCTAGAGCTATGCCAACATCTCTAGTTCAAAATAATCCACATCAACTAGGGTATCCTTTATCTATAAGGAATACTTTGTCTATTAATCAACCAATGGCTTGGAAATAGACATGGTTATTTAGATCTGCCATTACCATCTCTGGGGATGTATATGATTTACCCTAGAACCCCAAAAAATATCAGCCATCCTTTTTTCCTTCAGGGACAAGGACCATAAAAGTGTATATCAATTCTATTAAATTTGTTTTAAGGTTAATGAATTTATTTGATGTGGATCTTGCATGTTTTTTATTCCATTTTACTTTAATGGATGCTACTTATGTTTGGTATTTGAATCTAATGGAAAAATCCTTCACCAATTGGGAGGACTGTCAAATGGCTTTTCTTGCATAGTTTGGATAGGTCACCAATCTTGGATTGGTATATCATCACTTCACCAGCATGAAGGGGGAACCTAATGAGCCCATCCACTCTTTCAATAAAATATGATAGAACATGTACAATTGGTTGACCCTAAGGTATAAACTAGAATTGGCATTAGCATTGGAGATGTGTAAAAATACCTTAGATCTCATTACCCTTGTGTTTTTGAAAAGAGTAATTACTACCAATACTTTGGTATTAACATTTGAAGAGGCCATTAACATCAATAGACAACTCAACCCATAGACACCTAGGGTACCTAACATCAACAATGGATTCTCAACTTTTAATTTGATACCACATGTGAAGTTGAATTCTTTGGCATACAATCAAAATCAATTAAACATTTTGCCTCTATTGACACAAGTGGCATAGATAAATTTTAGATATTTGAACAATCATGTCTCAGGAAATAATTACCAATAGAACCAACATGCAACTATACTTCTTAAAACTATTTTTCAAGGTGTAGATTCCACAAAAGCCAAAATGGATTATATTCAAAAGATGGTTCAGAAATTGAGTAATGAATTTTTGAATATGCAATGAAACATGGGAAATAATAATGCTCTAATTAGAAACTAGAACATTGGATTTCAAAGATATAATAATCCATTTATTAGGCCTATATATAATATGGAACAACCTAGAAGACTCCCAAAAATCAATACCACTAACATACTTCTCCCCATTTGGTATAGGATACACAATACACCCCAACATGGTGAGGTTGATTGTATTGAGTTTTATACAGTGTTCAAGATATTTTAGAGGGAAATAACTAGAAAAGATCAAATGAATAATCCACTAGAATCTCATCAAGATCCTAGATCTTCTAACACAACCCTATTCTTTGAGACTCATGAATTCCACTTCCTAAGAGAAGATGACAATGAATCAGAAGGTAATATAGATGAATTTCATGCTTTATAATAGTTATAGAGAGGTATGTACAACTTTAGGAACAATCAACTACTTACCACCTTGACTCCTCCAAATATCATAATGATTAATCTAAATCCTAAAGTGGATAACAATCCACCCCCTCCAAAAGGGAATGATCAACTATTGAATAAATAATAACTAAATAAATGAAGATATAATATCATAGATAACATGAAGAAGCTTAATGAAAATATAACTCTCCATGAATTATCCTAGATCATTGAACAAAAGGAACTATTATGGAAATCCATTATCGAAAAGGCCCCTATGGAGAGAACTAGAGTGGTTAGGGACAAAGTAAATTTTGTTGATGACAATGTTATTTACAAGAGTAACCCTAAAGTACCACCAATCCTATTGACAATTAGAGTGTTTAATAAGAATATTCATAACTATTTGGTTGATTCTTGAGAATCCATAGCTATTATGCCTACTTTTATATGTAAGAAGCTTGGTCTCACTCATATCCCTTCAAAGAGATCATTCTTTCAACTAGATATAATTGTAGTACCAGTAATGGGATAATTGAATAATGTACACATTCAATTAGAATTGAAACTATAATTCCAAATAACTATTTATATCCTAGTAGTGGACATACCAGAGGGATATGGATTATTTCTGATCAAATATTGGTCTAAAATGCATAATGGGTATCTTCCCATGAACTTATCAAACATCTAGATACTATGGAAAGGAGTTACAAATCAGATCATAATTGATAGAGAGCTAAGAATGAAATATCCTATCATGGAATACAACACCAATAATGAAGAGGTGAAGTATGATCCTCTAACATTGAGCAGTTATAATTTTACCACTCATAATTTAGCATAGAATCTAGAACTTGAAGGTTCAAATTAGCTATGGATAATGCATTTTGATGGAGCCAAGTCCAAAAAAGGATCATGTATTGGAATTGAGCTAATTGATCCTCAAGGTAAGAAGTTATTGGTTGCCTATAGATTATAGTTTATATGTATGAATAATAGGGTTGAGTAAGAGGATCTAATCTTAGGAATATAGTTTTCATTAAAGAATAATGTAAAATAGATAAAAGTATTTGGGGACTCAAAGATAGTAGTTCACTAGATCAAAAATAAATACCAATGAAAATTATCTTAATTGAAGAAGTATAAACACAAATCATGGGATTTAATTGAAAGATTTAAATATTTAAACATAGTAGCACTCTTGAAAGAACAAAATCAACCATTGATTCACTATCTATAGCTATTGCCAATCTCAAGCCATTAGAGGAGTCTTAAGGTAAAAAGATTTTCCTTTGAGTTGTTTTCCTATCCCTCTATTATAGATAATGTAAATTTTTTTTAGGTCATTAGTAATGATCAATAGATTATCCATATCTTAAATAATCTAGAGGATTTTAAATCCTAAATCATTGATGGCAAGGACATTAACCATTTATGTCAAGAAAAAATAGATAAAGAGGGTATCATCCAAATTAAATAAAATCAAATTCTAGCTAGCTTAGTCTCCTTAGAAAGATCATTCAACATAGATCCTTAGGTGCAACAAATCAGACAACCTAAGGTCAATGAATCAAAATTTAAGAGGGAAATAATAGGAGATGACCATAACCCTCACTATGTGAAAATTGGCCTCATCTACACCATGGAGGAAAGGTAGAAAGTTAAGGATTTGATTGTTTAATATAAGGACATTATCACCTGGACTTATGAGGACCTTAAGGTATATGACCCATAGGTCATCACTCACATAATTCCCTTGAAGCAAGACCATAAACCATTCAGATGGAGGCAAATGCCAGTGAACTCTATTCTCAATCCTCTTATTCAAGAGGAAGTGGAGAATTTATCAAGTGCTAAAATAATCTTCCCAATCTAAAATTATACCTATGTTGCCAATTTGGTCCTGATTAGAAATAAGAATGGTGAGATTAGATTAAGTGTAGACTTTATAAATCTAAATAGGGCTTCTAAAAAGGATAATTATCCCATACCTTCTCTAGATGAGATAATATAGATAGTGAGTAGATCTGAAATGATGTCCATTTTGGATGGATTTTTAAGCTACAACCAAGTATTAGTCCAGCTCGAGGATAGAATGAAAATGACATTTACCATGAAATTGGGTACTTATGCATACAAGAAGATGCCATTTAGCCTGATAAATGTAGGATGTACCTTCCAATGCAACATGGATCATGCATTAAGGGGACTAACAGGAAAATGTATAATTATCTATATGGATGATCTCATTGTGTTCTCAAAGAATAGAAAGGATTACATAACTCACCTACAATCCATATTTAAAAGGTGTAGGAAGTTCAATATTTTTTTAAATCCAAAGGAGTATATTCAGAGTCATTGAGGGGAAACTCTTAGGACATGTTATCACAAAATATAGGATCACCATTGATCCAAAAAGAATCTAGGCAATCTCAAAGATTCATTTGCGAAATAAAAAGAAGGAACTTAATAATTTTTTGGGAAAATTAACTTCGTTAGGAAGTTTATCTAAGGGTTCACATAGATTTTCAAGACTCTAAATGATATGCTCAAGTAAGATGCTAAAATAAAATGTAAATTTAAAGCTAAAAAGTCTTTTTAAGATATAAAAAATGACATATCTCAGGCTCCAATATTTATTAGTCTAAACTTCATAAAGGATTTCTATCTATGTTCATTCACCTCAAAACATAAAATTGTTGTTGTTATTACACAAAACAAGGATGAAACTGAGCATTTGATTACCTTCATGAGTAAAAATATAAAGGATGCAGAGCTCAAGTATTTGATATTCGATAATAATATTTTTCATTTGGTCAAATCGGTAAAGAAATTTCAACATTATATCTTGAGGAACAAAACCATTGCCATTATACCTGATCTAGTTGTCAAGATCACCCTATCATAGAATGAGTTAAGAGAATGTTGATGCAAATGGATGGCTAAGCTCCAAGATTTTGACATGGATATTAGGCCTCAAAGATCATTAGAGGATAAAGCATTATTCATCTCATGACTGAGTTGGATCCCTGAATCATCATTAAAGAGATATGAAAACATAATTTTCTAAAGGGGAATGGTATACTGATATAATCTAGTATTTACTTATAGTAACTTTCCCTATATCTTAGCTAGGAAAGAAGGGGAGAATTAAGACTCAAAGATACTCATTTCATGATAAAGGAGTTCTATACAAAAGTAACTATGAAGGAACTTATTGTATATGTGTGTCTACAGAAGAGGCTAGGGAAAAATTAGAAAACTTGCATCAAAAGATAGGTAGTGGTCACCTTACTGGGAATACCATAGCCCATTAAATTTTGATATTGGGTTACTATTGGCCAAATATTATCAAAGATTCTCATATGCACATTAAGAATTACCATAAATGTTAAGTGTTAGCCCAGAGAGAAGTACACATGGCAATGCCTCTACAACTAATCATTAAAGGAAAGCCTTGCACAATGGGGTTTGGATTTTATTGGTGTAATTAACCCAAACTCCTTAATGGGACACAAATTTACTCTTACATATACAAATTATTACACTATATGGATGGAAGTAGTTGCCACAAAAAATAGTAGAGGACAAGACGTAATTCATGTTTTGGAGGAGCATATCACGACTATACTTGTCATGCCCTTCTCTTTAGTATGTGAAAATGGACCAACATTTATATCATTAGTGTTCATTGAGTGGGTACATGATAATTAGATTATAATTAGGTTAGCTTCTAACCACTACCCTCAATGGAATGGATTAGTTGAGTTGATGAATAAAAATCTAATTGAGATAATCAAGAAGTCAGTAGGGGACAAGCCTAGAGACTAGAACAATATACTAAAGTATGTTCTTTTGGAAGACCAAATGAGATAAAATAAATCCATAAAATATTTTCCTTACCTACTAGTGTATGGATGAGGAACAATTTTTCCCATCACATTAAAGCTGCCCACTTATTAGTTCATGCAAGATTACATGGAACCAAATGACAAAGTAGAATCAAGATTATTGGATATAATCAAAATGGAAGATTCAAGTACTAAAGCTTTATAAACATTAAACAAACACTAAGATGTAGTTAAAATGTGGTTTTATAAAAGATCAAAAGTGAAAGTGTTCATAATTTTATATCTTGTGTAATTGTGGGATAAAGCCCATGAAAAGAAAAGACAACATGACAAGTTTGCTCCATTATGGATCAGACCATGTCATATTTTAGAGATTATGGGTAATAACATGTTTTGTCTAAAATAACTCCAAGGTAATGAGTTTACATATCTAGTATATGGATAGTTCTTGAAGCATTACTTTAGAGCTATTCCATCTATAGATATTATTGATTGAGATGATTTAGATAAGTTTAGACATAGGACTAGATTAAATTTTCATGTTTAATAGATTAAATTTCCATGATTTCTAGATTAAATTTCCATGCTTTATAGAATACATTTTCAATTATTTCTAGTTTAGTTATCCTAGTTTTCAGTACTTTGGTTTTCTTAGGTTAGATTTTAGTGATTTTTAGAGTATTTCCTACTTTCTAAATTAGTCATCTTTATTTTATTCTTTGGAATTCTAAGTTGTGTTTGTTCTAGTTATTTCCAAAACTAAAATCTAAAACAACTAAGTGTGAGACTTTCAAAGAAGGGGCAAAGTAATTTTTACACATTTTTGGGCTAGTTTATAGATTGGACATATTTATGTGTCTCAAGGCTTTAGGATGAAGGGAGGTGATCATATGATTAATTTAAATAATGTCATAATTAAATAATTTTATTAGGCATATAAAAGTTGTTCTTGGGATACTTCATATGAATTTAAGAAAGATTTATTATTTTACTGGATCAAATACACTCATAATGTTAAAAAACTTGTTGGAAGTGATGATTCTAGGTCTAGATTTGTTTGGTAGGGACGTTATAATAATTATTTGTTTTCTAATTATACCATCTCAATGGTGTTTCCTCCTCTCTCTTTTTCACTAATCTAAACTTAAGAAAATAAAATAAAGAGAAATAAAATAATCAATGAGTTCAAAATAGAAAACTAAAATTAAAAGAGCTGACATGATGAAATAAGGTCAATGCACTACTCATCATGGTTGTGAACAAATACTAGAGGGAGTGGAGAAAGAACCTAAGGTATCTCTATTAGGGCTATATATGCCTAGATATTAGTAGATCAATGCATAAGCTTCCTTTTATTTAATTGGCTTTAATAGATACTAGAATGAAACCTACAACTACATCAAAACCTTTTGAAAAACTCAACACAAGGGATAAATTAATAGTACTATTACAAACATAGATCCAAGGAATTAGAAGGCAAAAATGTTGTGTGAATTGACTTGGGAATATCTTTCATGTTTTTGATTTGAGCATTTTTTTCTATGACATACTCCAAGATTGATCAAGAGATTGTGGACCATAGTTCTGGGTTCTTGAATACTTTGGAGTATTCCCCCTATAAGTCACCATTTGTTGTAATGAACACCCCAATTTTTTACCTAGAAGGAAATGGGGGCCCATTTTTTTTAAATATGATCTTAATGGGGATTCCTTTTCATATTATTATGAAAAATTTGGAAAATCTAAGACATTCCACTTTTTTGGTTGGATGATATTGGTATTGTGTTTATGAGACTAAATTATGTATTACAGATGAATTATTTGAGTTTATAGTCTTTAGGCCAATTCTTTAGGTCTTCATGTAAAACTATATTTTTAGATGTTATTTTTCAAGAAATTTTTAGTCCTTTTTTCTTTCAACCTTATTGTCTGAGAAGCCTTATTCTATCAGAGAATATTATGGACTTTTCATCTAAAACAATTATCTTGAAAGAATTTGGCCTATGAAATCTTTACCTTAAGCAATTATAGACTGCATACACTTTCCCTAAAACAAATTCCCTGATGGGTTATCCCTTTGACCCTATCCAAAATCATCCTTTAGAACTTTCAAAAATGACCCTTAGTTTTACAAGAGTACCCTTCAAGAATTTTATAAGTTCCCTTCAGCCTTTGTGAAGTATACTCTTTGGGCCAACTTTTTCCACAAAGTAGACCCTTCAAATTCTTTCCACCTACCCTTTATATCCCTTCAAACTATCCCTTTGGCCTTTATTGAATTAACCATTTAACCCCTTCTTGACTACTTATTTTAGGGCACATTCCCTTCATGTTTTGTACATCATACCCTTCAAAACCTTTTTTTTAATCCCTTACCCTACGAGATGTATCCTCTGGGATATTTATTTTGACCTTTTTGCCCTACATAAGTTCCCTACAACCTTTGTGAATTAGCCTTTGTACCATAGACATGCCCTTTAGGAATTTTATCCCAGATCTTTTTTTTTACTTAGCGAATTCCTTTAGATTTTTTTATTGGGAGAATTATACCCTTCAGGATTTTTGAGATTACTGTTAGCCATAAGAAAGTACCCTTTAATATTTTTAAAAGTGCCCTTTGGTATTTTTGATGTAGACCTTTCAAGACTTTTGTCATGGATAAAATCCCCTATGAAGTGGACTCTTAAAATCAAAATTACCCTTTAGGTAAATTGAAAGTACCCTCCAAACCTTTAAAATATCCCTCCAAAAGAATTACTTTGGGACTTTTTCTTAGATGAATCCTTTAGAGAGACTATTATAGACACTTCCTTTGAAACAAATTCCCTAAAATAATTATTCTATAAATATAGGCCCAAAAGCATTTTTTTGGTGTATAACCAAAATTACATTATTACTAGGATTAACAATAAGTCTCATCATACCTAACCAATATAACAACAAAACATACTTCTTATTGATATTTTAAAGGTCCCTACTAACCTAAGCTAACAAATTTAAATTATACGTGAAGTGAAAGCCTAAATTGAACATTGCACATTTATGTTGCATGAAATGATATTCAATGATAGATTATATATAGGTGATCCTATATGATTGAAATCTATCATTTAAATTTTATCTAACTTGTATTCAAAGTCTTTTACTATCTTACAATAAGAAAAAGCCCTAGTTTCTACTTCAAGAGTATACAACAAATAATAGTCAAGCTAGAGCTGAGTCATTTTCATTGGAATACAAATATATATATATATATATATATATATATATATATATATATATATATATATATATATATATATATATATATATATCACACAAGGTGTTCATTAAGATAGAAGCACGAAGCATAAAACCATGGTGTTTACATCCAAAACATTCTGAGGTATCATTCTACCATCTCTATACTCTATCAAAGATTCAACAAAATTTATCGATACAGCCTTCAATGCCACCATGTTCAAAGATAATTACAATAATTACTCAACAGTGTGGGATGTTATTGACTTAATGGATGTATTTTTATTGGAATATTATATAACATTATTAGAATAATTGTTTTTGAAGGAATTATTAGCCTACAATTGCTAAAGACTAGACTTTTTAGCTACAAAACTAAAAGCGATGCCCTATATAGACCTCTTATGGGACTTATTCTTCATGGGTATAATATCATAGGATGCATTGTTGTATCAATCAAATGACAATATAGTGGTCACTTGCATCTCAGGGGTATATTTTTCGAGATATTTGTCATTAAACATCCATGGCATCTACTTTGATAAGCACAAATTGGTGAAATTCAACATAGAGACCACAATGGAGAAAGTTCTATCATCATGGCTCCTCCCAGACCAAACTATCACGTAGAAAACAAATAAGACAAAAGGGGCCATCCTAATTGATAGGTTTAGGATGGGTATCTTCAGTAGTATGAAACTCTTCAATAGATTATATGATATTCCTATCATCTACTTTGTCAACTTGGATTAGGTACCATTAATATATATATTTCTCACACATGACATCACTTACACCCTCAATGAAATCATAAGCCTATGGTTGAAGGAGAAAATTATCCATAAAGATAGGAATCTTACACCCACTAGGGATTTATTCATGATATCATATCTATTGGATGTAGTCATGGGAACATGTTATAGAGACCTTGGCATATTGTGATCTCCAATCATATATTATAAAAATAATAGAATCTATGATTACTATCAATTTATGCATATCTATTTCTATACAAGGAACATAGTCTGAGTCTTCAAGGATGTTTATCCTTATATTTTTTAGTCTATTCATATCTCTCATATGCCTTGGATTGGGAATAATATATTGAATAACCTAGGTAAAAAGGAAAATTTCTTCCCCTACCCCAATTTTACTATCATCATGGTATGGGTGAATAAGTTTGACCCCCTATGTCTACCAAGGTTTTTTCTATATAATTTATTTGAACAAGAGATTGCCTTCCAATTATGGAAGAGTGTAGAAGAAGATTTGGTAAGATAGAATAAATCCTTATATTTTGGCCATCTAATCAGCATTAGTAGAATGGCATATATAATAACAAAACATTTCATAGATGTAAGAATAAAATGTAGGAGCTATCATTTCCATGCACTTCAGTAAAGGGAGTAGGATCGCCATGGGTGAATCTAGAAACATATCCATGCACGTAATAGTCCATATAGTAATCAACCCTATGACTATGATTTTGTATTTTTGATTGATTAGTTAGATTAGGAGGTATTATAATGATCACAAATTTCTAGATTATAAGAAGATCATTTGAGGATGATCTAAGGTGATCCTTTTATTTCCACTATGGAATTAGATAGTAGGAAGGAACTTTTTAAGGGGTGAAAACATTTGAAATTTTGGAGATGTGAATCTTGATAGCAACCAAAGGACCAAGCTACCTCCTCATAGTAAGGACCCCCTCTAAAGTTAAAGGTAGTAAACAAAGAGCTTGGGCTACTTAAGCCTAGCATGACTAAGGGAGCATAGGTAGGAGACCCCATCAGTCTCAACTCTGATGAAGAAGGCTAAATACAAGAGGATCCTACTACAAGTTCTACCTAAGGGCTAGTTATTACATATATTGGTGTAGTAACTCTTGGGGCATCATCAAATCTAGACTCTCCCCCTCAGGCAAAGACCCCTTTGGTCTATATAAGAAATCCTAGGACTCCCATGGGTATTCCTAAAAAAGAGGCATTATAGGGCTCATACACTTAACCTCCATGTTTAGAATTGGTCAAGGGAGATGTGGTGATAATTAAAGACATAAAAGATGAATCTGATGAGAAATATGAGATGGAAATAGCCAAGGATATAATTCTCCAAGAAGAACCAGTGGAGCTCTCTCTTCAAGGTACCCAATATTTTGATAGTGTTCCTTTATTTTCTTTATGAATTTTTTATCAAGGTGTATTTATTGAAGTCCCTTCATCTATTCCTTCCACCTCCACTACCACTGATGCTCCTTCCATCTCCACTTCTATCCCACCCACCCCACAAATACCTCTTATTCCTCCTAGCACCTCCATAGTTAGAGACCTCAAGAAAAAGGTATTTATAAAGTTGAAAATGGCTTTGTCCACCTCTAAACTCCATGTTCAATCCACCCTACTCACCCTTCCACTTCGTACCACGTCTTCTATAGAGGAGACAACTATGTTAACTACTAGTAGGGGGAGGAAGACCAATCCTCAAATAATCAAAGTCCATCCACTTCCTTAGTTTGGAAGGGTGGATTAGTCTAAAATCATATGGCCTTCCCTCCTAAATGTCCTCACCAAGGCCTCTAAGAAGTAACAAGAATCCCAAAAAGAAATAAAATTAAAGGTTATTACTACAATCTTTGACACATCTCAACTTAACATTCCCACATGTGCACTAGACTTGAGTAGTAAGGTTTCCAAGCTACCAAACTTTAAGATCATAAAAATCCCATTTGTCTCCACATTATTTGACCCCCCACTGGAAACATCCAAAGGTCCAAGAATAAAGAACTAGAATATTATAGGGGAACCCAAATCTTCTTAGAGGAGAGACAAGAGGTGTTCTCCCTTACTAAAAGGCAAAATAGATAGTTGGGATAACCCTTATATGAAGAACATTTAGCATACCTAGCCTAGGCACATAAGGATGTTATGGTTTCCATTCACAAGAGTAAATAGCTAGATTGGTAATAGATAGAATTAGATGTGTTGGTGTTTGAGGAAAAAGTGGAATAGCTCAAATAAAAGGTGAAAATGGTGGACATCCTAGCTAGAATTAAAGCTGAGGTCTAGGAGGTAGTTTCAAGATGTTACAACACATTCAAAGCTATGGAGTTTATGAGAGATAATATGATCCTCATATGATCCAAACTAATCTATTGTAAAACTCCATAAGAGATGATAACACCAAATTAAAGATGTTAGTGGCCTACATGGGTAACTCACTCTATAGAAATCTCAATTTAATGACTACACTAGAGGCATCCAATGCCTTAACCCTAATAGTCATTAGGAAGGAAGAGGTAAGAGATTTGTTAAAGAATGTTAGGGATTTATTACCTAAATACCATGCACATGAGGTTTAGGTCCTTCATATTTTTCACAAGTTAAAGTCATTACAGGTGAAAGACTCCATTGATAAGCTGGTTAGTAGGTTCAATTTTAGTAAGCTTATTTAGAGGGTAGCTAATGAATTCAAATAGAGCTTTCAAGGTTTATCAATGAAAACATTGAATCAAAATTTAGAAAGGCTCAAAATAAGGTCATTAATGTGGATATCTTTAGGATTAAATTTCAAACAACTAAGGATGAGCATGTCTGTTAGGTTGTGGAGCTAAAAGCTTCAACCCTTTGCAAACTGAAGGAACAAAGGTTGCTGAGATCCAGGAGCACCGGCATCGGCAGCAGGACCGACGTCGGTCGAGACCAGTGCAGAATGCCACCGGCGATGGCAGGGAGTCAGTCAACGTCAGTAGAACCAAACAAGCAGGGACCAGCGTCGGTCACCTGTGTGTTCTAGAACTGTTCATTGCACGGACAGTTAGTTAAGTGAATGAAGAGTTTGCATGTTAAGACCAGTCAGAGTCTTGGGCTGCGAGGATAATTGTCCAAATTAAGAGTCTAAGTTATTGTTTAAGTTAGGGATCTATTTATAGACCCATTGGCATGTATTGTTTAAGTATGAGATAGAAAGGAAGAGTTCCTTCTAGTTGTAAGATCAGTGAGTTGCAGGTTGTTGCAAGCTCATTGGGGATCTAAATGTAAGTTTGGTCTTTGAATTGTAGGTTGCAGGTTCATGGGAGATCAGCTTGAAGCGCTATAGAGTGCTTGGTGTACCGGCAGGGTTATTACTGACTGGTTGGTGAGGTGAACACCAATTTTGTGTGTGAGTTGGTTGTTGGGACCATTTTTTGTGTAGGAGAGTGTGTGTGAGAAGAATTACTGTACACTTGAGGTGTGGGAAACTTCTGTAAGGTGGAAGAGTGTGGCGACTCTTTGTTGTATTCTTTTCTGTAAAGTGTTAATACAAGATAGTGTATTGTCTCTCATATTTTGTGCTATTGGTGAATTTTAGTTACCTGTGTTTCTGGTTATTTCCGCATATTCAATTGCTTATATTTGGTAATCATACTATGCTCTTTCTGAGGAGCAAGATCCTAACAGGTGGAATCAGAATAATGTGTTTGTTCTTAGATTCTCACCACCCCTAACAAGTGGTATCAGAGCTTTTGGTTGGGATACTAACAGATTGGTTTAGATCTGGGTAGTGTGTTTTGATTACAGGTTACTCACAGGGTTTCTATTTGAGTGGGAGTTGAGCAATGGCAGAAAACAGTTAGCTACGAATGGAAAAGTTTAATGGCAAGAACTACCAATTATGGAGGATGCAAATTGAGGACTATCTGTATCAGAAATATTTGTACTTACCATTGGGTGGGGTTGCTAGCAAACCCTCAGATATGAAGGATGAAGAATGGGAGGTTCTTGATCGGAAGGCTCTGGGATCTATTAGATTGAGTCTTGCATCATCTGTGATTTCCAGCTTATCACAGTGTAAGACAATGGTGGAGTTGATGGAATCTTTGGCAAATTTGTATGAAAAACCCTCAGCTTCTAATAAGGTATTTCTTATGAAGTGTTTATTTAATTTGCAAATGTTGGAAGGTGGATCCGTTCATAGCCATCTTAGTGATTTCCATGGTTTGGTAAACCAGTTAAGTTCAGTCAATATTGTATTTGATGATGAAATTAGAGCTCTCTTAATCTTGTGTTCATTACCTGAAAGTTGGGAAGGTTTGGTAATGGCAGTTTCTAATACTGTGTCTCTTTCAAAAGTCTTAAAAGTGGATGATGTTGTGAGTGTGATCTTGAATGAAGAGATATGCAAGAAAAGCACAAGTGAATCATCAGGAGATGCTTTGAGTGTTGAAGGCAGAGGAAGACCAAGAGAGAAGATAGAGTGTGGGAGATCAAGGTCGAAGACAGGCAGAAGATCCAAGTCCAGGTATGGTAGAATAACCTGCTGGAAATGTGGAAAGCAAGGGCACTTAAAGAGAGATTGTAGATCAGGTGAAGATCAGCATGAAGGACATGGAGAAGAAGTAGATGTTGTAGATTACGTTGCACAGGATGCTCTGGTATGTTCTCTAGATAAAGTAGAATCTTAGGTATTAGATTCTGGTGCCTCTTTTCATGCATCCCCACATAGGGAATTTTTTCATGAGTATGTCCAGGGAGACTTTGGAGAAATTTGTGTAGGGGATGGTAAGCCTTGTCAGATTGTTGGCAAAGGAAAAGTGAAGCTGAAATTGCAGACAGGTGACACATGGGTGTTAAAGGAGGTCATGCATGTCCTAGTTCTGAAGAAGAATTTGATTTCTATTAGAAGTTTGGGTGATGAGGGTTGCACAGTAACTCTCACAGTGGACTCTTGGAAGGTTACCAAGGGTACACTTGTTGTAGCTAGAGGTAAGAAAGTAGGTATGCTTTATCTATCTACTTGTACTACTAATTCTCTTTCTGGGTTATCTACTTCAGCTGTAGATTTGGAGATGTGGCTTAATAGGCTTGGTCACATAGATAAGAAGGAGATGCTTGTTCTTGAGTCAAAGAGTATGCTTTCAGATTTGGAAGGCATGGATTGTGGTTTCTGTATGCAGAAGAAGAAGGTGACGTTTCTTGAGGAATCCGATGTTAGTGACAAGAATAGAAAAGCCTTGGTTTTCAATGAGAAAGTGATGGACAGAGTTCAACACAAGATGCAGAGGAATTCTGAGCAGAGCAAGGGTGATTTGGACAAGGGTTTGATCCAAAAGGATCTCGTGGGAAAAAGTCAGGTCTCACTAGAAAAACATAGAGACCAATGTCGGCAGGAAAACCGGCGTCAGTGTCCAGACAGGGACCAACATCAGCTATGTTTAGCCCAACGTCAGTGGCTCAGGGCAGATAAGGACTGGCGTTGGCTAGGGGAAACCGACGTCGGCAAGGAGGCAGTCGCAGGGAACCGACATCAGTCAGCTGTAGACTGAGATGTGATCGGCATCGGTCACTGAGACGAATTTTGGGTGGACAGCTAGTTGTCATGGAGTCTCAAGCACCCATATGGAGGACTGAAGGTGTAAGTAAGTTCTTAAATTCATCATTTCCCTTCTTTACACTACTTGTTGCTCACTTATGGTATAGAACTAGGAAGTTGTTAAAGAAGCAGAACAGGTAGATCCAAGAAACAGTGGGAGCTTGGCATGGATGAGGATGTGATTCCTTGGAGGAGAACCAAACATGTGTTTTGGGTAGAGTTGCCAGCTGGAAGTAAGCACTGAGATACGAATGGATGTTCAGGATGAAGAAGAGCGAAAATGGATACGTGAGATGGAAGATCAGGGTATATGATCTTGTATTAACTGCAGGACAATGGAGGTTTGATCATTGTGTTTCTCTTTACCAGGTTGGATAATATTAGCTACATTATCCTATTTTTCTATATGATGTGCTTGTTGCAGGGTTACATATACAGGTATTGCTAAACTAAAGGTAAAGCTAGTTCAGGTGTGTGTCATAGAGAATCTGGGAGTAGCAAGATTCTTTGGCATGAGTGTGTTCTAGAGACATGGAGGTCTTGTTGACTTTGTCTCAGGATGATTGTGTGAAACCGGTTAGCACACCGATGGTTAGATAGTTCATAGAATAGGTGTCTTGATTCACATAATGAGGTTGAGTGCATGGTATGTACTAAACCTAAGTTTTCCCAAGCAGTGGGAGTTGTCACAAGTTTGGAGTCAATCCAGGAAAGTAATACTGAAGGGCAGTTCAGTGGGACCAGCAGCAGGTGCACATGCTATGCAGGGTCAAGTTCTTTTTCTACATGGTTGTAGATGCGGATGTGGCAGGTAATTTGGATGACAGGTTTTACACTACAGGATTTGTGGTGGTTGGTCTTCAAGAGTGATCTTGAGGAGGGATACAAAGCCAAGGGAACAAACTAGATGGAGTATAGGTACAGGTACAGGTTGTAGCTGTTTATCTCCAAGTGGGAGATTGTTAGGTTGTGGAGCTAAAAGCTTCAACCCTTTGCAAACTGAAGGAATAAAGGTTACTAAGATCTAGGAGCACCGGCGTCGACAGCAGGACCGACGTCGGTCGAGACCAGTGCAGAATGCCACCGGCAACGACAGGGAGTCGACCGACGTCAGTAGAACCAGACAAGCAGGGACTGGCGTCAGTCGCCTGTGTGTTCCAAAACTATTCATTGCACGGATAGTTAGTCAAGTGAATGAAGATTTTGCATGTTAAGACCAGTCAGAGTCTTGGGCTGCGAGGATAATTGTCTAAATTAAGAGTCTAAGTTATTGTTTAAGTTAGGGATCTATTTATAGACCCATTGGCATGTATTGTTTAAGTATGAGATAGAAAGGAAGAGTTCCTTCTAGTTGTAAGATCAGTGAGTTGCAGGTTGTTGCAAGCTCATTGGGGATCTACATGTAAGTTTGGTCTTTGAATTGCAGGTTGCAGGTTCATGGGAGATCAGCTTGAAGTGCTATAGAGTGCTTGGTGTACCGGTAGGGTTATTACTGACTGGTTGGTGAGGTGAACACCAATTCTATGTGTGAGTTGGTTGTTGGGACCATTTTTTGTGTAGGAGAGTGTGTGTGAGAATAATTACTATACACTTGAGGCATGGGAAACCTCTGTAAGGTGGAAGAGTGTGGCGACTCTTTGTTGTATTCTTTTCTGTAAAGTGTTAATACAAGATAGTGTATTGTCTCTCATATTCTGTGCTATTGGTGAATTCTAGTTACCTGTGTTTCTGGTTATTTCTGCATATTCAATTGCTTATATTTGGTAATCATACTGTGCTCTTTCTGAGGAGCAAGATCCTAACAGGTGGAATCAGAATAGTGTGTTTGTTCTTGGATTCTCACCACCCCTAACAATGTCAATCTCCTTGGTCAAACAATGAGAATTCATCAACATTCGTTGTTAAATTTGGAAATCATATGGAAGAATCATGGATCAGCCCAAAAGGTTTAAAAAGACAAAAAGTCATGGAAAAGGTAATATTATAGAGGTTAAAATATAACTTTAGTGGCGCCACATCTAATTCCACTCCCACCAAAGTGTATGTAGCACTTCATAAAAGGAAGCCTTGATAGGATAAATCTCATGTATATATAATTTTGTAGTGGTTTATGTATTTAGTTTTTATGACCAAATAATTATAATGAATTGACTTTGTATTTTATGTGCATGCATACATTACATGACTTTGAAAAGCCAATTTATTTATTTTTATCTCCTAGATGGTTTTGGAGCTACATGTTCAAATTGATGCATGTAACCACTTGCATGAACTTTGAGGATGAGGAGCCCCTTCCCCAAGTCTATATATATATATATATATATATATATATATATATATATATAATTTTAACTCCCCACTCAGTAAAAGGGAAGAAATTTTGAAATATAGAGTAATGAGCAATTTTTATCATCAAAAAAGTGTCTTGATTATTTTCTTTCCAGTTCTAAGTAATTGATTTTTATTTATATGGTTGTGTGGTTCAATAAATCTCTAATGTGCTATAGCTGTGAGTAGATTCTTGATTTCTTGATTGATATGTTGATCTTAAGATGTGTAATAACTATTAACATATAATTAAATATATCAATAAAATGAGTCAAGTTATTTTAATCATATTTTTGAATGTGTATTTATGCTTTCTTTGGTGTAGTTTTCTATGTGCATGCATCAACTACCTAAGATAATTCACTTACCTGAGTCATAATATCCTAATCAAGGGTATGCAGTAGCTACCTTAAAAGGAGAAACCTTTGTTTAAGGCATGTGAAGTTCCTACATCTCTATTCCCTTATGCTTTTTAGCCATATCTAACTACATATATGTTATTACTGGTAGTAATTGACATTGATTTGAGAAAGCATAGGTCTGTTTAGAAACCAACTAGGGGATTAATTCCCAAAGGACCATAGAGTCTTATTTTCTGCCCTGCCTTACCTTCCTTTTTTTTGAATTTTTTTTGATATTTATCCACTATAGATTAAAATCTAGGCACCCATACAACTCACGTAGGAACTCAATTTGTTAGAAGGCCACACCTCCTTCCAAAAAACCCTATTAACAACCTGCACACCCTACCTACTATTTCATCAATAGGTTTTCAAAGACCATATTCCTAAAAATCATGCCCTAGAGTGGATTTTACCTCCATTGAGATCCTAAAACATTATAGGCTATCTCATTAAGGCTATGGTATACATAAAACCTACATCAATAGGTATGAACCATACTAGCCAATGGGTCTCATGTGAGACTCACTATTACTATGACCTATGTCAAAAATAAGAATGGTAATATCTTTTATAGTGCGAATGTTATGTTGTATCTAAATGTTGTTGTAGTAGGAATCTGAGTATTCTTCATGATGAAAATCATAATAACCTAGCATGATAGAGGGAATTGCCTAATAATATGGAGTTGACATTTTTGAATTGTGCTTTGGAAGATTAATTGTGATTTTGCACTTTGAAATTGTGCTTATTGTAGACATATGGTGTTGTGGAGGATTTTTTTATAGAAAGCCTTTATTCAAAATTATTTTTAACTTAATATGATTTTGATTTTCAATTTAAGTTATTTATCTTTATGTAACATTTCTTGTGTATCTAGATATTTTGCCTTGATAAACTCTATTTGTGAATGATTGTCCTTAAGATGTTCAATAAATCCCAAACCTTGTTGACCAATGTTATCAACTACTAGAATAGGAGTAATGATGCTTTAGGCCTACCTGTCTAAAACTTGACCATGATAATAAAATGATTGTATATATTTGTGACCAAAATCATACCATTTTGAAATTTGAACCTCGGTTAGGATAGGTAGATTACATCTTTGACTAGATTTACATGTGATTTTTGTACTATATTTTGTTCTAATTATGCTTTGTGAAGATTTTATTATTTTGAGTTATTATTTGGTAGCCATTTTTATAATATTTCTAAAGTTGAGCCTTTTTAATTTGTATATGTGCCATTGTATGTTGTTTTGATGAAGTGTGATTATGTGATTCATATGCATCCATTATTTGTTGCATTTTCCTTTTCCATGCTAAACATGAATTGGTGTGGTGCCCATGCATTCTATGATATGCAAAATAATACCTATATCTCCTTATTGGGTGTACCTGGGGTAAATTGATCAACTTAGTTTTAATAATTTCCCTTAGTACCTCATTTGAACTCTTATTTGACCTTTTAATGCTTTTTCAATCACTAATTATAGATGTAATTTTTTATGATTTATGATTTGGATATGGAGAATTATTTTCCACAAATTGATTATGTGAATATGCATATACATGATTTACACTATTGTGCCCTAGAGGTCTTTATCTATTAAAACAATTTTACATGTAAATTTTCATGTAATATTTGATTTGAATTTTGTAAACCTATAATTATCTTGCTCATACTAATAATTTGATCACATAAAGTCTCACAAGTGCAAACCCTAAATATTTTTTATTGATAATGTAGGCATGCACACTATAGGTAATAGGTGTGAATAGGATGAGTATGGGGAATAGTGACATTTTTATAGGCTACTTCATCTCATGGAGGAGTGATAGTATGGACCTAGTTAGGGGGAAAGTAGCTATCACCCTCATGGAAATGAGGAGGAGAATGAGATTCTTTCTTGTACATAAGATATGACATCAAAACTTAAAACATAGTTGTTATCTTATGTGTTAAATCCTTTGTGTGTAAGGGTTTTATTGTTAATGGAATTATATATAGGAGAAGGATAACATGCTATGATATATGACATATATTGAAATTAATATAAATATTAATTTACACATGTGTTTATGCATTTTCTAAGTTCATTCTAAATTAAAGGAAATAAACATGCAAATAAAAGTATTAAACTTTGTAATAGAAAGAGATAAAACTCTTTAGTTATTATTATCATGATTAGGTCAAATAAAATCATAATATATATGGATACAGAATTTGAATTCCTTAAATGTAAACCCTAAGGTTATTTAGGGTTAGGGTTTGTGCACTATTTGAATTAAGTTAAGGTCACCAAATGTTTTAATCTTTTAGGTTTTTACTTATGTAAATCTTATGTTTGATTAAAAGGTCTAGTAGTTTAAATTAGTGAAATAATATGCATTACATAACCACTAATTTGTTACATATTTTTTTAAATCTTTGAATTTATAAAAATAGTAATAAATAATGAAAATAAAGACTTATTTCGAAAATCTTTGATATATAATATCTGAGTGATAGAAACTAATATATGAATAGGTATAAGTTTCATCAATTTGATACCTATATCATAACCCGTCCTAGATAGTAACACCACACTTGTAAAGTAGTGTCATTTGGTTTTAGTGTCCTAAAAATGGTGCTAGTGTTCTCTATGTAGGACTACTTTGAACTACTATGTGCACATGTGCCTATATTTATTTGTTCTATTCTTATGCACACAAAGTTTAAAATTATGTATTATGCTTGTAATAGATGATTTATGATGCAAATAATAATCCTCCTTACAATTAAGGCATGAGATGAAAAGTATGTTTGTTAGTAGGATAGGTTGGACATCCTCAACACCCCATTGTGAAGAGAGTTTCCTACATACAAATACTCTAAAGAGGGATCAAGACAGATGTAGTTATCTCCACCTAAGTGCTAGTGTAAGTGCAAGTGATACTAGAATGATAGTGGTCTTGAATTTCTTGATTGTGCTTGAGATTGTAAATTTGGAAAATATAATCTTAAGGAAGTTGTAGATTGTATTGTGAAAAATTAGGGTAGAATGGAAACTAATAACCTTGATTTTTCTCAACTTATTTCATGTTTGAATAGTTATTTTGCATATAATTTCCATCCAGTGGATATAGGTATAAAATTCATGTATTTATAGTGTTCTATAACTTATGTGGATAATACAAGATGCTTAGGCCAACCTTAGGATTGTTTTAATTTTAAAAATATATCCATTCGAGAAAGATAGGGTAAAGGACATTAGCACCATTATGGGGACACTAGCACCATGTGGATCTAGTGTTATTAATGTGGTGATAATTTCTAGGTGGTAGGTTATTTGGCATGAAGGGATAGGATCTTGAAATGAGGATCTAAGACTATGTTTACATTGACTAGGGAAGAATATAGTCTTTAGAAAGGCTAGAAAAATATGATAAAAGGCTCTATGATAGATCTAAGGCTAAGATAGGAATAGGTTGTCTCAAGTAGCACTCTTAGCACTCAAATACCTCTTTTAGGTGATTACATAGTTACACTTATTTCCTCCTATATTTAACATATATCATTCAACTATTATTATTCTTTGATGAGAATAAAATATATTTGCATATTACTCTCATTTGATTTCTCTCTTTCAAAACATATTATTCATTAGGTACTTTTCATCATTTAAGATTCCATTCATTATTTGTTTTATCTACTTGATCCTGGTGTAATATTTGATATGTTATTATATTTGAGGTTTAGTAAATAGAATGTCTGATTATTTGATGTGTTAGTGTCATTTGAAATCTTGATCCAATATGTGGATGTTTTTGGATCATGCAACTATTGGCACTATATGGCCTCCTAGTTGTTCATCAGCTAACCATCATTCACTAGAATTGATCTATAATTAAGGAATAAACATGGTGTAATTTGATATAACTCATTTTCCATTCTATAGATAAGGAAACATAGTTTCCAAACTATGGGATCATCATACTAAGCATAAAAAGGCAATTTGTAGATTGTAGAGGAGACACATTTTCCATTACATTAAATCACTATAAAAATCATTATCATCACTTATTTCCATGTATTAATAAATATACCATGATTTTTAGGGCTAAAACAACCTATTTGAGACTTCCAACATCTAATCTATCTCTCATAGCTAGTGAGTAAATCACTACACCCAACGAATAGCCCACTAAGTTCTAGTTGGTTTTGAAGATATCGATCCATTTCCCTCTCATTCCACCCTTTATGACATAGGAATCATGTGGTTTCTAAAAACCACATTATGTATGAGAAAATCCTCTCTATTAATAGTGCCTAATTTTTCTCTTCTAAGCTAAGTAACTTAGTCATACCCTAATTAAAATCAAAGTTTTTTTTATGTTTAAAAAATGGATTGTTTTTTAATTTACCTCTAAATAAGTATTTTTTAATTGAAATGTAAATGGGAATGTGTAGAGAGGCTAATTAAGGCATAAAATAATATTGGGTAAGGTCATTGGTTTGATACCCATCCTCATTTTTTTAAAATTGGTTTTTTAGTAAAAGTGCATTTAAATTTTTGTGCAAACATTTAAAATGGGCCATTAATGGTATAAAATGGAATTTGTAATAAATTTTGATATGAAAATTGGATTTGAGTGCCATTTTTTTAAAAAATATCTTTTTTCATTCTCATTCCATTGGAGCCATTTATATTATAATCAAAATAAAATAAAAAAGTGCCAAAATCTGGAGGGGGTTGATCAAAAATAATTTTATGGGATGTTGTGTGTCTCTATTCATTATGTTTATGCTTATTTTCATTTCTACCATAAAAAAATTAATTATGCACTATGTATGTTAATTTTATAAGTCATCACACCATTTAATTATCATTAATGGAAATACAATATTTAAATTATCTTAAGAAGAAAATGTTTACACCATATTATAATGGGGTTTGAGACAAAATCAAATCTTGATGTATAAGAAGTTAAATGGTTTAACCATTGTGATTAATCCTTTTATTTTTTTGTGTCTTTTTTATCTCCTAATATACACTTTCATGTTGAATCTTCCAAATTGATTATGAAGTTTGTAACTCTTTGGGAGGAAGATGTGATGAAATGCCATGAACTAGAAAACAAGTCCATTAGTTTGAGTCCTAACAGTTTTGACACTCTAGAAGATTTCTTCACTAAGTTTAAGTATTTAAGATTATAGTTAAAATAATGTGGAATAGACAATAAAGATGATCAAATGGTTCTTTTTATACTCTATAAACTAGGTTTAGATTACCCTAAATTCATCTCTACTTCCATGCTAACAAAAGTGATCTTAGAACCACATGGAAAATTCCCTCTTTAGATTATTTTGTTGCTAAATTAACTTAGAATAAGATAAGTTGATCTAGATGGGCACACTAAAGTCCTGAAAACCACAAGATTTATTTGAAGGGAGTAGGAAATAGAAGTCTTCAAACAACCAAGATAAGAAACAAAAGAAAAAGGATCAAGAAAAGAAGGAACAAAAACCTACTCCTCAAAAGCAATCATTGAAACCTCATTTTCCAATGGTAAACCTAATCAAGAGAAGGTTAAGTGTGCCTATTGTAATATAAATGGGAATTATGAACACAAGTGTATGAATAAATAGATTTAACACCTATCTCATATTATAAAAAAGAATAACATAGATGTTTTCGAGTCCATAATACCAAATTAATCAACTCTAGATTATTTTAAGGAAAAAAAATGGTAAAGATAAATTTAAGGGAAAGCATGTTCTAGAAGCTACAATTCATACCTCATCTTGGTTTATAAAATCAAGTGTTGTGCATTAAATGGGTTATTCATATGTTGATTTCACTTCCTTATAACCATATATCATGTCTTCTATCACATTGCATGATACCACTCCAAAAACATATACAAGGAGAGGGTCAGATGAAGTGAATGGAGGAACATTCAAAAAATTTCTTAGTGTTTCCTCACTTAAAACCAATCTCCTATCAGTGTATCATATCACCCACATCAGTAATGGCATGAGAGTTTAATACTCTTTAGATTATATGGTCATCAAAGAATTTCATAGTGGATCTAAAATGGTAGTGGGAAGGGTAGATCACAAATCTCAATTATACAACTTATTGCACTTTACACTTAATATTTATCCTAATGCATTACTTACTCACACATATGGGGTAAGTAAACTATGGAATGAGTGATTTGGCAACCTTAACTATTACTATTTAGAATAACTTATTCAACTTGATATGGTCAAAGGTTTTCCTCCTATTTATTTTTCTAAGGGTATTTTTTAGAGTTGTACCCTTGGAAAGAATCCTAAAGATAAATATGACAAGGGAAAATCATGGAAGACTACACATCCATTAGAGTTAATACACAATGATGTATCTAGGGCATTACATAAACCATCTTTCACATAAGCTAAGTACATTCACATATTCATTAATGATTTATAGAGGTATACATGGGTCTACTTAATTTGAAAAAAAAAAAGTTTTTCTCAAAATTTTAGAGACTTCAAGGCTCTTGTGGAAAAAATTTAGATAAATTCATCAAGGTTATACATATAAATAATAGTGGTGAGTATGTCAAAAATAGGTTGAGAATTTTTTTAAATAAGATGGGATTGATTTATAGTGTATATTTATATAAAATACTCATTAGAATTATATTTTATAACACAATAAATGGTCCTTGAAAGATATGGATAAATATATGATTCACTCCAAATCATTGACACCTAAATATTAGGTAGAGGTAATAAACTATGTTTGATACATTAAAAACTAGGTTCCTCATAAATAATTTAAAGGAATCACTCTTTTTGAATATTTTAAAAATAAGAAAAAAAAATTGAACATTATATGGTATTCATATCTCTAACTATGGCATGTATACCTAAGAAGGAATGTAAAAATGTGAAATTAATCTTGCTTTCACTAGGCACCTAAGCCTATTTGCATGCATATAGTCCTCATTTATCTTATTGAATACATATAATATTTATCACCTGATAAACTCTTCCCTCATTTTCACCATCATAATCATCATATCCTACATAATTTCCATAACTTCACTCTACATTCTTGTTTCAAGCTTGTTCATTCTCGCATATAGATTCATTGGCCTACAAGCCTAATTCATGATTGCATGGTTATTAAATTATTAAATTATAAAAATATATCCATTTAACTATATATTTTAAATCTCATATACATCCCATCATAATCCTCAATATCAAGGTTAGAAATCTCAACCAAACCACTCTTTCTTCTTTCTTGCCTAGCTCCTTATAACCCTCTTTTCACACAAATATATTTGGTTTGACAAATTTAAAAAATTTATAGACAAAATAAAGACAAATTTGGATACCATTTATCCCATTTTATCTTCACATATAATATTAGGTCACAACTATTAATGTAATTACTTTTTCTCTTACACCCTTATTGGCAATTAGGTTTCTTTAAGCCTAGTTCACTCCCATAGTCCTAGTAAATGTATTGTGAAGTAGTATAAAAAATTAAATACAAAAAAATAAGTTATATGATTTTTTTAAAAAAATAGTAATCCAAAGTTTCATTAATTGTGTTTGGTGGAGTCAAAAGTTATTCAAGTTGTAATGTTAAAGCCCTAGGTCTAGGTGTACACATGCATATACTAGGTTGAGAGCTAACAAAAGGGAAAATTTTGAGTTTTAGAACACTTAAAATTCTTATAATATATGTTTAAGTTATTTATAACCTAAATTAAAATTATATAATTCACAACCATCAAACATACCTCTCTTTCTTGACCTTCTTGACTGCATTACCATATAATTGCTCTTAATGGACTATGTCGTAGATGAATTCATGTTACATATAATATTTTTAAATAAACACACTATATGTAAAGAATAAAAAATATTGATATTAATAACATGATATGAAACTAATATAATATAAAAAAATCCCAAAGCATTTTTTTCTTTATTGATCTCATTGCATACAAACATCCATACAAAGGAAGTTTTTGCAAAGGCAGGCAAAGTTATTCAAATTTTGATCTCTCCTTCACTCCACCTCTATCTCCTTAAAATTTATAACTTCATAATACACCTAATAAAAATACGTCTCCCTACTTAAATCCATTATTTTCCTTTCATAAAACTCAAACATGCAAAATAACTTTGTTTTGGCCAACCACATGTAGGGTAGCAGTTAAAAATAAAGTTTCTTGGCTTACCTTTATTGGTTCATGAATTTAACACTAAAATAAACCATTTAAAACACACATAGGACATAATATTACCTTTAAAAAACATTCATCAACATTTAGATTTCACACCAGACTCAAAACACTACTCAAAGCCTAGACAAAAATTCAAAAACTCAAAATTTCTCTTTAGGTGGGAGACTCCAAAAGAGACAACAACAGACCATTCCAAGAATTATAATGAATCCAAAAAAATGTATAGGACCATATAATACCTATATCATCCATATATAATAAAAATGGCTATAATGAACTCTTAAACACCTTAGCAGCTTCTGATACCTTGTGATGCTTTACATCAATCTCCCTAAGTGGGAAAATTTTAGCTCTTGCTCAAATTTACCTTTTCTATATTATTAATTTTTTTCCAATTTATTTATCCTTTGATGTTATAAGCTCCTCTTACTACTTCTCTTTTCTTTCTCATTTCTTCTCAACAAGTTCCTTTCTATTTGTCTCATTTCCATGTATTTCCTCTTTTGTAACTCATATTCTACCTCCATGAAGTATATGACCTGATGAAACTCTTTGTTCACTTCATATTATATATCCTCCATATTTAAATTATCTCCATTATCATCTACCTCCAATGGATAGTTCTTATTCTTCACTCATAGTTATATTCCATAGCTTCCTTCCACCTTTTTCATGATTTATTCATGTGCTTCTTTTTGGTCTAATTTTTTCATTAATGATTCCTCCTTTATCCTCACAATCTAATGGATTCCTAGGCATATTAACCCTTGTCATACTCTCAATCATATCCTCTTTGACTACATCATCATGATATTCCACCATCTCAATGTGATTCTTCTCATAGCTTTCTTATTCATCTTGAAATCACACCTCCTTAACTAATTCAATTTCATCATAATACAACATTTATTATAAACCTTTTGTCTTACTATCATTATCCATAAAAATAATAAACTTATTTATAACATTACCCATTGAATAGGTCAACTTATTACATTGATATTACTTCATTTACTTGCCCTATTTGCTAACTTTATTGTAGATATCCTTCTATAAGTCTTTATTCTTCACCTATTTTCATGCTACTTATACTATTTATTTGGATAATACTTACCTCTCTTTTCTATCTCAATGATATATCATTCTCACTCATTCCTTATATCATCTTTAGACTGATCTTGTCCTCCTATAAATAAGTTTTCTTCATCTTATCACTTCTTTTATGAGTAACATGTTTGTCTTCCTCTTTCCTTGGAAATATCATGAGATTTTGTGCCTTAATGTGTATTTTATACATGTGATCATGGATTGAATTCATCTCTTACAAATCCATACTTAAACCACCAAGATTATTACATACCAAATTACACTCATGAGACTTGATAGTCTCTTCACAGATATCATGTTCCTTTTTATTATTTCTTTATTTAGTACTCTTTTTATAAGAATCTCTAGGAATCCATTTCATATTATTGAGTTCATAATTTTTTCATCTTTACCTATTTTATTTACTTGCAACATCAGCTACCCATACTTGTTCTTTGATAAACTCACAAGATTTTATGCTCATCTTGTTCATGACATTTGTCTTACCTTGTCTTTAAAATTTGTGTGATTCACCTTTAACCAATTCTTATCCATATTATTGGCTAAAACTCATTACTTGTTTTATATTTTATGTCCTTATATGAACTATAACCTCATGTCCCTAAGGTATTTATATGGGTAACATTCTCCTTGTCCTTGAAATCTTCCTTTCTTCATCTTGAAATTTTTCCTCTAGTTATTTTATGATAACTTCTTCCTTCTCTTCACCTTGACTTAAGAACTATAATAGGTTGAATTTAGTCTCTTGTATCAATTATATCTATATGAACTCATCTTATTCAATGTGATCTGGCATAGCTTGTGCCCTATCTTATACTTTGGATCTATATACACATAATATTTTCAAACTTTATCAATTACTAATGCTTTCTCTCTTATAGGAACCCATTGAGTCTAAATATATCAGAGTGCATGACTTAAATGGTGAACCAAGAAGGTATTTTATAGGCCATTGGTGATTCACAAGATTATTTTACCCATACCACCACTTGTATTAGCTAGTGTTAGTGAAAGGTTTGTGTTGTGTGCTCCAATTACATATATAACATTGATATAATTTCTTATGTGCTTCATTTTATTTTATTATAAATTATATTTAAAATAATTTATTTATATTTATAACATTTTCATCCCCATCAACATAATATATTACAAACTGTTAGTCTTGTTCACATTCAATACATAGTAATCCTATATGACTATATTTTTTAGCATGCTTAATTTTCCCTTTGAAGAACAAATTAAACCTATATGATTATGTATCTTTTCCAACATGTTATTTTACCCATATTATAGTACAAATTAGACCTATATGGATATCCTTTATTACTTTTTCTATTTATAATTTTATAGAAAACTATCAATTGGTTAAATTTTGTATCTTATCGACTAATCCTTCTTTCCATCAAATTTTTAACCCCTTTCATTCATCATTAATTTCCTATTTGAGGATAATACATAGTTAAATTAGACAAACATGATTATTTTCATCTATAATAATAGGTTTTCAAAGATAGCTTGTGGCACCCACCTTTGATGAAAGCAATGTCCATGTTGCCACTCACACTACCAATTATGGGACTCCTCCCCATTTATCCTTAGTTCATAATAGTTTTTTCTCATTATAATATGAGTATGATTTAGAGTACATAGATAAAATGATATTTTTCATAAAATAATTTCCTTATCTTAGAGGAAAAGACCATTTAACCATTTATAGTCTTATTATAAGTCTTCAAGTAGAAGAACATCCTTCACCCTCCCCTACCTTCTATCATAGATTTAGGGGAACCAATTTCTTTACATATCAACCTTCTCATTATATTATGTCTCCTTCACACATCATGACATCTTATTTTATGACTTATATAACCTCCATGCCAAGTATCTCTAATAATATGGTAGGTTCAAATTCTAGCGGGCCTCTTCAAAAGACATTTACCCTTTACCTTTATATTAGTTCAATTTTTTATACCAATGATTCTCATGTCACTAGTGTTTATTTTTATACCAATGCTTTTCATGTCACTAGTGCTTCTTTTTATACTAATGTTTTTCATACCACTAATGTGATGCATGTTACTGTTCATAGTGCAACTCAATCCCCTAATACTAAGATTAATGCATCACATGCTATGAACACTAGTTAAAATTCTTCCCAAATTAACTAACTCTTATACAAACACTTAATGAATGCATATTTTTTAAACAAATATTTCAAATCAGATGATATAGATGAAAAACCATATCATTCATCTTCAAAACTAACCTCAATAGGTTTCATGAGCAGCGTAAAATTTTAATGCATCCCCACCCCCCTTAAATATTCCCATGGAAATCTTATCCCACAACCACCCCTCATTAATAAAATAATAAAAAATATACAAAATGAACATATTGTACCTCTAATTTCTAATATTGATATAAGAGGTATCACACCCACCATCACCTATAATGGATCCACTAATCTCACATTGCATTTAAAGACATTTGGTAATATTTATAAATTTTAGGTCAAACCTAACACCTTTGTTGATACAAAATTATTAAATAAAACACTCTTAGGAGATGCTTTATATTAGTACAATCAATTAAAAACCCATTCTCTCACTAGCCTTGAAGATTTGGTTAACTCACTAATCCAATAATTTCAAATTAGTGATCTTCCCGAGAAAAAAATAGCCCACTTTATAAATTTCAAACAACTTCAAATTGAAATGGAATAATATGATATATCACAACCTCTTCCATGTATTCATTAATGCTCTATACCCCAAATTATAATGTTTAGTTAGGAATCTCTCTCCAAGAACTTTAGAAGAAGCACTCGACCAAGCTAAATGATAATAATTACTCATGCATCAGTTCAAACCATACAAACTTGCAATGGGAAATTTTATGCCCATAAAAAATAAAAAACATCATGCAACCAATGATGTTATTATTGATACCTATGACACTACTCATAATATTCAATTAATCACTCCAAATAATGTTATGGAACATACTCCCCCTCCAAATAACACTCCTAATCTTACATTTCCTCAACCCAACCATGCTAATTTCTACAAACCATTATCCCTATCTGAGATTCAAAATCATATTCAAAGACCTCTACCACAATATCTTTACCCCACTCATCCTATGAAATCATGCTACGATCCAAACATTTTTCTTGGTTTCATGTAAGCTAGGGCACTCTCATGAGACTTGTAGATAATTACATAATATAGATATGTGTTTTATTCTAGGTCCAAACATTTATTATGAGACATTTATTTGACAACATCAACAAGCATATGACATATCTTTTAAATCCCATGAAATTCAAAATAAAAACTAAGCATTAAACAAAGCTAATGCTCATATTGCTATCTATGAAGTTACTCTTCCCAAACACCAATATAGGAGTAAAAAGCTTGCTCTTTCCATAAATAATGTTAAAAGTCTTATATACCTCACTATTAATGAATAAAATGTAGTTAATGACTAACATGTGAAGAGTAATTAATTTTATTAACTCAAATCCAGCACTTATGCATCACACCTTTCAACTGTTATACATCATTCAAGATACTTCCCCATCGCATCTAATCAAATTTAGGCAAGAGGACATTATAACCCTACAAACACCACTATCAATAATGCAACTTAATTATACCTCTCTTACCATCCATACTATTCCCCCAGCATCCACATAACAAGATAACATCCCCCAAACATCTAATAGTATTTCTTCATCTCAACCACAATAAATATCTTGAACAACCATCACACTACCTAAATTCAATCAACCCAAAATGATTATACCCTTTAAACACAAGTTTAATTCCACTTCAAACCCTCCTTCTCAAGACTTCTTTCAACATTATGCACCTATATCTAGCAATACTCCCCTAGGTTATGATGAGTGGGATCCCATTACATAAGTTTCTCATCTCTTATCTCAAATATATTTCCTAAAATGAATGAGAACTTCCCCCCATCATTAAAACTATCTAATGCAATTGTTCTTTGAAATGAACATCTCTCATCTTCTTCTAGAAAGATGTGAAGCTACCTTATATAGATCCAAAGATAGGATACTTCAATAATGTAAATATATGTCTATACATGTTGATGAAATAATGGATACATATCTTTTACTTAAGTTTCCTATCACTTACATGATTGAAAACAAGGTTCTACTTCATGCGGATGATCCTCCTCTATTCATTAGAATCTAGATTGGTAACATCCAAGTTAAGTGTGCCTTAATTGATGAAGTTTTAGGTACTTACATTGCCTCCCTTGATTTCATTAAGAAAATTGGATATTCTAAATGAAACCTCAAATCCACACATAACACATATTAATGATACAATACAAGGAAAATTTCACCTATATGTTGTGTTTGGATTCCCATCACCATCCCTCATGTCACTATCCACATGAAAGTTATGATCTTTATATTTTAACTCTCTTACAACATCTTGCTTGGTCAACCTTGGACTCATTATATGAGATAAAATGCCTATTTTGCATGCTAATGCATCAAAATTACCCATAATGGATCTATTTACAATATTCAAAGAGACACAAACCCTTATAATTTTGAACAATTTAAAGAATGCAGTGTCTTTAAAATGCCTACCCATGAACCTTTGCCTAGTATCCCATCAAGGGAATCAAAACCCTTAAATTATTCCATCAATTCCACTTGAGGTTATAATGGTCACCCTAAATGAATTAGGAGCATTCCAACTAACCTCATAGATTATAATGATGAGCCAGAAGAGGTTAACATCAAGATCAAAACATTTTATCTATCCCCTCATATTATTTCCCAACTTCCTCCTATTAGAGGTATAATCATTGAGAGAGGGGGTGAATTAGTGATGCTAGATAATCCAAAATTTAATTATAATCCTTTCAAACCCTTAACCAAATAACATTATCATTCATGAAGCATACACATCATTTATAACAATGAACAAGAAGGATAAAAAAATCACACAATAACATAAGATCTATGTAGGAAACCATCTTGGGGAATAAAACCCATTAGAACCTATAAAATGGACTATATTTCTCTAATAATAAGATCCAAATTTAGAATATCACCAACTGATCAAGGAATACCCATTCCTTAATTTAGTGAGACACCCATCCCATAAGGAGGAACCAACCCTCTAGGCAGCCAAGCCCCACTCAACTACCTTGATCTAATCTCCACCTATGATCTAATGTCTTATACACCTAATGATGGACTTCTCTTGATTTCACTTTTCTTTTCCCTTCTATCTCTCTCAAATAGCCTCTAGGGCTTACTCACTCAATCAGCCTCTTTTAGGCTTATTAGGTGTAATGACCTATGTGTTCATCTTTATTAACTTGATCAGATAAACTTGTCTAATCTTTGTCACACTATGATGATCCTCATTAACCTATAATTTCTCTTCCAAAGGTTCTTTGCTTCACTCAATTCCACACTTGTTCAACTCTACTCTCTCTTTCAACTCATCACACATCCTCAAACTTGTTCATACAAGCAATGCATCCAAACACCCCTTTTGGATCACTCTAGGATACTTCACTCATCCTCAATGTACTCCATACTTCAATCCATCCACATATCACACTCTTTTTTATATCTTTCACTCATCTCTATCTTTTGCTTTATCAACACATTCACATCCAAGTATAGAAACCATTACCTTAGCCTTCACTATTTTTTAGAGTCTTCATGAATATCAACATCTAGGTTGGCCATAAGACTTATATTAACCCTTAAGACTTATATCATGTTAAAACATAGCTTAATACCATCCTCATAGGTTGGCCATATAATCTATGGGTCCCACCTACTAAGTTATACCTTTTAATTAGGCCTTAGTAACCCTTATAGGTCTCATGGAGACCTATTACCCCTTTATCACTTCATCAAGAAAATTAAGAAAAAAAAATCAAACGTATGGGTCCACTCCACATGACCCTTATGAAATCTTCAGGTGATTACTCCCACCAAAACACTCTTCTACTAAAGCATGAATTACTTAAACAATATTCTATACACAAGAACACTATGAACAAATGAATAGTAAGATTTAAACTATAATAAATGCATCTATATGAATAGTCAAACCCCCAAACCATTTTTTTGATATCCCTTGAAATTATCTACAATTTTTCCTTTTACACCATTATCAAATTATGCATATATAAAAAGTTATAGCTCACACAATATAGATTGCTTTTTCCTTTATTAATTTGAATATTCAAATTCCAATGGTCACTGTGTAAATACAAAACATCTGACACTTGTCATCATCTCATGTCCCCTGGTAACTTTGAATAAATACACTCTATCAATATCCTCATAAGATTCATATATTTAACTCTTTAATGCTCCCCATTGATCTTCAATCCATGCTTCTAAGATCATTCTACTCGGAAGCTTTGTGTGTCTTTTATGCACCCTATTCCATTCAGTCAATATGCTTGCACCACTTGGCAGTTCTGCATGCAATCTATGTATCCTTTGAAATATTAACTTCATGTACATCATTGGATCATAATATACACAACACATTTTCAATTTTGGATCTTTTTTTTAAAAATTATATATTCATCATTAGATATTCATCACCTAATTAAATGCTCACCATAGATCTTTGATATTGCCAAATTGGCTAGGTATGAAAACTTGTAGAATCTTCCTAGGAAGCCAGCTTTGCATTGTCATAACTTTTGATATACATCATTTCTAGACATGAAATTATAACCTCATGATCACCTCTCATAGGGTAATCCATCCATATATCAATGTACTCTCAAAACCTTCACATGTGTGAAAATGACATCATCAAACTACTTACTCAATGTTATCTACTAGGATGACTACTTGAACCTAGACCTTCATAACTATTTTGATGAATTAAGTTCACCTCCATAATCATTACACACACTTATATCACCTCATAAAGTCTCTAAAACATGTCTAAACTATCAATAACATCCATCAATTGCCTCACTAAGTAAAACACTGAAGTAACATCTAGGAAAACTAAAACATATTGAAGCACACTTTATCATTATGATTCTAGCACACATGATACCTCATCAAAATTATTAGACACATTAAATACATCATTTATAAATATCTTACAATATCCCCCTTTATCATTTATGTCAACACCAATACAAAGCTTATGCTTAGAATCTGTCTCTCTCTTGAAGCACTTTCTCCTTTTTTGACACAATTACAAAGTGGTCTCATCTTCTAATCTTTCCAACCTAAAAAGACTTCAAAGAAAAATAATAGGAAATTACTACCTCTAAGATATTATATAGACTACCCCTTACATTGTGTATACCTCTTCTTACCTTAATATTCTCAAACATGCTCCATGGCTACAAACTTCTTTGATCATATAAAGCTATATGAACACAAAACATATAAGAGAAACATAAACTACTTGAACGTACCTTGAAAACATTAAGAGGGACTCCCCATTATATTATTCACATCTCTTCAAGCCTCTCAAACTATCTGAGTTAGCTCCCCCTAATTCCATGGTTTATCTAAAAAGTCATCTTCAATAGGTTTTCTTAACTAATTCTATTTTGACACCTAGAAACCTGCATACTCTGCCTATAGACCTTTAAGACCAAAATCCATCAATACAACTTGAGCACACATGCTTTCTTCTCCATAAGAAATATGTTTCCTAATAAGCATATTTAGAGACACCCTAACCCACAATGTCCTAAAATAATGTGAAACTAGGAGTTATGCATAAATCCTCATATTCCTTCTCTTTCTTGGACATGTTATAGCTATATAATTGATTGTCCTTATTTTTTTTCTTAGGCTTAAGAGAAATAACTTCCTCATCTAATACAACATTTTCCTTCTCTTTTAATCTTGAATTGACAATACATGGAGACAACAAATATTCATGACATACCTCATCACTAGACATTAACAACTAATGTTATTCACATGAAAATTATTCAATAATAGTAGGATGTCCACTTAGATCTATACACACCTTGGGACTAGCCTCAACTAGCATCTTGGTATTCTCCTTGAGCTTGTTGTCTTCATTCACAACATGACTAGACAATGAGATATCTTCACATTCTTCAACCTTTGTAGCATTCTCCACCATAGTATATAGACCACTTAGACCTATAGACTCATCATGACTCACACTTTCCACTTTTGGTTTCCATGAGTTAACTTGCCTTCTTCCTTTCACTCTAGGAGTCTGATTAAACTTGTTTTGACTTGATAAACTTTGCTTGCAGAACCTAGTAATGTGACCAATCATCTCACAATTGTAGTCAGCCACTCTTTTTGAAGGAAACTCAACTTTCCTTAATTTATTTGGATAATGTTTTGCAAAGTGTCCCACATCATGATAGTTGAATCATTCAACCTTTCTTATACCACGTGATTGATTATTCCACTCATTCTTAGCAAGTCTTCTACACTCTTTAGCCCTATGACCAATTTGATTTCGAGTGTAAAAATAACTATTGAATTTAGCATACCTCATGGCATTTTTTTATTTTATCTGATTTATCTTCATTTTTCTAGCATCTTCATTCTATAATTGATTATTGACCCTCAAGGTTTGATTATTTTTTTCACATTATTCTTCACCTTGTCTTGAGTTACATTCTTTTTTTCTTATTTGTAACCAAGCCTAGTTCTATCACTAACATGCTTTTGAATATTTAAAATTTTATATAGATCACTTGAACTATTATTAGACATCAAAAATTACTTCATCTTACTATATATTGTTTCTCACACAGCTTTCAATTACTCATTTTCAATCACATACCTTGAATACTCATCTTCTTTAGATTTCAAGATTTTAGACAGGATTTCCAATTGACAAATGAGATACTTGACTATATATTCATGCTCCTTGGTGTCTTTAATCATTCTTGACTCAAACACATTGAATTTATCTTCACAGTCCTTGATTTGAGACTTCATCTTCTTGTTAATCTTCTTTTCAATCTTTAGTTATTCACAAGCATTCCTTAATTTAGTCGCATAGTCCTCCTTGTCTTATTTTTTTTATCTATATCACTCCAAGTAGATTCTTTTTAATATGGAAAACTTTCTTCCACAAACATGTAGATGATTTTATCTTCACTATCAAACTCAAAATCATTATCTTCACTCTCATCTGATGAGATATAATCTTTATTGGTAAAGAGACTCTTCTTGTTCTTGAAGGACTTCTTGTTGTCAAAATTTCTGAATCTTTTCTTCCTCTTATCAAATCTAAATGTCTTCTTTCCTTCATCTTGGATTTAACCATGCTCTTCATCATCATTATTTTTATTCTTATGATGGCACTTTTTATCAAAGTGTCTTACTTCTCCACAATTGAAACATTTGAAGGGTAGATTACCTTTATACTTCTGTAAGCCTATTTTTAATTTACTTGTAAGCAAATATATTAGTTCATCATCATATATCTCATCATACTTGTATTCCTTAACTTGATTTATTTTCTTATTTGAATTCATTTATGTCTTGAATGTTGCTTCCTAATTTGGTAGTTTTTCATCATTGACTCTCATCTCATAGGTAGTAAGGATGCCATGTAATTCACCCATATTCATCTAAGTAAGATCATGACTTTATTATACAACAAACACTTTAGAATAAAAATTGAGGGAAAGATACCTTAATACATTTTTTACTATATTATATTATTTAATACTATCTCCAAAACCCTTTGATAATGTTCAAAATCTCATCAACTCTCTATACAAGGGATGTCACAGAATCTTCTTCCTTCATCTTGAGACTCTCAAATTGTCTTTTGTGAGTCTAAACCTTGGATAACTTGACCTTTGAATCCCCATCATAAATGATCTAAATTTTTTCCCATATATCTTTGGTAGATTTATAATTAATTACCTTGGTGTACTTAGTCTCTGAAAGACCATAGGTGATGGCATTCATTGCGTTATAAATGCTCTCACACAACTTCTTATCGGTTACACTAGTTGGAGGGGTTGGGGAAGCTAAATATCCATCCACAAAATATTTCCAAATGTTAAACCCTATTGACATGATTTAGGTATTCATCCTTGTACTCCAAAATAATAATTGAAACCATTAAACATTGATTATTTCTTTGTATAGAAACCATGCATCTATTGACTTGTCATATTATACCTTGGATCACCTTCAAGTAATTAAAATTGTAACAAAGGTCCTACTCTAATACCAATTATTATATTGACAATCACTAAGAGAGGGGGAATGAATCAATGATGCTAGATAATCCAAACTTCAATTCCAATCCTTTCAAACCATTAACCAAATAACATTATCATTAATGAATCATACACATCTTTTATAATAATGAATAATAAAGATAAGAAAGATCATACACAAAACACAAGATCTATGTGGGAAACCTTCTTGGGGAATAAAACCCACTGGAACCTTCAAAATGGACTATAGTCCTATAATAATAATATTTAAATTTATACAAGCACCAATTGATCAAGGAACACCCATCCCTTAATTTATTGAGACATCCATCTTATAAGGAGGAACTAACCCCCTAAGCAACCAAACACCCACTCAGCAACCTTGATCTAATATTAAGCTCTGATTTGATGTCTTATACAATTTATCATAGAATTATCTTGCTTTCACTCTTATCCACCCTTTTATCTCTCTCAAACAAACTCTAGGGCTTACTCTCTCAATTAGCCTCTTCTAAGATTATTAAGTCTAATGACCTATGTGTTCATTCTTATCAACTTGATTAGATAAACATGTCTAATCTTTGTCACAATTTGATGGTCCTCACTAACCCATACCTTCTCTTCTAAAGGTTCTCCCCTTATGTCAATTCCACACTTACTTAACTCTACTCTCTCTTTCAACTCATCACACACCATCAAACTTGCTCATATAAACAATGCATCCAATCACCCCTTTTGGATCACTCCAAGAATATTAAATCATCCTTAATCTACTCTATAATTTTTCCCATCCACTAATCATATTCCCTCATATATTTTCCATTCATCTCTATCTTTTTCTCTCTCAACACATTCACATCCAAGTCTAGAAACCATTACCTTAGCCTTCACTCTTATAGAGTCTTCATGAATATCAACATCTAGGTCAGCCATAAAACTTATCTTAACCCTTAAGACTTCTATCATGATAAAAAATATCTCTATACCATCCTCAAAAGTTAGCCATAGAATCCATGGGTCTCACTTAAGTAGCTACACCTTTCAATTAAGCCTTAGTAGCCCTTATAGGTCTCATGAAGACCTATTGCCCCTTTAGCACTTCATCAAGAAAATTAAGAACAAAATAATACTTTCAAATGTATGGGTCCACTCCACATGAACCTTATGACATATTTAGATGATTACTCCCACCAAAACACTCTTCTGCTAAATCACAAATTTCCTAAATAATATTATGAACACAAGAACACCATGAACAAATGAATAGTTATATTTTAACTACCATAAATACATCTGTACTAATAGTCAAAGCTCTAAACCAATTTTTTTGGATATCAACTAAATTTCTATACAAATTTTCCTTTTACACCATTATATAATTTTGCATATATCAAAAGTTATAGCTCAAACAATACAAACTATTTTTTCCTTTGTTAATTTCAATATTCAAATTCCAATGGTCACTATGTAAATACAAAACATATTACACTTGTCATAAGCTCATGTACCCTATAAAACTTGAAAAAATACACTCCATATATCTCCTCATGAAATTTATATCTTTAAATATTTAATGCTCCCCATTGATCTTTGATCCTTACTTCTGAGATCATACCACTTGGCATCTCTGTGTGCCTTCTACACACCCTACTCCATTCAGTCAATAGGCTTGCACCACTTGGTAGTTCTATGTGAAATTTATGTATCCTTTGACATATTGATTTCATGTGCTTCATTAGATTATAATATTCACAAATAGATGCTCACCATTGGATTTTAATTTGTCAAATTAGATGCTCACCATTAGATCAATCTCCCCTTGAAACCTTCACACTATGAAATATGACATCATCAAACAACTTACTTAGCCTTAGCTACCAATATGACTACTTGATCCTAGGACTTCATATTAGTGTTCTAATGAATTTTTTTCACTTTCATAAGAATTCTAAGCACTCATATCACCTCATATGGTCTATGAAAAATTTCAAAACTATCAATAACATACATCAATTACCTCACTAAATCAAACACTAAAGAAACATGTAGGAATATTGAAACATATTAAAACACACATTTTCATTGTTATTATAGCACACATACCACCTCATCAACATTATTTTCCAAATTATATATATATCACTAAAAACTCTCTAACACCTACCTCTTTTCAAACTCAATCCCATAAACCACTTGATAATGACATACCTATTGTCTTAACCAAGAATAGAAATTTTATCTATAATATCTCCTCTAATGATAGTCATACCTACATGTACCATAAATTTACATACACCTAACTATGATGATGGCTATGATTTATAAAATTTATTTTTAGTCAAACTCATCCAATCTAAAAACACCAAAATTTGTTGATATCTCACTTCTTTATTTTAGTATTTTAATTCATCTTTTATCATTCTTTCCTTTATAGTGCTTAATACTAGTGTTCTTACTATTTGTTAGAGAGTAAAGATGGATCACTAACATGGCACACATCAGGTTATCATAGATCCCCTTAGGATTATGTTCATGGATCATTCCATGAAAATCCATTATTGATTTGACATATACTAGGATCCTTATAGTTTGCTTCCTCCATAGATGTTATCTACTATTCTTAATCCTTCTATGAAACCAACCTCACCGTCAAATGAGCCTAGTTTGGTTTCTACTCTCACTCTACCTTTCAAAGAGCCTAGTCTATTTTTTCTTTCATCCCTACTTTACATTGATGATGGACATCATAATTTTACATAACTTGATCCCATGCACACCCAATGGGAAAATAAACCTTATTTTTATATCCATAAAGTTATCAGTCATTGGATCAAAGATTTCCAATTATATTAGCCACCCCTAGGTTTTACTTCTACCTCTTTAGTTAGTAGGCCCATAAAGCCTACTAAAAAATGTATCTATTAATTCCATGGGACATATAACCACTCTTTCACTCATTATCAACAACATATTCAATATATTAAGACATTGTATATAACCACTACTCAACCCAAAGATAAGGCTATACCTTCTCATAAGGTATTAGTAGAGTATATCCCTAAATATGGTGAGGTATACTATCTTTGGTACTAGTGTGGTTCAAATTATACTAATAACTTTCATAGTCTCTAATAGTGCCTTTATGATCATCCATATTTTACACCCACCTCAGTCATTCCTCCTTCCATAGGTCAATCTCACACGAAGTCTCATCCTTCTCTATCAGTGGCACCACCTTCTTGACCCAATATACTATTATCATTTAGACATATATTCCTCTCTTTGAGTACCCTATGCATGATTTACATCATGATAATTATTATTCATTAGATACACATACATTTTCAATTGAGTATATTTATAATTAAGTCTTTGTACAACTTTCAATGAAGATTGATGAAACTCTACTTGCTATCAGAATCAAATTTCATAGATATGTTTTAGATGTCTTGGAGATTATTTATCATCAAATTTATCATTATTTGTGAACACAACATGTTTTTATTTCACATTATTTTATTTTATGATTTTGGATTCAATTTTTGATCCATTTTTATATATCTTATACATTTGACTATGTGTCAAATCTAGTTTCACTTATGTATTTTACATGGATCATTATATTATGATTTATATGTTTTATATGGTTTCATTTAATTTCCTATTTTATTATGGATTTTTATCATTATTTTCATTATTTTACGCTTATATTTTATGATTTTACTTATTTCATGGATTATTTTACTTTTACAATGATTGTTTGCTACCTTATCTCATTCAAAAATAAGATAATTATTATTGTGACCTAGTTATACCGACCTTGATTCCCTTAGGAATATCTCTGCACCATATGATCAATTAACAAACAAGAATTCTCATTGTACTAATATTTAATTATCTACTTTTTATCTCCCTTTATTCCTTTATTATCCTTTAACATATTAAGCATACATATGTTCTAAACTTGAGATCACATATTGGTTCATAGGTAAGCCTAAGTGTTTATTCAGTCATATCCTTGAATACTTAGCCACCTTTAAACCAAAGTATAAATCTCATTTGTGTGTATCTCTTATATCAATCATGTTAGTTGTTCCAAATCCATATGGAAGAGGAATTATAAAAGACATAAAAAAGTTAAAAGAAAAATCATTTAAACAAAAATTAATGATTCAAAAAGGAAATATACAAATTCAAAAGTCTAATCACACTAAAAGATGTGATTCATAACACATATTATTTATAATTTAATCTAAAACTCTATATTTGGCCTCATTATAGAGTTGAGGTCCATTAGGGTGTGGTATGCTAGTATATTGGGATAGGAGAATTAAAAAAAATTCTTTAAGTGTTACATGTTTTCTCACACAACAACCTAATCTTCACACTAGACTGACAACTCTATAAGAGGTCCTGAGGAATGGGGAACATGTTGTGGGAAGGTAGGTATATTTTAATTTTATTTTTTATAGAACCAACATGAGTTGATCTTAGTATCTGACCTATTTTTCTATATAGCTTTTTACTTATTGTGGATAGATATCCTTTGTATTTTTATGGTGACTAGACTCTTAGTGTCTCTCCTTTATATCTAGTATGCCTCATGCATATTAAGGTTTTATCATAGATGCCTATGTCATGATTTTTACATTCCCTATTTAATTACAACATTCCTAATATTTTCCCTTGAAATTTTTTTTTTGTTAACTAATCATTCCTACTAGGGTTTCCCTTTGTGAACTACAATGCAAGACCATGGATAGGACCAGGCTCTCCTCATAAATTACCACATTATAAACATATTTTAAAATCATTCCCATAATTATTTCCACCTGTATACAACCTAAAATGGTTAAGAAACCACACATATCATGTCTTTTCATATTACTTTCATAGGAGACTTTGACTGAAGAATATGAGCTTTGTTCACATTTGACCATGTCCTTCATTTTAGTAATCTTAGCCTTGTTACATGATCTAGAAACCTTTTGACTATTAAAAAATATAAATCCTTTTAAATGGTCATTCCACCTCAACCAGGTTAGGTTTTCTAACTTATTTCTATCCCCTTAGGTCTTAAAACTATAGGATAGGAGTTTTGGGGTTGGACAATAACATTGATGCTACTAGTGTCCATTTCTAGTTCTCTTGTCCAAAACCATTTTGCCTCCAATAGCCAATTTATTTTGTTATTTGAGTTTTACCCCATTTTTTAGCTTCATCCTTTAGTTTTCCCATGTCAACCAAATACAAATAAAGCTCCCAAATATGAAATAAAGAGTTTTCTATATAAAGGACTTGACAAGGTGTTTTATATCTAACACTTACTACTTTTCCACATAAGACATAATAAAAATGAGTCAATAGTATAGATCATTATTTTGCATCACACATATACTTGCATGCTTGATCAAGGAAGTGATTAAGAGAAAGTCATTCTTGCATCTATCATGCATGCTGATTATGCATTTTCCCTAAGGGAGAACTACATTTGATTTGAGACCCTAGCTTAAGGGTTAATGTAGGTAGCAATTAGGATAATAGGGGTTCTAGATCACATGATCATTCTTCCCCTAACCCAAATTTTACCCATTTTTCTTTTGATGAATTCTTCATTTGCATGTGTGTAGATGAATATAGGGTTTTGGAGATTAAAATAAACTATAGTGAGTTTTATTGACTTCTAACCTCCAAAATTTGATAGATAATCTCACACTGACCTAGTGAATAAAACCCAAAAATCATCAGATCTTTACAAAAATAGTGGTAGAGGTGGATTAAAACATTAGTTCCACTCCTTTCCAATTCCAAAACTTTTATTTTATTTGAAAATGAAATCCAAATTCAAGTTCTAGATAGTGTCCCAATCTTGCATCTTAGTTTCCAGCTCTTGAATCATCTATTTCAACCTATTTTTAGATAAGTTAATCTCTTTTCCTCATGTACTTTAATTGATGAAAATCTATATTTTACCATATTAAACTATATTTTCCCCTTACTCTAGACCCCTTATTATTCAATAACTAAACACTAGCTTCTTAAAAATAATAAAACATTTGGTGAACCCAACCTATTTTGAACAAATCTAAAATCCTAGGTACCCTTAGGGTTTTTCCTTCAAAAATTTGTGGCAAAATTCACATTTGAATTTTTGAGTTTTTATGCATTTATTGTATTCAATTTGATTTTTAGAATTTCAAATTATTGCATAATTTTCAAAAATTCTAAAACCATAGCTTAAAACCCTATATTTCCAAACTAGGTCCTCATACCCTAAGCCTTCCTTGCAAATTTTAGAAAAACATTTTGGAATTTTTACAAATTGTTTACTTTGTTAAAAATAATTTAAAATTTTCATTATTAGTAGTTTTATTGTGTAAAAATTTAAATTTCTAATTTCTAATTTTTGTATAGATTTTGTGCATTTATTCTATTCAAAATTATTTTTATAATTTAAAATTATTTCATAATTTTAAAAATATCTAGAACCCTATCCCAAAAACATATATTTCCAAACCAGGTCCTCAAACCCCAAGTTTTTCTCCCTTACAATTTTTAGATAAATAATTTGAAATATTTGTAAATTGTTTGGATAGTCAAATATTTTCAAAATCTCTATGTTTATAATTACTTTTGAATTTATTTGATTAATAATAATTTTCACTATTATCTTTGGTGAAATAAATAAAATGGCCACTAAGGCACTTCTCTCTCATCCCATAGATGAATTTTTAAAATTTTCTCATAATTATGACAATGAATGGACAAAATTGCAAAATTGTACATTCACTAAAAATGTGTAAAATGATTTCATTTACAATGAAGATAACTTCTATTTTTGTAATTAGGAATATGATGATATACATGATAGTGATAGTGAAATATAAATATATGCATCTTCTTCTCTCAAACATATTTCTTTTATTCCCTTTTCTAGAGAAAATAATTTTGATAAATGGGAAAGATACTTTTCACCTCATTCTCTTATGCACAATGTACCAAATGAATAAATTAGTAATGCACTTCCAAGTGAACCTCTTATTGTTGATAATTTGCTTCCATGTGAACCTAATCTCTTTCTCTCTTTCACTACTTCTATGTTCAAATTACAATAATATAAATGTAATAGAATCAAATTTCCAGGGCATAGTTCAAATGATACATGTCATGTTCCTAACTCTACTTGTCAAAATAATTTCCAAATGAAAAATCTTCTCTTATCTCTCATATTGCACATGAAAATCATGCATACACTCCATCTATGGATAACATAGATAAACATGATATTCCAATTTCAAATGATACTTTATTGCATACTATAAAATAATTAAATTCTTCTCTTACACCTCTCCCTAGTTGCACTGAAAGTGATAATGAGTATGATAGTGAACATGAAAATGAATTTTAAAATGAGAGTGATTGTGAACAATATTCCAATGGTGATAATGCATGGAATAATGATGACTATTATGTACATAGTGAATAGGAAAATTCATCTAATGTTTCTAAATATTCTCTCACTCCTCTCAACCGTAATGCACTTCCAAATGTTGCTTCTACTTATATACATGATTCTATTTCAAATAACGCACATGTTAATACAAATATCACACCTTCTACTTAGTTATAATGTGATAAACTAAAACATAAAGACACCAATGAATCTCCCAAGCCACCCCTCACTAGAGTAAAACCCAGTTCTCATTCTTCACCTAAAGAGAGTGGTAGCTCACATCCCTCTAGTAAGGTCCAAGTTACCGTTACTCCTAAGGTTCAAAGTGAGCACACCCCCTCTTTATGATCCAATTTCTAAATGTAGCATTCCCATGGTTAAAATTAGTAATCAAATTCAATGATCAAATAAACCACTTTAAGATGTTAATGTACCATCCTTGGATATTCTCTCTTTGATGCATGTAGTTGGTGAATCACACCACCAAGTACATCTCCTTACCTTGTAAAACAAGGCTTATAAGTCTTGTATGGATGCCAATGATCTACACGGTGATCTAATTTTGAATACATTCATAAAAGCTTCATTTCCTAAACATTTCCAAATACCATCATTGCCTCGCTTTGATGGAATTGGAGATCCACTTGTACATCTTAAAGCCTTTCAGAAGGCTTTGACATCTCATGTGAGTCCTTTGATTCTACTCAAGTTATTCGAGCAAACATTAGTGGGGGGAGCACAAAATTGGTTCTTTCATCTACTCTCCATTGGATCCTTACACACATATGATGACTTAGAGGAGGCATTTCTCAAACATTACATAGCAAACATGGGCCCTCATGTTACATATGAGAAACTTGTAACTTTACATCAAAATACTTTAGAGCTAGTCAGTGATTATATCTTACGATTCAAGAATCACATGCTATGATTGATATACAAACTAGTATATCTAGATATTCAACATATCTTTATTAAAGGGCTTCATCAACCTCTCCTTGATCATTTACTTAATTAGACAAAGTCTTCTTTTAGACACTTATGTTATACAATTCTAGATTTGGAAAATAAATTGGGATTGATTGAGGTAGATTTTGTTGATCAGATTAATCTAGATTTCATAGCAATATCTACATCTACAGCTCCTAGCACACATCATCCACCATGTCCTAAATAATATAGGAGACCACAACCAAAAAATCAATTAGTTAAGAATAGAGAGCCAATATCTAGAGTATAACCTATGGTATGCACTACAAAGAAAACATCAAGGAACCACTATAATTTGATTCATAGTAATATAGTTGATCTATCATATTATTAGCACTCTTAGATATGACGTTAATCACATTACCTTATACTCATTGATGAGATCCACATATCTTACTAAAAAATCCACATCAACCCTTTTGTAACTATCATCATATTCATAGACATGGAGATACTAATTGTTATGGACTCAAAGATTACATTAACAGATGTGTTGATAATGGAATCATAAAATTTACACAAGAAGAACTGAGATCACCTTCATCATGGAAACATATACCTCATTCATCCACAACTAAGTCATCCCAAGACATTCCTTCACAGGAATCATTGGTCACTCATCATGAGATAAATATGGGTTATAGGATAAAGTCTCATAGGAGATCTCCTATTACTCCTATTTAAAATGTTTGGAAACTAGTATAGTGAGATAGACCTACATATATCACTATAGTTCGAGGAATACATAGTGAGAATCCATATAGATATCTAGCAGAGTCATAGGCACCACAAAAAAGTACTACTCATGAGAAATATTAACCACAACTAGACTTTCCAAGTCCTATCTCATGTATTAATCCACTAAAAATAAGACTAAATGAACCCACATCATATAGTACACTCATGAGAAATATTCACTATATCTAGATTATATGAGTCATATCTCATGTATCAATCCACTTTGATTGAGATTAAATGAGCCTACATCATAGATTTCATTTCTAGCTTGATCTATGGATCAGTCATACACATCATAGTAAAGGCCATAAAGTATATGATTACAGATAAATGAGAGTTATTCAAAGCACATAATTTTAGTTGTATGACCAATAAAGTTACATTTTGCATAATCTCCATGTCTAGTTATAGTTAGTACATAGCAGACAATATGAGATATAGAACATATTACTACATATCATGAGTAGTATGGGCACTTGTTCAGTTGGCCAATAGGATTGAGATAATGATATAGCATAGAGTGATACAACACACAATCATACTATTTTTACTTCCTAAGATTCACTTAGTAGGGTAATGATGGACCCAAAGGTCTAGCTAGCCTTTGTATTGTTGAGTCACTCTTAGGAAAATAATATGCATAACATGCTATCTTACATCCCCATATACTAACAACTAACATTCATATTCCCAATAACTATCCATAACCAAAAATAGATTATCAAAATCTAGATCTTACCAAATCATATTTTTTACAAACATTAAACCAACTCAACCCATCCAAATAATTTACCAACCTCAAACTAGCTCAATTTATCCTAATAATTTCTTGATTACAAAAATATTTTTTTTTTTCTCACATATCATCACAATCCAAATAAAATTCTTTACTTATATATAATTCAAAATCAAAATTTAGCATCACACTTATCAACAAAATAATTAAATCACATATCCCAAGTACCATTTTACCAAAACATATACAACCTTAAACATCAATACCATATCAACTACTTCTAAAACAACCATATATAATGAGTATAACAATATATTTCAAATCCCATTACACAATACATATGAGCCAAAATCAAACCAACATCCATTATATATATATATATATATGGATGTTGGTTTGATTTTGGCTCATATGTTCTGTGTTATGGGATTTGAAATATATTGTTTTCAAAGACATATGCAATGTATTAAGTATAATCAATCATGAATGGGCATCATGCCCTCACTCTGAGTCTCACTCTCTCCTTTAATACTAGTCCCATAGTCTAGCCTAGCACTCAATGACCTTACACCTCCTTGAGATCCCGAGTGCCTCTTATGATGACTATCCCACTCTAGCAACTGACCATGCTCCTTGCACAAATCTACATACCACCTTTGAATATCCATGTACTCATCCATGATCTATGTATTCATTGATCCATAATCAAGTGGAGGCATCATATGTCTATCTAGCTTAGTCCTTAGCTCATCTCTCTCTCTCTCTCTCTCTCTCTCTCTCTCTCTCTATTAATGCCCTAACATATACAAATATAGCTATATCAACCCTATCAAACAAATGAGCATAAACACTGGGTATAACTATTGCTTGCTCAATAAAACCCTCCTCCACCACATCATTAGGAATATGTCATTTCATCTCTCAGAGTGTTGACTCAATTATGGTCTCCTAAAACCCATCATCTTCACCTCCTACCCCAACCTATGCTTCATCTTGAGCACCTTCTTTTCCACCTACATGCAAAAGTACAACACTACATTAGACATGCATTTTCAAAAAATGCTAAAACATGTACAAACTTGAAAAACATTTAAAATATAACTAATGCTTGCCTCTTATCATCTAGATTAGAGGAGGGTCCTCATATTTTGGGGCATGCCCTCCATCAACAAGATACAATATATCCCATTGATGTCTATCCCACCATGTGGTATATGCTTATGTGCATCCAACATCATCTACATTAGGAATGTCTATAGCCACATCTTGCACATCCAAAGGTAATGGTACTAACTCAACCTCAATGGGTAGCCCATGAACTCCTACCCTCTTTGGTGTCCATGTACTCCTCACCCAAACCCATGCTACTGGGGGCACATCTTGTGAGTCCCCAAACTATTTATTTATGTGCTCATACTAAAAGGACTCATAGACTCCAACCTAACAGTCATGTAGCCAACAACTAACCCTCATATACCAAAACTTCAATCCATCCTTAGGCCACATAAGGAATCCTCTATAGGTCCTCCATATGATATCTTAAGCCACCAATCTATTGAACACTCATTTATAGTGATCTATCCTAGGAGACTAGATAGCCAATGTACTCATCCACCACTCCCCATATGGTTGTGGGGTTGCCCACCTCTCCCTTAATAATCCTATCAGCTACACAACTATTATATGATCATAAGCCCAAAAATGTAATAAATTAGCTATGCTCACACAACCATAGATTGCTTCTTGAGTAAACTAATAAAGATCACTAGATAAGTGTGAAAGCATAGTCCTACCCCAAGAGAACATAGTACCATACACTTCTATACTATGCATGATCCTATGCATCCTATATCTAATTGACACCCCACTCCCATTCATAATAATAAATGAAGTGAACAACATGGTCAACCACTTCCATAAGCATGAAACACTCAACTACACAATAACTGACAATAATACATCAATATCACTACCTCTCTCATGTATGCTTGAGGGCACACTAGAAAAATATAGGGATGCATGATCAATAGCATCCACACCCATGTCATCCTAAAATGTCATCTAATTCCCACTAATTAGTAAGTGTAGAATATAGTACACATCCTCTATAATAATCATAATCTCCCTAATAAGAAGCTAGAAATTACATGCATCTGCATTCTAGCTCTCACATAAAGTGATAATTAGATACCTATCCCACTACACAGGGCCTAAGTCACACACATGACCCAACTCTACTCTATCCATCATATCCCTCTCATCAACTAATAAAGGCAACAAACATATTGTATCCATAACCTATCCTCTATAAAAATCTCTCATATGTACCTCACCCTACAAAAGCACCATAAAATAACATATACATTAGTTAACCATGCCAAATCAGCAACCAAGAAAACACATAGAAACTAAACTAAGCACCAACTCAAATAATCTAGCCTTTAGGATAACACCACTAGGTACAGGACAATAGATCTAGATAGGAGCACTACAACCTAAACAATATCACTAGAGGAGGGATAGGAGCACTGGAACTAGTTAAAAATTTCCTAGGCTACTTAAAACACATCAAAACCATAAAAAATATGCTTCTAAATATGCAAAAAAATCACACATTTTAGCTACTTACTAGGGTAGCCTCCCCACCAACCTCCACTTGGGCTACCAACTACTCAAAATGGGTCATGATAGGTGCTTCTCTCATCAGCATATCTCCTACTCGAGAGCTCTAAATGTCAACCTAGTCAATGCACAAATGAATTGAGAATCAATCCAATTCTTCTATTTCAAATAACTTTCTCATTCAAAGCAAAATACCATTTCTCCTATAACTTCAACCCTGTGTCTCCATTTTACAAAACATTTTGTTCCATAAAATCATAAAAATGATACCTTCGATATCACATGAGCCTCAATATCTTACTACATCGTCTACCTACTATAAAACACACATATCTATACCAATTCTTTACCTAAACATAAAATTTGGTCCTAACTGATCAAAGACTCATTTAACTATCAAACAATTTAGCTTAACCAATCAATAGTGTGTTTGACTTTCAAAATAACTCAGTCTAATCAATCAAGCAACTTCTCAATCAATTCAAACTATACCAATATCACTTCTATCATTACGCCACTAGTCATCACTTTTGGCTCAACATCCTCTATCACATATCTCATCCCTTTCCCCAAAAGGGGGGAATCATTCCTACTATTCCTATTCTTACACTTATCCAACATTCCTATCCATTCTCATAGATGGATACACCATGGTTCATACATGTCTAGTATTCAAATTATCAAATTCATCTCAGATCAGTCAAGATATACATTGATTTAGATTACATTGGTCACTTAGCATTACTTAGGACATTTAGAGGGATACACCATGATTATTACACATCCAACAATCATATTATCAGATTTAGCTCAGATCGGTCAAGATATATAGTGATTTAGACTACATGGGTCACTCAACATTACTTAGGACATTCAAAGGGATATACCTCTAGTTTACAAATACATAGATTAGTCATATATATATATTGGTTTGGATTATATGGATTTATAGTGACTTCTATATATATTCAAACTTAGATATCAGATTTAATGGCATATACATAATACATGTCTCACATATACAACTTCATACAACATGACACAACTACAAGACTAAATAGTGGATTATAGGCATAATGTAGAGCATATTTTTTTAATCTCTATTTTTAAACATGGGACATGGCACAATAGCTCATTTCACATGTGGTTATATATATTTTTAGACTATACATATGCATCACTCACATACCATATTTTGGGGCATGTCACAGATGTTTATGTTCTTCACCATCTATGATTATATAGATTAGAATGACGAGACATGCCATTCTCTTCTTACACATTTTCCAAAGTTTAATATTACACCTAGTTATACCTAGTTTATCACTAGTTTGGACCATATGATTGTCTATAGTGCTTAGTCCATTGCATTACCCAGACCCAGACTACACAAGTTTGTGCATGCTAGAGGACAAACATTAGTTTTGGGCCTCTGATCACTTCTCAATTCTAGTTCAAATTATTTAGAGTGGGGGCATGACATATTTTAATCTTCACAATATATAGATTCTATGCACACATTATAGGTTACATGAGTTTATGTGGGAAAAGGGACAAGTATTAGTTTTTGGCATCTAAGCATTTCTCATTCCAATTAGATTCAACACAGGGGGCAAGCATTTCTTTCCTTCTCCATGTTATATAGATTCTACTTTTAGATTCAGTACAAGGGGGCATCCATTTAAAAGATTCCTTCTTTATCTAGGCACTAGTTATCTCTCCATCCACTTCCCTAGTGAGGAAGTGAGTTGAACCCTTTTTCAACACACTTATCCCCATGCAAGTAGGCATTTTATTTTATTTATTTTACTCTAGTGCTTCATTTCATTGCATCACTAGAATAAAATGTCAGGAAATGTATAAAGCCTAAATTGTTCAAGAAACCACATATATAATGTCTTTTCATATTCCTTTCACAAGAGACTCTGACTAAAAAATATGAGCTTTGTTCACATTTGACCATGTCCTTCATTTTAATCATCTCAGCCTTGTTACATGATCTAGACACCTTTTTGCCTACCAGTCATTTGAAGCCTTTCAAATAATCATTCTACCTTATCCAAGTCAAGTTTTCTATCTTCTTTCCATTCCAATGTGCCCCAAGACTATAGGATAGGATTGTTGTGGTTGGACAACAATGTTGGTGCCACTAGTGTCCATTTTCAATGTTCTTGTCCAAAGCCATTTTTGCCTCTAATGGTCAGATTCTTTTGCTAGTTGAGTCTTACCACTTTTTTTAGCTTCATCCTTAATTTTTCCTATATCATATAAATTTAAATAAATCCCCTAAATTTGAAATAAAAATTCTCCTATATAAAGAACTTCACAAGGCATTTTATATCTAGCACTTACTACTTTGGCACATTAAACACAATAAAAATCAATTAATAGTAAACCTTAGCATTCTGCATCACACATAGACTTCCATTATTGATCAAGGAAAGTTTTAGGTTAAAGTAATTCTTGCATCTATTATGTGTGTTGATTATTCATGTTCTCAAAGGGAAAACTACATTCTATCTAAAACCCTAGCCTAAGGGTTAATGTAGGCAATGATCAGGACAACATGGGTTCTAGATCATGTGATCATTCTTCCCCTAACCTATTTTTCCCCATTTTTTTTTATGTATTTTTTTTATGCATGTGTGTAAATGAGTACAGGGTTTTGGAGATTAAAATAGACCTAAAATGAGTTCTATTGACTTCTAACCTCCAAAAGTTGGTACACAGGCTCACATTGACCTAGAAAACAAAATCTAAAAAGCTCAAATCCTTAGGACAATAATGGTAGAGGTGGAATATAGTGCCAGTACCACTCCTATCTAGTTTTGGTACTGTTATCTAATCATAAAAAAAATCTAGATCTATATTTTAGACAGTGTCCCAATCCTACATCTCAATTTCTAGCTCTTAAATCATCCATTTTAGCCTATTTTAATATCAGTTTATCTCTCTTCCTCATGTAATTTACTTGATGAAAATATATATTTTACCATATTAAACTATATTTTTCCCTTACTCCAAACCCCTTTTTATTCAATAACTAAACACTAGTTTCCCAAAAATAATAAAACACCACCTCATCAGTGATCCCTTTATGATTTAAAATGTAAGACATTGAATAGGACCAGGCCCTCATAAAATATTCCAATACCCAATTCATATTATAATCAAGTCACAATACAATTACATGGTTCAAATTTAAGATAAGTTGTGTTCGATTATGAGTGACATGCCATTGACATACTTCCCTTCTTGATTTAGTATGTTTTATTCTTAATTCACAAGTCTTTCACTTTCATCTTTTTATTTTCTAATCACATGTATGTTTATAACCATTTTATTAAATTCCTCATACATCCTAGCTTTAATTAGTATGATTAATTTGATTTCAACTTAATTTTTTCCATACTTCCCATCTTGATTTAGTATGATTGATTGAATTTATTGGTTTTTTATTTTTATACCATTGGTTTTCATGTGTCTTCCATTTTATTACAAATTTTCATACTTACCACTAGTATGTTTTTTATTTATTTTAATTTGGTGCAAATATTTACATGGTTTGAATACATTTAGTTACCCTTTTACCACTTTCATTTATTATACTTATTCATTATTTGTTTTTATACATTTCTCATTGTGATATAGTGTGTATTACATTTGTTTTGATTAATTATACTTTTCCAAAATCATTATTTCCTTATTATTTTTAACCATGCATCTATATCACATAATTCTATAAAATGAAACATACATCACATACTTCCTATAGCACATACAACAAAATTTAAATGCATATACCAGAAAGGAAATATATTCATGCATCCACATCCAAGTCTAAGTACAACTCATAATATCAATGAACTATCAACATAAATATACAATATATATCATGTGTTTTATATAATACAAGTAAAAAATATAATTTTTATGACTCTAAGGTTGTGTTCCATCCTATTTATCTTGTTATCTGACCATACTACCTAGGGATGCTTATGATTGAACCATATGAATGGTTTAGTATAATATCTCAAGCTAACAACCTATCCTTATAGGTTGGTCACTTGTCCCTGTACCTACCTAGGATATAACATAGTTTCCATGTGCATGGCTTGCTCATATACTAAGGCCTGCTAGGACTGAGCCTCTCTAGATCCTACCCCTATTAGTGGATGTAAACCATCACCTCATGCTTATAGCTATTTTTTAGCCTCTTCCCACCCATCTAAACCATCTCACATTATTTGGGTATGATGGAACCATAATATCATCCAAATTGGTAAGGTCATATGATGATAATGCCTCATCCAAAATATCATGATGTGTAGTCATAACTAGGGCTCCCTATCTAACCTCCTTTGTAGTAGGATATGTAAACCATAAACCAAATATACACTAGAACACATGTGTGTGTGTGTGTGTGTGTGTATGAATATATATATATATATATATATATATATATATATATATATATATATATATATATATATATATATATATATATATATATATATACATATATATATATATACATATATATTTATATATATATATATATGTATATATATATATGTATATATATATATATATATATATATATATATCAAACCATATATATATATCATAATAAAAAATCTAACTAATATTCTATATCAAAAACATAAAAGTAAATTAAAATATTTCTCATCAATGCTAGTATTGTTGATCATATTCTAACCATTTTCTCACCCTTTTAGTGCTTCCTCCTTTAGTTGCCTTCACACCAATTCAAAACTAAGAGTCACCACTTGAGCCTACCATATCCCTATCATAAATTTCCTCTCTATAGACAAAATGTGTCCTACTACCACTATCAAATTCCCTTGTGTGATAGTTAGTACAAGTGTCACCTTGTGTCAATGGTGTCTCTATCTCTAATGAGATCATGATGGCCACTGTCACCTCTATTATGGTCCCTCCTAAGCTCCCACATCTAATTCATCTACATACATAAAGTCATCTCCTCTAAGCCTAGATACCTCTTGATATCATGCCTAATAGCCCATGGTCTATCCCATCAAGGCCTAATCAATAGTACCTCAATAGGTACCCCTCCACTTCCTCTCCTTCTTGGATCTCTATCATATCATGATTAATAAGAAAGAACTACTAGAGGTTCTATTGGATGTGTAAGTACTATCTATCTAGTTACATGAAAAACTATATGAAGCTCCATCCATGAAGTGTATTGGCCCATGATTTATATATGTGTCAAACGTATAGTAATAGCAACCCAATTCATCCATATAACAACTATGTGTTGTATGGGTGTCACACTATATATGCTCATGTGATAGTCTAAAAAGATAGATCATGGGGACTAGCCCATTATACAGGGTTAGACATTCATTAAATGACATGAAGTAACCTATCATTAACCATATGGGGTAGCTTAGTCAATTGATACATAGGGAATAGCTCATATATCTATGTGCTCAAGATGATCACAAGTCTCATCATCTTTTATTTTGGGATAACATATTATACATGTCATGCATGATATAGACCCAAATGAAAGAACTAAGATCATATAATTCTCCCTAATCTAATATTGATTAGCATAAGACTATTACATATAGTGGTACCTTGCCATCTAACTTATGACACATCACTCATGATGTCACAAGATCTATCATGGCTTTCTAAATATCTAAAATGGGCACGAGATAAACATAAAATAAGCTCATGTGTAACCTAGGATAGATCCTATCCAAGTATGTAACCCACTAATCTAAGGCTCTTTTCTCATCCTCTAAATTTGGTGTATCAAAAAACAATGATGTCCCATCTATAGTAAGTCCAAGATATGCATGGACATCCTTCAAGTTGCTCACCACCTATATAGTATCCCCCTACACCTCCCAACATTAAGTGTTGGTCAGTCATTCCCATATTCATAGGAACATGATAATGAAATCAACACTCAATAGGATCCATCTCATCTCCATAATACCTCCAAAACCCAATATGTCTAGTTGAGCCATATCCACATCTAATAACCACTCCAATAGATCTAGTAGTTAGGATGCATCCAGTTGGCACCAAAATCTCTAGTGTCTAAAAAATATCAAACAATATATAATTTATTATATATCGATGTCATAATAATAACATACATTCTTAAATATTCTCAAAAAATTACAAATTAACTACTTCACTAGCTTGTTGATCTAATTTTCTTAGTTTTCTTATTTTTATACATAATTGACCTATTTAATACTAAATTAGCCCTCTCATATTTTTTATATACTGCATCATCCCACTAATACGTAGTTCACCTATTATTTTTGATGATATCAACTTATTTGGTACTAAATCAGCCCTTTTCTAGCTTTATCATACTATATCAACCCTCTAGTACATAGTCAGCTTCATTTAGTAAATTATATCAGCCACATAGTTCAAATTACATCGGTTAGAGTTACTAAGTCATCCATCTTCCTATTTCCAACTAGATCAACCCACTAATATGTAATTAACCATATCCAATGATACTATATCGACCCACTTTTATGCATTTAAACCTCTATTATTCTCTCACCTAATAAATTGAGTCAACAAGGCTGACTTTTTTCTTAGTTTTAGGTGACATTTTGACCATTTATCATAAATTCATTAGGCATTTATTAGTGTGATTTTTTCCTACATAGTAACCCATTTTACCCCTACTTTACCTAAAAAATCCTACAGTCAGTTTCAATGTCTATATTTTTCCTACCATCCAATTTTATATATTTAGATTAATTTCAATTAATATTTCTCAAAATTTTAAAATTAATGATTTCTTACTTATGTTGCACCTGATGCAACCACTATATATCCTACACATTATAGCTATTGTCTCCTCACCATGGTCACTCTATAGGATCAAATTAGGTCTCTCTAAGTAATATTTTCTCATAATAATAAAATAACAAATGAATTAATTTTCATCCTATTTATATTTACTTTTCAAAATTATTTACTTGTCAAATATCTACAATTAGATTCCATTTCTCAACCATATCTTTGTTTTTACTATTTATTTTTTTGAAATACAAGATGTTTAGGAATTATGACATTGTAGATAATATTTTCACATATTATATGTATATTTTGCAATTTTTTTCATTTCTCACTAATTTTTACAGGTTCACCTAGTGCTCCCTATATTAGACACCTTCACATTTCTTTCACTTCATTCCTTATATATAACACTAAGGTAAGTAAAGATATGTATTTTTCAATTTTGTCTTTTCATTTATATTATTTACTTCTTAATACAATTTATTTAGATTCAATATTATGTGTTTTTATGTTATTTTCCAATGTACCATCCCATGTTACACCTACATAACATGTGATGATCTTTGAGTGGGGTTTATGTATACACATAATATTTTATAACTTTATCAATTACTTATGCTTTCTCTCTTTTGATAACTCATCAAGTCTCAATATCTATAAGTGAATGAATTAAAGGGTGCAATTGGAAAAAGGTGGGCATACCATTGGTGATTCATAATATTATTGTCCCCTATACCACTACTTGTTATCCACACAAACATCTCCTATACACTTAAGATTTTAATCCTTCCTTATTCACTCCTTCAAGTAATTCACTACTATTATTAACCCCTACCTAAGCCAAAAATCATTTTTGACATTTACCAAACAATGTCAACCTAGGTAAAACTTGTATTTAAATTAATATTATCATGTTATAGGTCTAAGTCAGCTTTGGCTAATTTAGACATGGTCCTAACTTGCTTTTATTAATTAACGATACATGGTCAAATTGGGTCGACCATGTCAGCTAAACTTTGGTAAAGGTTTAGGGTTAGATATCACTATATATACATATACATTTCCACCATTTATTATGAATAAAAAAATAAGAATAATATATTATGAATCTACTTATCCACCATTATACTTTAGGAGCATTACTTAGGGTTCCAACACTACACTTGTAGATATGGATCTTGTCATGTGGAGAAGTATTTAGGATACATAAAGAGGTTGTTTAGCTTAGTGATGAATTATCCATGTTATCCTTGCATATCAAAATAACCTCTTTTGAAGCACCTTGGCCAAGGGAGACATTGAGGCTCAGTAGGTTCATCTTCAAAGGTAAGTATTACTAACTTTGTTCCTCCTTTGTTAAAGTAGAGATATTTTCAATTATACTTATCTCCCATGAATTAGGATTTCCTATACATTGGATTAATTATAGATCTTATATGCATGTTTATTTTTTATGTTTATTACCCCCACATTATTCCAAAATCTTTGATGATCACTTTATTATATTTTACTTTACTTTGTATATACTTTGTGAATATATAAAGCATAGGACCTAGCTATGGTTATTGCATAGTTTTGCTTGACTAGAGGCTTTGGAACCATATCTCGTGATGTTATTATGGTAAGATATCCATTGGTTAGGTTTAATAGATCCATCTTGGTCATAACCCCTAGTGTCTAAATGTATTAATAATAAAAAGTGTAAGTGTTATTTATCTTCTCTGAGCTAGGATTGATTTGTAGGTTAGCAACATTTTCCCTTGTATATAGGATCCATCTCCATATTGTGTCAAGATAGACACTCCTTCATACTTTTTTTATCCACCCTTGATACTTCATGATGTATGATACCTTATAAATTCCTATTTCTCTCTCTTTATCCCCTATTTACTCATGCCAAGTGCTCATATCTACAACTATTTTTCTAGGACAAAATTTTTCCTTTTTTTCATTGTTTATGGCATGATCCAAATTTTCCATTTCTACTTTCAATTGATCTCAACTCTCGTAGATAAATAAATAGTCTTGTTGTTCATCTAAAAACTCTTCATCACCTAAAAACTCTTATTCAAGATTCTCTATATTCTTATCAAGATTTACTATATCATCTTTATTCACAAAACAAACTCTTATATTCTACCTCTTTGATTAATTCATGTAATACAAATCCTACTTATTTATATTCATACCTCTTGTCTCTATATTCTTGATTTAATTTTGTTTCTTTCATGCCTTCCATGAGGCATCCTTATTCTTTAATATCTCCTTCTCCAAGCATATCTGCTCTATCAAAGTAAAAAACCACTGTATTTACATATATTGATGCCTGGTGAACTTTTTATTCAAAATAAGCATGTTGTTCATTATTTTTATCCTTCATGTTTTCAAGATTTATGTCTTCAAAATGGACCTATTTTGTTTTCAATTTTGTACCTACATACACACATGATAATAAATTATTAAATTTGAAAGCTTGAGGCTTTTTTGCATCCAACATTTCCTTTTTAGTTTAGTTTTATAATGCTTCTAGTTGTTTTCTCTCATCATCCTTCAAGACTATATCATTATTTACAATGTGCTACCCACCTTCCTCATGCCTACCAACTTGTTCATCCATCATGAAATTTTTTATCTCCTTCTTGAGCTATCTACAAAGAAACTTATTTTGATTTTCATTATCTCTCATTACAATCTTTCTTCTTCTCTACATGAGTAGCCTTATAGGCAACTTAAAACTCTTATTATTAATTACCAAAAAATACCATTATCTTTCTTCTTATTTCATGATCTCTACCAAGAAATTTATCCTCTCTAACCTTTGATATATCTCACTTATCTCCTTTTCAACAACCAGCCATTTTCTCTTTGGGTTATTCTTCTTTTTTGTCTCATTATGTTACTCTAAGTTAGGAAATCCCTTCCTCTCTTTTGTCTTCTCTATATTAAACTTCCCTTAACTAATTATTTTTCACCTTGCTTTACCAAGTCTCTTTCACCTTGATTTGGTGTCTTAACCTATGTTCTCTCCTCTACCTATTTTATTAACACTCTAGTCCAAGTCTTTTCCACCTTAGAATTAATCCTTATTTTTTGAATCTTTATTCTCTCCTATATGGATACTCTTCTACCATAAAATATTTAACTCTCTCTTATTATATTATTGTAACTTTTATTATCAACCTTTATCAACCTCAAATAACAACCTTTAATATTCAAAAGCATAAACTATTCTAACAGATTACCTACTCTGATACCACTTAATGTATATTTTATTCATAAATATCTTCATACATATCCCTATATATTATTTCTTTCCTTTGATCTCTATACTATTTTATTGGATTTCTTGTCATAGGTACTCTACTTGTCATTCTCAATCATTGATAAATCTTGCTTTCACTAGGCACCTAAGCCTTTTCATATGTATCTAGTCCTCTTTTATATTATTGAATACATATCATATTTATCACCCCATTAAATATTCCCTCATTTTCACCATCATCATCATCTCTTACATAATTTCCATAATTTCACTCTCCATTCTTGTTTCAAGTTTGTTCATTCTCACATATAGATCCATAGGCCTAAAAGACTAATTCATGATTCCATTATTCTTAAATTCACAAATAAGACTCATATGTACCTTTAATCACCTACTATAACTCTCATATACATCCCATAATAATCCTTAATCTCAAGGTCATAACTCTCAAACAAACCACTCTTTCTTCTTTCTTGCCTAGCTCATTTTGTCCTTATCACACAAATCTAGTTGGTTTGAAAATTTTAACAAGTTTTAAACATAATAAAGAAAATTTTTAATACCCTTTATCATATTTTATCTTCACCTAAAATATTAGGTCATAAATTTTAATGTAAGTACTTTTTATCTTACACCTTTGTTGGTAATTAGGTCTCTTTAGGCCAAGTTCACACCCATAGTCATAGTGACAGTATTGTATGGAGATATAAAAACAAAAAACAAAAAAAATATTTAGATAATATATAAACACATAATAATCTGAAGTTATATCAATTTTTTTGGTGGATTCAAAAGTTATTCTAGTTGCAAGGTTGAAACCTTAGGTTTAGGTGTACATAGGCCTATACTAGGCTAAGATCTAATAAAATGGAAAATTTTGAGTTTTAGTCCACTTAAAATACTTATAAGATGTGTGTAAGTTATGTATACATGAATTTAACTTATCTAACTATTATTTTTTCTTTAATAATCATTAAATGTCCCTATAATCATCCAAAAATGGTATTTGAGTGGTAAGAGTGCTACTTGAGACTACTTATTATTAGCTTAGACCTAGACCTATCCTAGAGCCTATTGTAACACTTATTTAGCCTTTGTGTAGACCAAAGGAATCCCTAATCAGTTCAAAAGTAGTCCTAGACCTTAATTTCTTGATCTTGGTCCTTCATGACTAGGGTGCTTCTAGCTAAACACTAGCACCATAATAAGTACACTAGTGCCACATGGCACTAGTGTCCTCAAAATGACATTAATGTTATTTTCCATAATTATTTTGAAATAGATATATTTTCAAAACAAAATCCTACTAAGGTCAGCATAAACATATTTTATCATCTGTATAAGGAAAAAAATTATATATATTAAAATCAAATTTTTTATATTTCCAATCTCAATCACATTTAAGGCACCTAAGGCCACTATCATACTAGCATCACTTGAACTTTCACCATTAGTTAGGTGGGGAGAACTACATTGGGATTGATCCCTCCTCAGAGTATTTGTATATAATAAACTCTCTTAATATAGGGGTGTTGAAGATACCCAACTTACCCTACTAATTAACACACTTTTTAGATCATGCCCAAGTTATAAGGAGAATTAGGGTTTGTAAAATAAATTAGTCATTATATGAATAATACAAGGTTTCAAAACTTGTGCATGCAGGAATAGACCCTAGGAAACTAGACATAGGTCCACATAGAAGCTCAAGATAGTCCTAAATAGAAGACACTAATACCAATATTAGGATACTACCACCACATTACCAATATTTTCAATACTATCCAATTATGTTTCTACTATTTATGAGGGTTTTTGACATAGGGATCTAGTTTATGACGCTCAAACAAGCTTCCATCTCAATTTCTAGCACTCAAATCATTTATATCAGGTGTATTCTAGCTAAGTATTTATTTACACTATTTATTACTATTTTAGAAAATTCAAAGCTATTCAATTCTATAACAAATTATTGGATGTATTTATTTCATATTGTGTCCCTGATTTAGTCTACTTATCCCTTTAATCAAACATAGGATTTACATACACTAACTCTAAAAGTATTAAAACATTTGGTGAACTTGACTTACTTTGAACATTGTACAAACCCTAACCTTAAATAACCCTAGGGTTTACATTTCCATGATTTATATTTTAGATACATACACTTTTTAGTTTTGTTTGACCTAATCTTGATAATAATGATCTAAGAGGTGCATCACTTTTTATTGCAAAGTTTAATACTTTCATTTGCATGTTTGTTTCCTTTAGTTTAGAATAAACTCAAAAAGGATATAGACACATTCATACATGATGTTTCATATCGATTAAAGTGATTTTCATGTTTCATTTTTTATTTAGCATGTTATATTTATCTTATGTGGTATAAAATTAAGACACCAATATTTAATCACATAGAGAGCACATTACATTAGATAATAACTATACTACTTAAAAATAACAAGTCTCCTTTAGATGGATTTTTATCTTTGGTTCACTTTGATTCCTTCCCTATCACTACTAGACATAATGAAACATTAGTGGTCTTACTCATCCCTCCTCTTTATAGATCACACACATCTATCCACCATCCCACCTATACTATTATCTTTATGCTCTTTGTAGACCCTATGGTCTAGGTTATGATGTCCTCATGTGGTCATGAAGCTTGGTAGGTTAGGAACACCCATGGATATAGCTTTGTTGATTAGATCAATGCTTATTCAGATACAATTTTCATTTTAGAGATCTTATAACATTTTAAAACATATAAAGACATTTTTATGATACGCTCTATGGCACTCAGGTGCCTCAAACATCGAAGCCAACTTATGTTGATTCCATTATCAATATTATGAATTAAACTAAAGGGCATATTTATTTAAAGAGGAAAGATATCCCACCTCAACACATTATATATTTCACTTACCTCTATACATTTAAATAAAAATTAATGAGGTAAGTGTCAAATAGGTTTTAGTTTACAATAGATCAAGATTAAACATTTGTAATATCTTTTTTTAATGAATTCCTAATATACATGTTAAAGATTTGGATCTTTATGATATGAATATATAAGGGTTTGATAATATTCCATGCAAATTCCTAGGTTAGATCACTCTAAACCTTACATTAGAGCCTCTAAAACTACCTACCATATGTCAAATTATCTTAATGATATTAATTAAAATATCTTGTTGGTAAGACAATAAATTCCTGATATGCATGCAGTTCCATCCACTTTACATGCATGTTTAAAATTCAAATACATAGGTCACATATATACATGTATTATGGATAAATAAACATTCAATTATTGTTAACATATAGAGCCTTCACATAATTATATTCCCCACATGTATTTTTCCACAACTCCACTCCATTATTCTATTCAAAGCATGCATATCACTCCCCTAGTTACTTCAAGAACAAAAAATAATAAGTTCACTTCTCATTTTACATTGAGATATTTACAAAAGATGGGTTACATAGGATAATGTATTGGTAAAAATGAGCAAGGAATACTTAATTCCATTGAGGCATATGATCAATAAGGTAGACAAAAACTTGGATATAAATATCATAAATCCAATTATAATTCCTCTCATCATAATTCTTAGCATATCATGTTTTATTCACCTATTCCATGGTTATAAAATATGTTAAACCATGTTTCCACACTCCAAATTATTTAATTTAATATTATCAATGATATAACTTCTCCATATATACCTACTTTTGATGATTTTTCTAATGATGAGGCTCTCTTAGAATTATTGGGTGCATAGGAGAATTTCCCTTCATTCTATCATAAGAATAAGTTTCCTCATTCCACAAGTTCCCAAGCATACTTTGGTGAACATTTAGATGACTCAAATGATATGTTACCCAACACAGATGATATTATCCCTACAATAATATACACTATAGATCAATCTATGTTTCTTAATGAATTAATAGTCTAACTAAATTATGGCACATATACTTATCCTCGTATCATAATGTTGGTTTTTGCCTTGCATAAATCAAAATATGTAGATATTTAGTAGATTTTATAATATTTCCCTAAAGTATTTGCATGGTACTATTTTGATATGGTTGGCATTGATCCCTCAATCAAGTACATAGAATTATACTATATCCTGATGCTAAACAAATTAAATAAAGTAATCAAAAAATGCACCCTAAAGTTGTTTAATTAGTCAAAGATGAGATCCAATGGTTATTAGATGTTGGTTTCATTTGACCCATTGCTCATCCATAATGGGTGGCCAATATTATTCTTGTTATAAATCCTAACAACCAAATAAGATGTTATTATAGAGACCTAAACAAATAATCCTAAGGATGAATTTCCTTTACCCAAAATTGATATGATAGTCAACTCCACAACAAGATACAAGATTCTATCCTTTATAAATGGTTTTACTAGGTAAAATTAAATTAATATATTTAAATACGACCAAGGAAAAACTTCTTTCACCACACCACAGGGCACTTTCTACTACATAGTCATGCCATTTGGATTAAAAATTTTAGGTGGAACATGCCACTAGATAATGACACATATATTTTATGATCTCATTCATAATATAGTCAAATATTATGTCAATGATTTTCCTAAAAAATGAAAAGAGTGAAAACATCATGTAATAGATTTTATGACAAAATTTTGATAGAATCAAATAATATCATGAATGACTCAATCCCAAGAAATGCATATTTGGGGTTTCATAAAAAAAATTGGGATCCATAATATCCCAATGTAACATTGAAGTTTATCCCAAGAAATTTAATCAATAATGGACATGTCTTCTCCTATAAATTTAAAGTAACTTCACTCCCTCCAAGGCAAAATTTAGGGAATACACCACTTTGTGGAACAACTCAAATATAAGACATAATCATTCACTAGATTAATTGAAAATGATGTAAATTTTAAATGGGACATCAAATTTCAAGAAATTTTGGCACACTTAAACAATACTTTATAAACCCACCTATCTTTGTCACACTAGTAACTAACAAGCCACTTCTACGTTGCCTCTCAATGACATGTCATGCACTTGGTACACTCCTAGCACAACACAATGATCAACATAAAGAGAGGACCATTTACTACATCAGTCATAAACTTGTTGACTATGAAATCAATTATCCAAAAAAATTTAAAAAAATCTTAGCACTTGTATTTATTACTCAAAAACTCTGACACTATATGATTAACAATGAGATGCATATCATTACAAAATTTGATCCTTTAAAGTTCCTCATGTTAAAAACACATCACTCTGGCTATATTTAAAAATTAGTTATGTTGATCACAAAATTTAACCTCAAAATTATTTACAAAAATAAGCAAAAATCCAAATATATATAGATCAATTAGCAACAACCCCATTATTAGATATAAGTCCTATTAGAGATTATTTTAGAGATGAATTCACATCATATAATACACTTTAGACACATGGATAATGTTCTTTGATAGTTCTAGATGTGCATCTAATGTGAGAACTAGAATTATCTTCATCGATCCACTTGGGCATATAGTACCCATCACTTATTAACTTAGTTTCTCACGTACCAACAACATCATAGAATATAAATATCTTATCTTAGGCATTCAAATAGCTTAAGATTTCTAGATTAAATAAATATAAGTTTATGGGGAATCATAATTAATTATCTATAAAGTTAAAAATATAAACTAAATTAAAGAAGAGCACCTCATTCAGTAAAACAATATAGTTGAATGTGTATAGGCTCAGATTGATAATTTATGTATAAAAAACATCCCACATAAAGATAATTATCATGTTGATATACTACCTAGTGTTGCATTGTTGATCCCAATCAACATAGATGAAGACCATGATATTTTCACTATTAAATGATTAAATTATTTGTTAGTGTCCCATGAAGACCTCATAGATCTAACAGTTCTATTTACCACATGTAGTATAACACCATCTGAATCGTTCTCTAAAATATACAAATTTTACATAAATCTATTACACCTGATACTTTCATGAAAAATGACAAGCGTAAACTATAGAGAAACTCCCTTTGATATGTCATTATTAGTGGGGACTTATTCAAGACATATTCTGAGGGATACTTAATCTAATGTTTGATAGCTGAGGAATTTATTTGGATATTAGATAGGTACATGATAGTGAATGTGTTGGTCATATTGGTGGTAAAGCAATGTGACACAAGTTACTCAAACAAGGTACTTTTGGCCAACCATGGAACAAGAATGCCAAGTTATGTGATAAATTTTAATGCTATGAAAACCTAGACCATGTACATTTGAAACAACTTCAATCTATTGTATCCCCTTGGCTATTTAAGCTATGGGGTTTTGATCTCATTGGTAAGATAAACCTAGAGTTTGTAGGGGTCACAAACTCATTATCATAGCTACAAAATATTTTTCAAAACGGGTAGAATCCATTCCATTACAATCCACAAAGGGAGAAGATATATGACATTTTCTAATGGTCAATATTTTTTCCTAATTTGGCCTCGTAATGGCCATAATAATAGATAATGGAACCTCTTTCAATAATAAAAAAATGTTTTTTTTTTCACAAATACAAAATATGACACACATTATCTACTCCATATTAACCATAGGGAAATGGTCAAGTAGAAGTAAAAAATAAGACAATCAATAATAATCTCAATAAAATAATTACCAAATTTGGTGATGACTAGAACATTTACTCAATATGAATTATGGTCTTACCATACTGGTATAGACACGCTGGTAGGAGTTAATCCATATGCACTAGTATATGGCACAAAAGTAGTTATCCCATTGGAGTTATAAATCCCCTTGTAATGGGTCTATTTAAAAGGTATCATCATATATGATCAATACAAAGAGAGATGTCTCCATGAATTAGAATAGTTAGATAAAAAAAATTCAAGCCATTGAGCACCTTGTTGAGACCAAAATCCCCCCATCTTTCTTTTTTGAAAAGGGGACCCCTGTGATTATTTCCAGAACCTCTATATTCTAGAATAAGTGTGAAAGATTATTTGATCTTGAATTTTAAAGGTAGGTCAATCTTTAAAAAAGACACAAGTTTTGGTATATCTAATTATGATCATATTTTAGGGATTAATGTTGTTAATAATCATCTTTAATGTCATTAATTATAGGTTCCATGGAAGAAGTTAGGGTTTCCAAGAAGTAGACCCTAAGAGTTTGAATTTAAACATTCACAAGAAAATCTTGTATGAAATTTTATACATAATCAAGCTTTAACTTAAAGTTTGTTCACTTTTGTAGATCTAAAACTTTACACTTGTTCATTAGATATGATCCAATAATGCATCAATATTGAAGTATTTTAGAAAGGCATATAGTAAATGATTTGGGCCCTAGTAAGGATCCAACGATGATCACTTGATCAGAGGTTTTAACGTAATGGGGTGAATTAAAACTAAAGCTTTAAGAACTCTAGAGGGATTTACACATGGCATTCAATTATTAGATCAATAAATTCCATTGTCTTAAATTTGAAAAGTTGGTTCCCATCATTTGATGTCCATGAGGAAGTATTTGATGTGACCAAACCTGTCAAATTTAACCTAGACAATCCCTGAAGCCTTAGGAAATTCTAAGGGCTTTACACATGGCATTAAATTTATTGGATCAATAAATTCCATTGTCTTAAATTTGAAAAGTTTTCTCCCATCATTTGACATTTATGAGGACGTATTTGATGTGACCAAACCCATTGAATTTAACTTAGATGACTTTTAAAACCTAAAAAAAGGGGGCATTTCAAAAAACCTTTTAAGAAATTCTTAGCTTTTGACGAAGACAAACCTAGTATATAAAGATCTTAGCCTAAGTCATTTTGTGTTTTTTAAACATAAAATTCTAAATGATGTTTTTAATCCTAAGATTCATATAATCATGGAAATAATTAAAAGGTAAGCATCTTGCAGGATCCAATGATGATCACTTATTCACTATATTTAATCCAATGGTGCATCAAGCTTGAATTCCTTTTAAAAGTAATACGATTAATGATTTGACCCTAGAAAAAATATAATGGTGATTACTTTCTCACTAGATTTGATCCAAAAATGTGATGAAGTTGAGGAATTTTCAAAGGCCTTACGAGCTTGACACATGGCATAATTAGTGAGCTTAAATATCAAGAGGCCAATGAAATTCAAGGACCTAGATTCGATTTTTTAAAGCAAAATAAAGAGGACTTTTGAAAGCTAATGGCTAGACTTCAACTAGCATTCATTAAATTTGCCATGAAAGGTGTAAAAGCCTACCACATAAGCTCCAAATGGGTATGAAAGATCAAAATGAAAGGTATCCTATGCTTGATACTATATAAGACATGAGAATGAGGTCCCATCAAATCAAGAGTTGGATATTTTTGCCATTAAGGCTACAAACCTTGAACCCTATAAAAAGGACTTACGTTAGTACAATTGATCACATATCAATCAAAGTAAGTAAAAATTGAATTTAGAGAAAGTGGCTTAGTGAGATATTTTTTTCATCAATTACAATTTAGTTTTATCAATGGTGGTGGGTAGGTAATAGATGAAAATTGAAGTGGAGCTTTATCTAAATTTGGATGGGGAAGGAAGGGTCTTTAAAGACATAGAGTTAGATTTGATAGCCTTGAATGTACATGGAATCAATAATTGTTCTACATTATTCTTCTTTATAGAGTTTCAACTAATTTCCCAAGAGGAAAATAAGAATGCTACGTTGCACCAAAGTTACAAAGACCTAGTATCAATTCAATTGGTAGGCCTTCACCATGCATTGCTAAACTAGAGGTAATGTGTTACATTAACCTTCTTATTCATATTTTCATTGAATAAAAAATAGATGGATAATGGAGTATTCATGAAGGAAGTGCCAATAAAGTTTCATGTATAGCTCCTAAAGGCTTTGAGGCTTACTATAAGATCCCTTTGCCTCATGTCGATCTGCCATCTTTGAGATAATGGACAAATTCCCAAAACATGGATTTAGTCCTCTCACCATGGTTAATCAAAGGTTCACATGTTTTTAGGACCCCTAATGGTGACATTCCTATTTCCAAATTAAGGGAGGGTGTTAGGGTAGCTATTACCTTATTAAACAAAGACTTTGATGATTCTTCTACTACTTATTTGAGTAAGGTCTGGGTATCTTATGGCCATTACATCTTGGAGTAGAATTTAACCCCTCACATTAGAGACCTAATAAGTTTTTTCTTGGTGAAAAAATTTACATCCATTAAGTGAAAGACCTCTAAGAAATTCTTTATGATGTCTTACCTCTTGGATTCACTCCAAGCTTTTATTAATTTCCCTAGCAACGAAAATTGGTATCCTAATGGCAGAACTAACATTTCCCATCATTACTCAAAATTATATATATTCAAATACAAGAATCACATGCAATTCATATGTGATGGTATCTTCCCAATCACTTTTGAGGTAATCACTATTATCCCTATGCCTAGGCTTCATCATCTAATCAAAAGACAAGTGGAGACCATGGGGGATGTGTGGTTCTATATATATTGTACTATAATAAGGATATAAGGAATCATGGTCCAACCATACAGATTACTTATATGTGTTCCCAGTACAATTATCAAGAAATAAATTTCTTATCAGGTCATATAGGGAATACAATAGATATGTGGTAAGAATAAGAAGGCTCAGGTTCATCCCTTTCCACTGGACATTGGTAAAATTATAATCAAGGATTGGAAATAGTTGAAGATCATGGTGGTGCATAGGAACTCTTTTGATTTTCAACTAGATGACCTTAAGATGTGGGACCCCAATGATAGAGTTGCTAACCATATTCAGGATAAAAAGGTCCTAAAGACTGAGTACAAACATCAACTAGGTGTTAGAGATGGTATTTATAGAAAAGCAAGGAACTTTGAAGAAGTCTTGTCTAGGGTTAAAAATTACAACATCAAATTAAAAGATAGGCTAGTCAGGGATAATAATCTCTTAGGAGAAATATGGAAATTACATCTTTACATTATCACTTGTTGCTAAGACCATTTAGGATTGCATATCAAGAGCCACCTAATGTCCCCAAAATTATGATAAGTGATTTAATTAATTAAATCAATTTTAGTTGTCTAAAAATTAATATTATTTCAAAAGGATGAATTTAATTAATTATTTTAATTAAATTAAAATGGAAATAATAAAATATTAAATATGTTTCTTCTAGAAGTTGGAGTTAGTTGCATGTTGGCTTCTTCTAGAAGATTCCTTGGAGCCTTTAAAAGAAGTTGAGGGCAAAGCATTTGGGAATGATTGTTGAGTAATATTTTCTCTTTGAGTTTTATACTCTTTGGCTATAATTTTGCTAGCCTTCATTCTAAGGATGAAAACCCTTAGAAATCTATGGTTTGGATGAAAAACCACTCCACCATGAGAGATGGATTCACCTAGGATCCATTATTAAGCTTATTTGTAGGTATTTCATGAAATTGGAAGCTTCAAATAGCTAGGGTTTTTCTTTCAAATTTCATATCAACAGCTAAAAATTTTATATCAGTCATATTTTGTTGGGTTTGACTCCATTTCTTCACAAATATTCAACATTCCTTGGGTGGCCAACAAAAGAGGACATTATTACATCAGTTGGGTATCATTTTTTGAAGGTTTGGACTACATTTTGACCATCATTACATGGATACATTAGTCTAAAACAATAATTAGACCTGATCTATTTGTAATCAGTCATCAATAAAGTTGCCAAGTATTCGGCTTGATAGTTGTAACGTCCCTTTTGGAAAAATATGCAATTGAACCAAAAAAAATTGGTCACTTGGAAGTTGGTAGCAAAACTATTATTGAAAAGAGCAAGAAAGACTTAGTTGATGCACATTTTTGAGAAGTGTGGAAATATGACTTGAAGGCATGGACTCAACAAATACATGCTATGGTGGAACTGCACCTCTATTTAATTGTGTTAATTGGGTTGAAATTAGTTCATGAGATGGACAATATGGTCTTGTTGTAGCTGTAGACAATGCAGTCTATGCTAAAGGGCCAGCTCAGCCTATAGGTGGAGCAGCTATTGTCGCTATGTTGATAGGGGCCAATGCTCTAATAGCATTTGAGAACAAATATAGGGTAAGAGATGCCAAACATATGAGGCAAATAATATAAATTGAGGGAGCTTGGGTAATATTAGAATTTCAATAGTCGCTAGAATAAAAGATTGGGCCAAATTGTGGGGAGTCAAGGAGGACATAGGACTCTTAGAAAGTGGTTCTAACATGGAGCAGTATAAAAGACAAATCTAAGAAAAGGACAAAGAATTACAAGGGATTTCTTATGTGGTAATAAGACAAAATATTATTCAAGAATTCTTGTGTTGGACAAAGAGGAGATAAAGATAGGCATATAAAGACAAATGAGTTAACTTTCTAGCCTATGTGGAATTCTCTTTTACCCAAGCATTTGAAGTTGTATTGTACATCCTTGTCCATAGTGTGAGGGTTGAATTACTTCTGTAGCTGTTGATCCTTCATACTAAGCTATTTTGGAACTTGTACTACAATTTAGTCCTTGGCATATACATTCCTAGGTGTGAACATAGTTTTCATCTGTGACTTAGAGTCTATAACATACTCATAAATTTTTATTGTGTCATTTTGTTTTTGTTAGTCTGAGTATAGTTTGTGTTTAATGTACTACTATCATAAATAACAATAAATACTCTCTGTTGATCTTTTTTGAGTTCAAATAACCTGGTATCAAACTATTATTAATTCTTGATCAGATCCTTCTATGATATTAATCATGTTTGAAGGAAGAATTTCATAGTTTGATTTCTCGCTTCTATATTTCTATGTTATTATGCTCTGAGATTGATAAAGTGGAACACCTATCAAACTAAAATAACTAAAAAATCTTAGTCTTTCCAGGAAAGGGATCTTTTAGTGGTATCAAAGCCATGCTTCTTGCCAGCCTATAGGGGTGAATATATTTTATTTCTATGCATCCGAGAAGAATTGATATAACCCATAGGTATTATACACATAGAAGAGCTTAGTACGAGCATGAGTTTGGAATAAAACAAGAACCTATTATGGTAGAAGAACAGGGGGATGCTCGAAGAAATTAGGATGAGGAAGAGAGAGAGATGGTGAGGACTCTCATCACTACTCAACCCAAGATCACTTAGGCTTTAGATAGATTGTAGGATACCTTGGAATGTTTGGAGGTGGATAGACACAAAGGTAGGTAGAGTAGATCATTTTTAGTGGTAGGTAGTCATCATAGCCATCAGTCCAGTTAGCATAGCCATTAGTCCCATTCTTTAGTTGGGAGCTCCCTTCCTCTAGGCAAAATCACCATCATACACCCACTATGAATAGACCAATGCTTCCTCATTTTATAAGAGGTGAATAGTGAGCATAAGGGGAGCCACCAGAGGTTGGGTTCTAGGAGTCTATTTTGGTAGCCACAGTTGAGTGGAGAATTCTACCCCTAGAGGTTATGGATGTTTTCACTTTTCCCCAGTATTGTATATAGCGTAGAGATACAACTAGACTCAGGGGAGATCATGGTTATAGACCACCCCAATAGTAGAACTTTAACCTCAATAGATCTATTGGGAAGATCACATTGGCTACATATAATGGCTCAGGTGATACGAGTGCACGAGCTTAGGTGATAATCTATCCTTGCAGCCCATGCTTGAGTGTGAGGCTATTCATTTTGATATGTTGCATTTAGAGGGAATTGCATATGATTGGTGGCACCATGGATTGGTCACCCAGGATCACACCTTGGTCCATTCCTATGCTGAGTTTACTGAGTGACTCATTACATGATTTGATCGTAAGGACACAGAGCTCTATTATAGAGAATTGGCCCATCTTAGATAGACTAGTCACGTAGAAGCTTATATTAATGAGTTCTAGCATATTGTGGTTATGGTACCAGATGTGCCCTAGAGGTGGAGTGTGATGTTATTCATTGAGGGATTACAAGATAGACTTAAGGGTCTGGTATGTACTTTCCAACCAACCACTCTTAAGGAGGCCATTGATGTGACATTGAGACTGGATACTGTTCCCACTTATTATCAGTAGATAAGAAACCATTCAAGGACTCTCAACCTACACAAAATACCAACACACCACAAAATAAAGAAGGGTCATCTTCTAGAACCCCTTGGATGAATCAGGAGATGAGGAACAAATTGAGAAGGAAAAAGTTATGCTTTTCCTATAAAGAACCTTGGGAACCTGGACACCACTATATGGGTAAAGGAAATGTTCATTTGATTGAGGTGACATCTGAGTTAGGGGATGAGCAGGTAGCTGACACTGATATTGAAGATAACATGGAGGATGTTGAGTAGGTATAGACACATTTGGAGTTAGATACCCCTGAGCCCATGGCATCAAAAAAAGTAATTATGGCTATCGTCTCCAGTTATCCTAACTTCCATGCCTTTTGGTTGAAAGGTACACTTAAAGGCAAATGAGTCATGAGCTTGGTAGACACAAGTACTATGCATAACTTTATTAACTAGAAGTTAGTGGAGAGACATGGATTACAATATGAGGAGTTTGGTGGTTTTAGAGTAAAGGTGGTAGATGGTGCAGTTTTGGGTTATACCAAATGGATTTCACAACTTAGTATTCAAATGGGGGATTATACTCTGACAAATGATTTTTATGTGCTTCCCTTAGAGGATTATGATGTGGTCTTGGGCATGCAGTGGTTACAGGGTATTGGGCATTACATTATTGATCACCACCATATGCAGTTAGAGTTCCTTTCTGGGGAAAAGAAGACTATCTTAAGGGAAGCATTAGATGGTGGACCTAAGGAGGTGTCATCTCATAGGATGGAGACTATTATTAAACATAATGATGTGATTTGGGCTACACATTGTTTGGTTAAGTCCAAAACACCCACACCTCAGGATAACTAGGTATTTCATGTTGATATTCAGTCAGTGATGGACCATCACAGGAGAGTATCTGGTGACATACCTTCAGGAGTACCTCTAGATAGACGTTTTGAGCATGGTTTCACATCAGATGGGAAGAAGATTGTATTGAGAGCTTTAGAAGATGGTGCTCCAAATGTTGCAACAACAAAGAGGATGGAGGCTCATTTTATGAATGATGGGGTAAATGATTCTATATGTTGCATGACATTTTCACTTCCAATTATGAGTCATCATCCTTATGGGTATTTGGAGAGCATGATAATCAGAGTAGTGCAACAGTCTTTTGCAAAGAATAAGGTATGTGATGGTGAGTTTGTTAATTACATATTGAGAATTATTGCACTACTATCTAGGAGAGATAAGGAGAAATTATTCACATATATATTACAGCATAGTGTTCTAGATAGTAGAGTTTTCAAATTTTTGAGAATGATATGGGATCCTGGAAGTTGATGTTGGGTATCAAGTGTGAATTGCTTGAGGACAAGCAATCTCTAGGAAGGGAGGACTGTAATGTCCCCAAAACTATGATAAGTGATTTAATTAATTTAATCAATTCTAGTTGTCCAAAAATTAATATTATTTCAAAAGGATGACTTTAATTAATTATTTTAATTAAATTAAGATGGAAATAATAAAATATTAAATAAGTTTCTTCTAGAAGTTGGAGTTAGTTGCAAGTTGGCTTCTTCTAGAAGATTCCTTGGAGCCTTTAAAAGAAGTTGAGGGTAAAGCATTTGGGAATGATTGTTGAGTAATATTTTCTCTTGAGTTTTATACTCTTTAGCTGCAATTTTGCTAGCCTTCATTCTGAGGACAAAAACCCTTAGAAATCTATGGTTTGGATGAAAACCCACTCTAGTATGAGAGATGGATTCACCTTGGATCCATTATTAAGCTTATTTGTAGGTATTTCATGAAATTGGAAGCTTCAAACAACTAGGGTCTTTCTTTCAAATTTCATATCAACAGCTACAGATTTTATATCAGTCATATTTTTTTGGGTTTGACTTCATTTCTTCACAAGGATTTAACATTCCTTGGGTGGCCAACAAAAGAGGACAATATTACATCAGTTAGGTATCATTGTTTGAAGGTTTGGACTACATTTTGACCATCATTACATGCATGCATTAGTCTGAAACAATAATCAGATCTGATCTATTTGTAATTAGCCATCAATAAAGTTGGCAAGTATTCAGCTTGACAGTTGTAATGTCCCTTTTGGAAAAATATGTAATTGAACCAAAACAAATTGGTCACTTGGAAGTTGGTAGTGTAACTATTATTAACAAGAGAAAGAAAGACTTGGTTGATGTGCATTTTTTAGAAGTGTGGAAATACAACTTGAAGGAATGGACTCAACAAATACATGCTACAGTGGAACTACACCTCTATTTAATTATGTTAACTAGGTTGAAATTAGTTTGTGGGATGGACAATATGGACTTGTTGTAGCTACAAACAGTGCAGTTTATGCTAAAGGGCCAGCTCGGCCTATAAGTGGAGCAGCTGCTATCGCTATGTTGATAGGGCCCAATGCTCCAATAGCATTTGAGAATAAATATAGGGGAAGAGATGCCAAACATATGAGGAAAATAATATAAATTGAGGGAGCTTGGGTAATATTAGAATTTCAATAGTCACCAGAATAAAAGATTGGGCCAAATCGTGGGGAGTCAAGGAGGACACAGGACTCTTAGAAAGTGGTTCTGATGTGGAGCAGTATAAAAGACAAATTTGAGAAAAGGACAAACAATTACAAGGGATTTATTATGTGGTAATAAGACAAAAGATTATTCAATAATCCTTGCACTAGACAAAGAGGAGATAAAGATAGGCATATAAAGACAAGTGAGTTAACTTTCCAACTTACGTGGAATTCCCTTTTACCCAAGCATTTGAAGTTGTATTATACATCCTTGTCCATAATGTGAGGGTTGAATTACTTCTATAGTTGCTGATCCTTCATACTGAGCTATTTTGGAGCTTGTACTGCAATTCAGTTTTTGGCATATACATTCCTAGGTGTGAACATAGTTTTCATCTATGACTTAGAGTCTATTACATACTCAAAAATTATTATTGTGTCATTTCATGTCTGTTAGTCTGAGTATAGTTTGTGTTTAATGTACTTCTATCATAAAAAACAATAAATACTCTCTATTGTTGATCTTTTTTGAGTTCAAATAACCTGGTATCAGACTGTTATTAATTCTTGATCAGATGCTTCTATGATATCAATCATGTTTGAAGGAAGAATTTCATAGTTTGATTTCTAGCTCTGCTTATGCTTTGTAATTTGAATACCAATTTATATTTCTATGTTATTATGCTCTGAGATTGATAAAGTGGAACACCTATCAAACTAAAATAACCAAAAAATATCAGTCTTTCTAGGAAAGGGATCTTTCATAATCACTATTATCCCTATGCCCAGGCTTCATCATCTAATCAAAAGACAAGCGGAGACCATGGGGGATGTGTGGTTCTATCTATATTACACTATAATAAGGATATAAGGAATCATGGTCCAACCATACAGATTACCTATATGTGTTCCCAGTACAATTATCAAGAAATAAATTTCTTATCAAGTCATCTAGGGAATACATTGGATATGTAGTAAGAATAAGAAGGCTTAGGTTCATCCCTTTCCACTGGACATTGGTAAAATTATAATCAAGGATTGGAAATAGTTGAAGATCATGGTGGTGCATAGGAACTCTTTTGATTTTCAACTAGATGACCTTAAGATGTGGGACCCCAATGATAGAGTTGTTAACCATATTCAAGATAAAAAGGTCCTAAAGAATGAGTACAAACATCAACTAGGTGTTAGAGATGGTATTTATAGAAAAGCAAGGAACTTTGAAGAAGTCTTGTCTAGGGTTAAAAATTACAACATCAAATTAAAACATAGGTTGGTCAGGGATAATAATATCTTAGGAGAAATATGGAAATTACATCCCTTACATTATCACTTGTTGCTAAGACCATTTAGGATTGCATATCAAGAGCCACCTATTGGAGGACAATCTTCTAAGCCTTAGTATAGAGAATTGACAAAGTCCCCCTAGGTTGGAAAACCTAAGGATGTAAAAGGAAAAGGTAAAGATGTGATTTAGGAATCCATCATAGACCTAGTGAAGGTCCCAAAATATAGGCATCCCTACCAAGGCCTTCTTCCCCAGTAGAGGTTATTAGCGTGATTACTTTGGAAATCAGAGAAATAGTGGAAAGTGCCCTTATTAGTATCATGACTACATATGGTTCTAATAAGGAATAGGATCCATCTAAGGAAACAAGAAAAAAATTAGTTCCATTCGATGGAGGAAAGAGACAAGTAGAATTGCCCTTAGTTCTTTTGGCCCCAAGAAAGAGGCCTAGGTTAATTTTCACTAACCCTAATAGTGAAATTAACCCCTTCAGTGATGAGAATCCTATTTATGGACCAACTATTCTTGATTGATTTATTTATGGGAAGTTGTAAAAAATACCATCTCTTTCTCCTTCACTAGCTTTGACTTGAGTTGACATGGATGTTTAGGATAATGTCAAGCCTTGGATTCAATATATTTTGAATAGACAAGTAGAGAGAATGATCCATATCCTTTGAAATAAGGAAAGCTAAGGGATTAGTACCCCAATAGCCTTTGGGAGTTGAAATTTAGATATTCTTGAACATCCACTTGTAAAGGAGTCTAACCCTCATATCCATTTCAATACAGATACATCAACTCTTGAGAGAGTATTGACAAAGAAGGTTATTTTTGGTACTAAGGAGTTCACCTTTCAAAAGGTGGAACCATTTGTAGGATTAACTCCTATTATAGGGTAGGTAGTAAGGGAGCATCTTATATTTCAAGAAGATGTAGATAATATGGTACTGGACTAGTTAATAATGGCCTTGGTTGGAGTTTAGGGAATGAAACTAAAGATTCTCAACATAGAGAAAGAAAAACAAGTTTAAGAAGCTAAAGTCCTCCTTTTAATTGCTGAGGATGTATTGAAAGTGATGAATAAATCTTTGATGGATGCATTTCAGAATTTGAAAAGCATCAAGATTAGATTGAGTGATTTAAACCATTAAACTAAAATGATACAAGCCTTAGTCACTCAATGGAATAATTATCAAGCTCAGATGGAGGAGCTCATCAAGGTATATAAGACAAAGTAGGCCTTGGACTTAAAGATTATCAAACTTAGACATCTGGACATCCTCATGGCAATTTTGATGGATAAACAAGAGGATTTGACAACCTAGAGTAATGATGTCAATAACTTCATCAAGGGAGATACATGCTTGGTAAGCCAAATTAAGAAACTTTTAGGGAATCTATTAGATAACCCTTTTAAAACCAGTAGTATATGCCTAATTAGTGATGAATAATTCAATAAAAAGGTTGTTGTTCACATCCAAGGCATCAGAGACAAAAAAGGTCATTCAACTAATAACAACCAAAAGATCTTGGATATCATTATTTCTAAAGGGAAGCAAATTGTAAAAGCATAATGTATCGAGGAACTTGTATCTTGGGCTGATAATTAATTTGACAAGTTAGTAGATCAAGAAGAGGATTGTATAATGAATCATGTAGTGGATTTTGAACTAATCAAGGAGAAATACACCAAGGTGAAATATTTCTTCAAATGTAGGTATGGAAGAGACCAATGAAATTCCTAAAAGAATATTCTTTTTGTAAAGTATATTCTAGTCTATTAGCATATACTCTTTCTTGTCAAGTTGACACAGGACCTTACACATTATATCTTTATATCAAGGGCAACTTTCCTTATCTAGCATGTGGATGTTTTGAAAGGTAACTAGTTAACCACCTATGTTTCCTATAAATAGGTAGATGGTTACCATTTATAAAGGAAAGTTTTTGAGAAATTGTATACCATGAACATTTAATACAACCAAGGAATTATGAAAAGATTGTCTGTATAGTTTTGTTAAATGTCCATGCTACCTCTCTACCTCTCAATTGCAAATAGTCATCTTGAATTTGAATGATTTTTCTTGATTTAAGTTACATTCTTTGTCATAGGTTGTTAATTTATGCTAAATACTAAATTGAATATAAAGATATCAAGTATACTTCATTTTATTTTCTATGTATTTGGATGTACTTAGGTTATTCATATCATAATAGAAAATCTTTAAAGTAAATTTGGTTCTTACTTATGATTCATATTTTTCCTTTGAATTTTACCTGATTTGGGATATAATTTGAGCTTCTGCTATTTTATAACATAAATTGGTTCAAATGTACTCAAAGTAATTAGAATTTTGTCATAATATTTGAGATGAAAACATGCAATCATGTTTCTTTCTCTACCCTTCTCTTTTCTTATTTTTATCAAGATTCACTCTAGATTAAAGATCATTGTTAATACTCATTTATTCTAGCTTCTAAGTCATCAAAAACTATTGAATATCTAAATATTTAAACCCTCTTGGCTCCCAACCATTAAATCAAACAAACATTGTGGATAGTTCTCAGACTTTGCTTCTATTCCACCACAGACATCATTGAATTCTCACAAAATACAACTCATACCTTGGCCTTGGATTGTCAAATCCTAAAATGAGTAGTGTTCATCAACACTGAAGAGCACCTATGGTACATTTCAAAGCATCAATAGGATAAGCTCTATTTTTCTAGAGGGAGGGACATCTTTAAAGACACTTAATATTTTTTGGGTGTATTTAGTAAAAAGTACTCTACATTTTGCATGATTATGTTTATTTTAGCATAAATAATGTAAAGATTGATGACCTTTGCAGAAATATAGATTTTTTTGCTAAGAATTATTAGCATTTGGAGTTAGGATGGTTTATTTTGTTCAAAATTGACAATTATTTGACAATAAGAGGTTTATTTGAGTCATAAGTTGTAAATATTGGTTATCTTTAACTAATTCAGTACATTTTTGAACTTGTTTAGTTAAATATTGATGTCATTTGTCCTCTTATGAACAAATTTTTGGAAATTAAGCTTAGTGTGCATATCATTTGTCATTATTTGGAAATTAATGTGTTAAACCATGTTTCAAAATAGTATCCTTAATCTTCAATCTAGAATTACCAAGGATTAGGACCGGATCACATTTAGAGACTAGAGAACCCTTGCTCAAACTAGAAATTCACAGGACTAGGAAAGATAGAGGTAAGCATAGGTATTCTAAATCACTACCATCATCACCTTTGTAAGGGATTCATGTGTTCAATCTTCATCCAAACATGTCATGGCTTATAATTTCTCTTATCAATATACCAAGTGCAGTTCATGATTTACCATGTAATCCTAAAAAATATTTGCCAATATTTAGTCCAACTAGTATTACGACTACCGAAGAACATGTTAAATATTTCAAAGCTGCATTAAGATTATTAAATGTTATTCATAAATATGCAACATGTAGCTTTTTCCTATTTACATTCAAAGATGCTACATATGAATGGTTCCTTAATCTACCTAAAAATTGTATTATCTCATAGAATAACTTTGACACTATTTTTATTGATAAATTTAGAAAGATCATAAGCCCTTGTGTCATATATCATCAATTTAAAAATATTAAGAGAGATACAAGTGAGACAATTAGGTCCTTTAATGATAAGTTTAAAAATATGTTTAGTCAGACCATGGATCCATATAAACCTAATGAAGATTTAGCTTTAGAGGTTTATAAAGATGTTGTTGACCCCATGAATTCTATGTTTTTGAAGAGAACCCTTCCATGTATCATCACATTGGCTCAATCCCATTCTAAATCAATGGTTATTAGCAACCAAATGTATCCCCAAGGATATATGGCTTATTCCATCCCAAATGTTAATCCTAAAATGCTTGCATTAAACCTTTTTCCAAATATTAACCAAAATACTCCAACATTAAACTAGTTCCCTACTTTGAATGTATTTCATATTATTCATGTTTCCCCTAATCAAAATTTAGGTTTCTTAAGTCATCAAGTTACCAATGGATTTCATGACAATGAATAGAAGGATTTAGTGAATGTTAGTGGCATTAATAGTAACCAAGGTCAAAATTCTTAGGTTCTTAAAAATGAGAATGAATCTATATTAAAAATGGTACAAAAACTTAGCAAATATTTTTTACAATTGCAAAAACAAGTTTGTAATGCTAATGATAAATTTGGAAGGAACTTCACTTTCTAAAAGTTCAACAGGCCTGGGAATAGGTTTTAGAATGATAGTTTCTACAATAAAAAATCTAATGAGCCATCTTATAGAAAAAATAATATGGATATAAACCTCACTGATATTACCTTGCCAGATTACTATAGGGTGCATGTTACTTCCAAGCATGGTGAAATTGATTGCATTGAGTTTTGTAAATACGTTGAAGCTTTTCAAGAATAAATTGACACATTTGAAGTGGTTCCAAACAAAGATACTACTACAAAATTTTTTGAATCTAAACCATCTAACCAAGTGCATATGCTGGAAAATTTTCAATTCCTTTCTCTAGAGGATAATGAGCCTGAGAATATTCCTAAGAAGATTCAAGCATTCCAATAATTTTTAAAGACATATCCTCTAAGAAATAGGGGAAAAAATAAATATTGACTACCTATACCCATCCTAATAATTATGGAACTCCTCTACACACTGCATCAAAGAATAATCATGAACCCACTAGAGGAAGTTCTTCTAAGCTAACTATTGATCCTGCAAGCAAAATTGGTTACAATATTGTGGAGGATATGAAAATGATTAAAGCCATTATCACTCTACATGAGATAACTTAGATCACAAACAAAGAGACTTAATCTTGGAATCTTTATCCAATAAAATTGGGAATCCCCTTAAGAGTTATAGTGCAAATGTAATTACACAAGTAATCAAAGTAGTGTCTCCATCCCTTTTACTTATAGTTAGGATATTTGGGAAGAATGTTCACAATTTTATTATATATTCTGGAGCCTCAATCAACATTATGGCTACTAGGATATGTAAAGAACTTGGTTTAACTCCAATCAAGTCTGATAGGGTAGTCACTCAATTAGATAAATCCAAAGTTAAGGTTATAGGAGAATTATTGAATGTGCATATACAGCTGGCTAATGAACCTAGGGTTCAATAATTCATTGATATCTAAGTACTAGAAATGCCTAGTGCTTATGGATTACTTTTAAGTAGAGAATGGACTAAGGCTTTAAATGGCTATATGTCTACTGATTGCTCACACTTGTGGCTTCTTTGGAAAGGTGTGACAAATCAAATAAGAGTGGAAAGAGAACCTTGAATGAAACACACGATAACATAATATAATTTTGTTAACGAAAGGGTAAATTTCTTATATTCTAATTTTGGAGTTTTTACTTTGGAAATTACAAAATAATTATCTTTGAAGAGTTCTCCTCTAAATTTTGGTTTGTGGAAGTTATACATTGATTATGGTAAGTGCAAATTAGGATCAAGAGCTAGTATTGTATTGATAGATCCTTAAAAAAAGCAATACCATGTAGCTTATAAGTTACAACTTCCTTGCACCAATAATTTAGTTGAGTATGAGGATCTCATAATTAGATTGAAATTTTCCATTAAGCACAAAGTTAAATAACTCCTTGTCTATGGAGACTCTAAACTTGTGGTTAACCAAGTGAGGAGTAAATACTAGTGCAAATTGTCTTACTTAAAGATATATAAGTTTAGGGTGTGGGACTTGATCAAATCTTTCGATGCCTTTAACATCTTAGTTATTCCAAGAGAAGGAAAAAAAGGTGCTAATGAGCTTGCCTATGTTGTAGCTAACCTCATGCCTAATCATGATTCTCAAAGCATCAGTATTGAGCTAGTACCATGTCCTTTAGTTTTTGACAACATAAATCATTTCTAAGTTTTCAATGATGATCAACAAATCATAGATTTCTTAACTAATTTTGGAGCTTTTAAAGCTCACATTATTGATGAAGTTGATGAAACTTTCCTAAGAAGGAAATTAATAGTCAAATCATCCAATTAAGTGACAATAAAATACCTAAAGGGATGATTTCATTAGAAAGACTATTTGATCTTGATAAGATTTTTGAAGTAATTAAACAACCCAAGGTAAATGGTAGAGATTATTATGTGATGAACATTGGTCCACATGATCAGCCCCAAATGGTGAATATAGGGAAGGCTTGTAGTGAAATGGAAAATAAAAAACCTAGAGAGAGGCTTACAAAATACAAGGATGTAATTGCTTGGTCTTATGAATATTTGAAAATATTTGACTTGAGGGTCATTACTCATATTATACCTATTCAAGAAGGTTGTAAACCATTTAGATACAAGAAAAGGCTAGTCATACCTATTTTAGAGCCCATGATTTTTAAAGAAGTTAGGAATGTATTTCATGTAAGGATAGTGTTTCCTATTAGACATTCTACTTGGGTGGCAAACCTAGTCCCAGTTAGAAAAAATAATGGAGAAATAAGATTGTACATAGATTTTAAGAATCTAAATAGAGCATCTAGAAAGGATAATTATCCTTTACCTTCTCTAGACTAGGTTATCCAAAATATTTCAATATATTCCATGATGTCCTTTTTGGATGTATTTATTGGATATAACCAAGTGCTTATTTCTCTAGAAGACAAGATTAAAACATCTTTTACTAATAAATGGGGAGCATATGCTTACATGATAATGACTTTTATATTAATTAATGTAGGGGAAACTTTTCAAAGGGCCATGGACCATGTTTTACAAGGTTTAGTGGGAGTGTATATCATCATATATATGGATGATCTTACAGTACTTTATAAAAATAGAGAGGAACATTTCATACATTTGAGATAAGTATTTGATAGATGCAAAAAGTATGGTGTATTTCTTAACCTTAAGAAAAGTATATTCTGTGTCACTAAAGGAAAATTGTTGGGACATATCATTACCAAAGATGGAATTTTTGTAGATCTTGATAGAGTAGAGGCCATCTCTAAAATTGGGTTGCCCAAAAAATACAAATAACTTAAGTCATTATTTAGCAAGATTAACTTTGTGAGGAAGTTTATTTCAAACTTCACTGAGATTGTCAAACCTTTGAATGATATGATTAAGTAAGATGCTATAATTTCTTGGAATGAAGAATATAAGAAGGCTTTTTCTATAATTAAGAAGGCAATCACTAATCTCTAGTCCTCATAAGTCTTGATTTCTAAAAAGATTTATATCTATATTCATTTACTTTTGAGTATACTATGGTTGTAATGTTAATTCAAAAAGTTGATGGGAATGATCATCTCATAGCTTTCATGAGCATCAACTTAAAAAATGTATAAGTGAATTATTCTATGATTGATAAGCAAGCTTATTCATTAGTAAAGGTAGTAAAAAACATTAGACATTACCTCCTTAGAAATAAGGTACATGCCATATTACCTGATCCAACTACAAAACTTATGTTGAGTCAGAATGAGCTTGGAGAAAGAAGAGTCAAATGGATGACAATTCTTTAGAAATATGATATAGAGATGAAAATAGACAAATTAGTGAAACGTCAAGGTTTAGTTTAGATGATCACTAGTATTAACCCAAAATTCCATGTCATGAAAGTAAATCAATGAAACTACCAACCCAATGAGTGGTATGACTCTATTATCCATTTACTTGTCAATGGTGTTTGTCCCCCAGGATTTATAATAGAGAAAAAGAGAGAATTGAGGCTCAAAGTAGCTCATTACCTCATCATAAATAGAATCTTGTATCAAAGGAACCTTGAGGGAATTTATTGAGATGTGTGTCCAAGGAAGAAGTAGCTTGGATTATGACTACCTTCCATGAGAAGCTAGGAAATGGATAACCTTTAAGAAGAACCATAACTCACAATATTCTTAGGGATGGATATTGTTGTCCCAAACTCTTCAAAGATGATTATAAGCATGTGAGGGAGTGTCATTTGTGCCATTTTTTTAGCACAAAGGAGCCAAATGCAGCCATGCCTTTATAAACTGTGATGGTGGATAAAACTTTTACACAACGGGGATTAAACTTTATAGGAGTAATCAACCTGAATTCTTCTAAAGGTCAAAAGTATGCCCTAACTACTATGGAGTATTACACTAGGTGAACTAAGGTAGTAGCCACTAAGTAATGTATAATAGAAGAGGTGATCAATTTCTTAGAGGAAAATATTTGTACTAGATTTGGAACCCTAATTTTTTTAGTTTGTGATGATGGATTTGCATTCATTTCTATTATAATGATAAAATGGGATTATGACCAAGGCATTGCACTCAATTTTTCTTCTAATCAATACCCTTAAGGAAATGGTGTTTTTGAATCCACAAATAAAAATATGATGAAAGCTATAAAAAAATATACCAAATATAGACCTAGAACATGGCATAAACTTCTTAAGTTTACATTATAGGTAGATCGAATAAGGATCAAACAAGCTCTCAAGGCTTCACCATTTTTGTTGGTATATGATCAAGATCCAATCTTTCCCATAACCTTGAATTTTCCTATGTTAACATTCATGTAAGAATACATGGATGAGAACCAATAACTTGCTAATTCTAGGCTATTAGACATCATTCAAATGGAAGATGCCAGAGAAAAGGCATTTACAAACTTTAGCAGACACCAATCAACCATGAAAAGATGGTTTGGTAAGAGATATAAAGTAAAGGTATTTAGTCAAGGAGATTTAGTCCTTGTTTAAACCAAAGCATCAGAACCTAAAGGTAAACATGGTATGTTTACCCCTTTATGGATTGGCTCGTACCAAATTTTAGAAATATTGGGCAACAATATTTTCAGGTTGAAAGATCTCTAAGGATCAGACTTTACTTTACCCACCAATGGGAAATACCTCAAGAATTAATTTTATACTACCCCATCAAGGGTATTCATGGAGTGAATATGTAAGATTGTTAAAGTTAGAATAGGTAGGCTAGTTAGTTTCCTTTTTCACTTATTTTTTCTTCCTTGCTGGGCTTGTATATATTTATTTGTTTGTGTTTTATTTTTCCTTGGATGGTGGTGTTCCTTGGTTGTGGTAAAGTCTTGTGGTATTATTTTTTGGTTTATAATTTCTCAAAAGTGTGGGTATAAATCTTAAAAAATTGAACATGAGGTGGAAATAAATAAGTATGAAGCAACCAAAGGTACTGGTACAAATTGGTATAGAAATTTACTATCCTACAAAGATTTAAAAATTATCCTACATCAAAACTTGGTTTTAAGATGAATCATATGTATACAATGTGAATTTAGTTTATTAACTCATATTAATGCTTACACTTAAAACACATCCTTATCATGGACTAAAGTTTCAATTAAAGGAGAGTATCCTAATGCCAGGGCATTTGACCAAATCCTTAAAACTAGGCTATATTGGTTTCTAACCTTTGCAAAAGGACCTAGAAAATGTTAAAAAAAAAATCATTGCAAAATCTATGGAAATATAAGAAAAGGTGATTTAGGTAATCTCCACCAAGGTTATGGATGTTTGTCTGGCAGTGGATTAAGACCTTGAGTGAAACCAAAGGTATCTTAGTCGTAGCTATAGATGCTTGGCTGGTAGTAGAGAAATGCCCAAGCCTTCCCTAAATTAAGAGTTATTATTCTTAAAGGATATCTAAAGTGCTCAAAGTTAAGTGTAATATACCAAAAGGATATAAACCTAGACATTATTTCTTGAAATTCATGACAAATAGTAAGTTAAATCAAAGCACACACTACATGTTTATGTTTTAATACCTAAGTTTAAATTTTATACATAAGGAAATTATCTCAACCAAAAGTTGATTCAAGGGAGAGTATATGTCCAAATAGGATATAAAATTCATGTACAAGTTTAAACTAGAGCCTTGTGTTCCAACATATTGTTATGTTTCCCCTATAAGTCATTATTTGTTGAGATGAACACCCCACCAATATTTAATTTTTGAAAAGGGGACCCCTATGACTATTTCCAAAACCTCTATATTCTAGAATAAGTGTGAAAGATTTTTGATCTTGAATTTTAAAGGTAGATCAATCTTAAAAAAAGACATGAGTTTTGGTATATCTTATTATGATCATATGTTAGGGATTAATGTTGTTAATAATAATCTTAAAGGTGATTAATTACAAGTTCCATGGAAGAAGTCATGTTTCCCAAGTAGTAAACCCTAAGAGTTTGAATTTAAACATTCACAAGAAAATCTATCGAGAAATTTTAGACATGATCAAGCTTTAACTAAAATTTCATGTGCTTTTGTAGATGTAACACTTTACACTTGTTAACTAGATTTGATCCAATGATGCATCAAGCTCAAAGTATTTTAGAAAAGCATACAGTCAATGATTTGGGCCCTAGTAAGGATCCAATGGCAATCACTTGATCATAGGTTTTAATCTAATGGTGTGAATTAAAGTCAAAGATTTACGAACTCCTGAGGGATTTATACATGGCATTTAGTTATTGGATCAATAAATTCCATTATCTTAAATTTGGTAGGTTTGTTCCCCTCATTTGATGTCTGTGAGGATGTATTTGACATTACCAAACCTATCAAATTTAACCTAGATAATCCCCAAATCCTTAAGAAATCTCGAGGGCTTTACACATTGCATTCAATTTATTAGATTAATAAATTCCATTATCTTAGATTTGATAGGTTTGCTCCCATCATTTGACATCTGTGAGTATGTAATTGATGTGACCAAACCTGTCAAATTTAACTTAGACAATTTTTAAATCTTAAACAAAGGGGGCATGTCTAAATATCTTTTAAGAAATTCCTAGCTTTTTATGAAGACAAAACTAGTATATAAAAATCTTAGCCTAAGTCATTTTGTGTTTTCTATACATAAATTCTAAATGATGTTTTTAAGCTTAAGATTCGTATAATCATGGAACTAATTAAAAAGTAAGCATCTTGTAGGATCTAATGGTGATCACTTGTTAACTAGATTTAATCTAACAATGTGTCAAGCCTGAAGTCATTTTAAAAGGCATACGGTTAATGATCTAACCCTAGCCAAGATCCAATGGTGATTGCTTTCTCATTGGATTTGATCTAATGGTGTGTTGAAGTTGAGGACTTTTCAAAGGCCTCACAAGCTTGACACATGAAATAATTAGTGAGCTTAAATATCATGAGACTAATGAAATTCAAGGACTTGGATTCATTTTTTCAAATCAAAATAAAAAGGACTTTTAAAAGCTAATGGCCAACCTTCAACTAGAATTTATGAAAATTTCCACAAAAGGCATGAAAACCTACCACAAAAGATACACATAGGTATGGAAGATCAAAATCAAATATATGCTATGATCGATAATGTATAAGACATGAGAATTAGGTCCCATTAAATTTGAGGCATGTATGAAATCAAGAGTTAGAAATTTTTTCCATTAAGGATAAAAACCCTAAACCCTCTATACAAAATGACTTGAGTCAATTTAATTTATCACATAGAAATCAAAGTAAGTGCAAGTTTAATTCAAAGTAAGTGCCTTAGTGATATCTTTGTTTTCATCAACTACAATTTAGTTTTATCAATGGAGGTGGGCAAGCAATAGATGAAAATTGAAGTGGAGCTTTATCTAAATTTAGATGGTGAAGGAAGGGTCTTTAAAGACATAGAGTTAGATTTGATAGCCTTGAATATACATGGAATTAGGAATTAGTTTGAATTATTCTTATTTATAGAGGAGTTGTAACCAATTTCTCAAGAGGAAAAGAGGAATGTTATGATGCACTAGAGATATAAATACCTAGTATCAATGCGGTTGGAAAGTCTTCACCATGCGGCTCATAAACTAGAGGTGATGCATTACATTGACCTTCTTGTTCCTATTTTCATTGACTATAGAATATATGGAGAGTGGATTATTCATGAAGTACCAATAAAGTTGCTTGTATAGCTCCCATGGCCTTTAAGGCTTACAATAATCTCCCTTTGCCTCATGTCGATCTCCCATCTTTGAGGCAATGGAAAAATTCCCAAAACTTGGATTCAGTCCTCTCACCTTGGTTAACCCAAGGTTCTCATGTTTTTAGGACCCCTAATGGTGAGATTCATATTTCCTAATTAAGAAAGGGTGTTAAGGTAGCTATGACCTTATTAAATAGATCATTTGGTGCCTATTCTACTACTTATTTGAGTAAGGTATGGGTACTTTATGTCCATTACACATTAGATCAGAATTTAACCCCTCCCATTGGATACCTAATAAGTTTTTTCTTTGCCAAACAATTTACAACCATCAAGAAAAAGACCTAAAATCAATTCTTTATGATGTCTTACCTTTTGGATTCACTCCTAGCCTTTTTTAATTTCCTTGGCATCCAAAACTTGTCCCCTAATGGTAGAACTACCATTTCCCATCATCAATCCAAATTAAATATATTAAAATATAGGAATCACATGTAATTCATATGTGATGGTATCTTCCTAGTCATTTTTGAGGCAATCACTAGTATCCCTATGCCCAGGATTCATCCTTTAATCAAAAGACAAGTGGAGACCATGGGGTATGTGAGGTTATATCTAGATTCCACTATAATAAGGATAGAAGGAATCATGGTCCAACCATACAGATTGCCTATATATGTTCCCAAAAATCTTGCAAAGAAAGAAATTGCTTATCAAATCATCTAGGGAATGGATTGGATATGCAAGAAGAATAAGAAGGCTCAAATTCATCCCTTTCCAATGGACATTAGTAGAATTATATTCTTGGAAACAACTAGAGATCATGGTGGTACACAAGAACTCTTTTAATTTTAAACTAGATGGCCTTAAGATGTGGGACCCCATTGATAGAGTGGCTAACCATATTTGGGATTAAAATGTCCCAAAGACTGAGTACAAACACTAACTAGGTGTTGGAGATGGTATTTACACAAACACAAGGGACATTGAAGAAATCTTGTCTAGGGTTAAAAACCACCACATCAAATTAGAACATAGGCTAGTTAGGGATAATAATCCCTCAGGAGAAATATGGAAATTACATCCCTTGCATTATCACTTATTGCCAGGACCATCTGGGATTGCACATGAAGAGCCACCTATTAGAGGATAATATTATGAGCCTTAAGAGAGACAATTGAAAAAGTCACCCTAGGTTGGGTAACCTGAGGATGTAAAAGGAAAAGGTAAAGATGTGATTTGGGAATCTAGCATAGACTTGGTGAAGGTCCCAAAATTTAGGCATCCCCACCAAGGCCTTCTTCCCCATTAGAGGTTATTATTATTATTTCTTTAAAAACTAGAGAAATAGTGGAAAGTGCCCTTATTAACATCACAACAACCTATGGTTCTAATAAGGAAGAGGATCCATCTAAGGAATCAAGAAAATAATTAGTTCTATTAGATGGAATAAAGAGACATGTAAAATTGGCCTTAGTTCCTCTGGCCTAAAAAAATAGGTCTAGGTTTATTTTCACACACCATACTAGTGAAATTAACCTCTTTAGTGATGAGAATCTTATTTATGAACCAAATATTTATGATTGGTTTGTTGATGGGAATTTGCAAAAAATCTCATCTCTTTCTCCTTCACTAGATTTGACTCGAGTTAACATGGATTTTTAGGATAATTTCAAGCCTTGGAGTTAGGATATTCTAAACAAACAAGTAGAGAGAAGGATCTAGATCCTTTCCAACAAGTAAAGCCAAGGGATTGATACCCTAAGATCCTTTGAGAGTTCAAATTTAGAGATTCTTCAACATCCATAGGTGAAGGAGTCTAACCCTCAAATCTATTTCAATATAGATACATCAACTATTGAGAGAGTAGTGACCAAAAAGGGTATTGTTGGTACTAAGGAGTTCACCTTTTATAAGGTGGAACCATTTGTAGGTTTGACTCCTATTCTAGGGTAGGAAAAAGGGGATCATCCTACATTTCAAGAAGATGTAGCTAGTATGGTAATAGCCCAGTCAACAATGACCTTGGTTGAATTTTAGGGAATGAAAAAAAACATTCTCAACTTGGAGAAAGAAAAGCAATATTTAGAAGCTCAGGTCCTCCTTTCAATTCTTGAGGACATATTTAAAGTGCTAAATAAATCTTTGATGCACACATTTGAGAATTTGAAAAGCATCAAGATCAGATTTAGTCCTTTAAAACATCAAACTGAGATGGCATAAGCTTTAATAACTCAATGGTAGAATTCTCAAGCTCAAATGGAGGAGCTCATCAAGGTACATAAGATAAAGCAGGCCTTAGAGTTCAAGATTATCAAACTTAGACATTTGAACATCATCATGGTATTTTTGATGGATAAACAAGTGGATTTGACCACCTAGGGTAATGATTTCATTGGCTTCATCAAGGGAGACACGGGCTTGGTAACCTAGATTGAGAAACTTTTGGGGAATCTATTAGATAACCCTTCTCAAACCACTAATATAGGCCTGATTAGTAATGAATTATTCAAGAAAAAGGTTGGTGTTCACATCCAAGTCATTAGAGACAATTAAGGTCATTAAACCAAGGATAACTAAAATATCATGGATATCAATATTTCTATAGGAAATCAAATTGTAGAAGCACAATGTATCGAGGAACTTGCATCTCTGGCTGATAATGAATTTGACAAGTTAGTAGATCAAGAAGAGGATTGTCTAATGAAGCTTGTAGTGTATTTTGAACTAATCAAGGAGCAATACACCAAGTTGAAATACTTCCTTAGACATAGGTATGGAAGATACCAATGAAATTCCTAAAATAATAATACTTTTGTAAAGTATATTATAGTCTATTAACATATACTCTTTCTTGTCAAGTTGAAATAGGACCTTCCACATTATGTCTTTATATCAAGGACAACTATCCTTATCTGCATGTGGATGTTTTAAAGTTAACCTCCTATATTTATTATAAATAGGTAGATGGTTACCATTTCTAAATGGGAGTTCTTAATCAATTGTATACCAGGAGCATTTAACACAATTAAGGATTCTAAAAATATTATCTATATAGTTTTGTTAAATGTCCATGGTACCTCTCAATTGTAGATATTCATCTTGAATTTGAATGATTCTTCTTGTTTTAAGTTACACTCTTTATCATATGGTTGTTAATTTGTGCTAAATGCTAAATTGACTATAAATATATCAATTATACTTCATTTTATTTGATTTGTTTTTTGATATACCTAGGTTATTTAGATCATAATAGAAAATCTTTAAATTTATTTGGTTCTTACTTATGATTCATATTTTTTCATTCAATTTTGCCTAATTTGTGATATAATTTGAGATTATGCTATTTTATAACATAAATTTGTTCAAATGTGCTCAAAATAATTGGAATTTTGTCATAATATTTGAGATGAAAACATGCAATCACATTTCTTTCTTACTCTACCCTTCTCTTTTCTTATTTTTATCAAGATTCACTCTAGATTAAAGATCATTGTTAATACTCATTTATTTTAGCTTATAAGTCATCAAAAACTATTGAATATCTAAATATTTAAACCTTGGTGGCTCCCAACCACTAAATCAAATAAATACTATGGATAGTTCTCATACTCTGCTTCTATTCCACCATAGACATCATTGAATTATCACAACCTAAAACTCATGCCTTGCATTTTCAAATCCTAAAATGATTAGTGTTCTTCAACATTCAAGATCACATGTGGTACATTTAAAAGCATCAAAACACCTCAGGGCATATCATAAACAAATACAGAGAACCTATAATAACCACATCCACAACAGGGAATTTGAAGTCAATGATTTGGTTTTAAAATAAAATATTATAAATGTCAATGCCAAGGAAGAAAATAAAATAAATTTTATACCAAATTGGCTTGGATCATATATAATCATAGGAAAGCTTTTCCCAAAATTATACTTTCTATCTTCACTTGATGGGAAGAAAATAAAAAACCCATTGAACATCATGAATATAAGTTGATTTTACATATAAACGTTCAATAATTTCTTATTCATATTAGTTGTACATAATTTATTTACAAAAAATTAAAAAACAATATAATATTTCAAAAACATAAAAACATTCTAATAATTACTGAGAAAACAAAAAATTTATATGTTGTAAGCATTTATATTTTTACATTTTTTATATTTTCTAGACACTACATATGTTATCTATCTTAGTATAGTCATTTTTATCATACTACATGCTTCTTGTGTTCTTTTCAAGTGTTTGTAGATTACTACAAGACTCAAGTCCACTACACTAATTTAGATTTGATATAATCTACCCACTTGGGTAATATACACTAATACATGGATATTCACTTGATATATTCACCCACTTGAGGCATCCTATACATAGTTTTGATTACTAGGTTCTGTCTTTATATACACTACATTATATCTTCATCATTGTTATATCTTGATATTGATCATTACTACTCATACTCATATTTTTTTTTATTACTACTACTTTAGACTCAACATATGTACGTGATAGATATTATGTAGATTTGTATTCCATATTCATGAATATTTTCATTTCTAGATTACCTAGTTTTAAATTAATTTTTTTATTTTTATTCTATTTGAGGGCATTTGAATATGCTATTGTTCTTTAGATCTACACCACTTCTATTCATAATATGTATGCTTTGGACATTTTCCCATGTCCTCATGTATGATTTATTTATTGTATATGTGGACATTTGAACATGTCCTTCTATGTGTCTCTAAGCCAACTTGATTGTTGCTTGCATATGTGGAAATTTGAACATGTCTTTGTTTATCTTATTTTTTTCATATTTAGTGACATGTGCCCATGTACCTTGTATTGTGGCCCCTTGGCCTAATTTTCATGCCTCATTTTTTTTTATGTATGATTTATTTTATGAATCATGGCCATGAAACTTGTCATATATTATTACACACAACAATTTTTAATGCCATGAGGGACCTCATGCATCTCCTTTCCTTCTTAGGTGCCATGATGGGCATCATGCCCCATCCCCCATGGTAGGTACTCAATTTTACACATATTTTCTATTACATACATTGATTACATATATCTTGACACCCTTATAGAATGATAGACATGACATGTATCTTAAATTTCATACTTATGCTCAGATTATCTTACATTCCAATGTTATGTATCCACACTATATTGGATTATCACATAGTTATCATATATGCTCTGACTAACACAGATTTTTCAAAGCTTTTTATTTTAAGGATGGTCCTTAAACATATTTAAAAACTCTCCAAAAAAGAGGGGGATTCATAGGGGGTTTTCAAAATAATTGGGTTCTTATATTACATTTAGAGTACTTTTTTTAGTACACAGGCTTATTTACAAAAAAAACATAGGTAAACATAGTGGGAAAATAGTGAATCAAAAAGTAGTACAATTACACAAAATTTAGACTAAAAGGACATTGGTGCCCAAATTGGGACACTATCACCACATGGTGATATTGTCCAAGATACAGTACTACTATCTAGTAGACTTAGTTTTATAAAAACTTAGATTAGCTATAAAAATACAATAGATATAATATAAGTTTTCACAATTTTAGTTATAAATTTATCTATTAAACTCACTTTTGTTTAGATTCAAACTAGTTTAACTTAGGTTCATATTAGTCTGGTTATATTGGTGACATCATGTGTGGTATGACCATTCCCATATTTATTTTAGATACTCAGCTATAATTTAAAATAAATTAGTCTAGAATCCATATATTTAGATGTTGAATTTGGGGGCATGTGCATGACACATTATTTTTGTATGCTTATTTACATAATGATTGATTCAATGGAATGAAAATTTCCATGTATTTCTCCATATTATATACATGTAACATCATATTCTAGGTTATCACCAATTTCATGCCTTACTAAATCTACAATGGTTGGAATTCTTGAGTGTCCTAAATCCACCTAATATATTTGAGTGGTTGCAGAGCTGATGTACATAGTTATATATATTTAGTTATACATTTATAATACTTCATGTAGTTTAGTTTTAAATCCATCTGTGACACATGGGTGGGAAAGGATGGAGTCATTTCCTAATTTAATTCTTGATCCACCCACATGAGAGGGTTGGTCATACTATTAGTCTAATCCAAGAAGTGGTGGGTAATGATGGAGTCAAAAATGGATTGAGTTCTTGAGCCACCCACACATGAGAATTGAGAAACCCATCAACTCAATTCAATATATTCAATGATTGATCACTATATACATGCACACATATAGTTTTTTAACCAGGTTCATGTATTAGTTCACATACCCAATGAGGTGTATTCATTCCTTTCTTCTTTCCCATATCTTTACTAAATTTACTTAGTTTTAATTCTTTACTCAACATAGTCTATTTATTTTGATATCTCTTAACTAAGGAATAATTTATGTACATTTAATTTATAGGACATGAATTGTATAATGTTTCAATTATGTAGATATATATTAACATACTCATATCTAGCTTCACAAGATTCACTTCGTAAGTAAGTCTAAGGATGCTTAGTTTTTCTTTATCCTAGTAAATTCACTTTGTTTCTTTTTTATAATAAGCAATGGTAAATGTAATCACCCAAAGTGGTATTTGAGTGCTAAGAATGATAATTAAGACTAATTATTACTAGCTTTGACCTAGATCTATACTGGAGTCTATTATCACACTTATTTATCCTTCATGTCATCCATAAGAATCCCTATTTAGTCCAAAACTAGTTCCAAATACTCATTTCCTGATACTCGACCTTCATGCCTAGTATTCTACCAATTGGACACTAGAACCATAATAATGAAACTAGAAGCACGTGGTCATAGGCTATTTAAAATGGTTATAGTGTATTTTTTCATATCTTTTCCCAAACATATATATTTTCAAAATGAAATCCTCCTACCTAGGCATCTTTTATCATATGCACAAGAAACAAAATGATATATGTACATGAATTTTATCACTATATAAACTAGATGGAAATTAGATGTAAAATACACATTTAAACATGAAACAAGTTGAAAATAATTAAGGTTATCTATCCCTATTTTCTCTATTTCTACATACTATCATCTATAATAGCCCTAAGCTCAGATTTTCTATATTTTCAATTTGAAGCACATTCAAGGAACTCAATGCCACTATCATACTAGTATCACATAAATTTTTGAAAAAAAATAAGTGGAGTTAACTACATTGGTCTTTATCCCACCTTAGATTATTGGTATTTAGGCAACTCTTTGCATAGTTAGATTTTAAGGATGTCCATCTTACCCTACTAACTTACTTTTTAGTTCATGCCCTAGTTGTTTAGAGGATTAGGGTTTGCATAATAAATTAGTAATTATATGTAAAATATAAGATTAAATAACTTGTGCATGTAGGAACATACCCTATGAATCTAGATATAGGTTTACCTAGAAGCTTGGTATAATCCTACATAAAGGACACTACTACCAATATTAGGATACTACCACCACTTTACAAATAATGGGGATACTATTTAATTCTGGCACTACTATCTAGGAGGGTTTATAACATAGGGATCTATTTCATGACATTTAGACCAACTTCAATCTTATTTTCTAGCACCCACATCATTAATATTAGCTATTTTCCAACTAAGTCTTTATTTGCATTATTTATTAATATTTTTAGAAAACTCAAATCTAGTAAGTTCTATAACAAATTAGTGGATGCATTTATCTCATATTCTTTGCTTGATTTAGTTTAATCATTCCTTTAATCAAACATAGGATTTACATAAACTAAGTCCAAAAAGGTTAAAATAGTCCCCAACAAACAAGTTTATCAAATTTTGTGTGCACTTGCATGACTCTGTGAATATTTCATTTGACTATTACACTTGTAAGGGATATCTAAACCTCCAAAAGGATCACCCTTAACACAAATAAAATCTATGATTTAACTTATTTGGGAATAATGGAGTTTTTTACTTATTTTATTTAAGGGTCTAGATTAATAAATTAGTACAAAATATAGCAATAAATATAGTCTTGATTTGTGCAATTATTTCTCTTTTTTAACTTTCTAAAAATATCAATAAATAGAAAAAATATAACTTATCTATAAAATAGACTAAAATGGCTAATACAAACATTAAAAATGGTTGTGTAGGACTAAGAAGGTGTCATAAAATTGAATCTAGATTTCATTTGGAAAAAGGATAGGAGTGAAAAAAATTAGATGTTTTGGTGTCCAACCCTATTATCCATTCCTACCACTCTTGTCCAAATTAATCACAAAGACCTAAAACTTTTTTGGTAGTTACATTATACTTGTGTGAGTGTGCTTGTGAAAGAGTGAGCACTAGTTTCTGATAAAACTTATAGTGGATCTAATTTTATATAAACCCTAACCCTCCATCATGATTGATAAAATTATATTTGAGTCACTTAAGAAATAGGAGGGGTTAGTGTGTAATATGTACTAAACATGCAATCCAAACCCCTTGTGTGGGCACACTACCTACATACCAATAATCTAAAGTTGGATCAATCCATATGTAGTTCTCCCAACTAATGTGATTTGTGTAATAGTGTGATATGGATACAAATGTCAATTTGATAGTAGTTGAGGTGGCTAGGGACTAGTATGAAAATTTGAGTATGTTTGTAGCTATGTTGAGTGATTGTGTGAAAAGAATAGGGAAGTTTACCTTAGTTTTTTGTTTGCATTATTGCTTGTTTTGTATATTTTATCACCTCCCTTGTAAATGAAATTTCATTAGGATTTTATAGGAAATAATTGGTCATGGGTTAGATGTATTCATGCTAGGCCAACCTAATTAAGGATAATGACTGAATGAAAATGATCATTAGGACTCAAAGTGTATATGGATAAGACTATCAAAAATATAACACTTCTCTATGAGGTGATATAGTCCATATGGTGCACTCCTATCCTATAGGCTTGGGCCCTGGGGGAATAGGACTAGCATGGGAAATATTATCTCACTAAGGTGGAATGACCATTTAAAAGGTTTGGAATGACTGGTAATGAGAAGAAAAGTGTCTATAAGGGTCATAAGAGCATACAAAATGAACTTATGGATGAGGTGTCATAATCCACACTCAAACTACCAATTTGGACATTTTATATGACTACATTTTCCCCCTCTTTATTCCAGTGATGTAGTAAACAAAATACTAGGATAAAGGAAAATTAGAAAGCGTACCTAAACTTACCTACAAGGGTGAATCCCATGAAGATGTGTGATGATAAGTATGGATAGAGAGAGTAAAATGTGAAATATAAATTTGAAAAATAAAATAATGAGTAGATCAATTCTTACTAGACATGATATGTCTAAAATAAGAAGATATAAAGGTTGGGTAAAAGAGAGAGGAAAAGAAAGGAATGAATACACTTCACTGAGTATGTAAACCAATACAAAACCTATTGTGATGTTGAGTGATCCTAAGTGATGTTGGGTATGTGTTGTACTAAGAGTCATATCATGAATGAAGCTTAGTACTCAATTCCCTAAGGGTGGCTCAAGAATATAAAGGTTGGCTTTATTTCCCATTATGTAGTGAATTTATGTGATCATGCATGTGTTAATAGATGTTTGGACTATGTGTCTAATCCTTATGAGTAGGTGGCTCAATAATACAAAGGTTAGTTAGTCCTTTGGCTCCATCATTCCCCACTAAGTGTGAACTATGAACTAATACTAGTATGAATGTGTGTCATATGAGATGGGTCATGAATCCCATAAATTCTCTATAATATAACAATGTGGCATGGATAGCTAAATGTGTACTAAAAACTAGGTTAATATTGGTCACTTCAAAAGGTGGAGATTAGGCTTGTATGAAAGCCACTCTAAAACTAAGAACTAGGCTTATATGAAATCCACTTTGAAATGATTTCAACCATCTATAGATGGAATAAGGCATGCAACTACTAAGAATACCTAGGTATTACAATGAACTAGATGGAAAAAAAGGAAAATGTGCATGCACATTAATCCTAATCATTAGTGTCTATAACATGGATTTTGATCTAGAAGTTGTACCAAATACCCAATTTAAAATTATTAATGAGAGCCATCATGTGGCACATGATGGCCCCTATATCTAAATTATTTGAGTAAAACTATATTGAAACTACCAAATCTAAAATTGGAAGGGAGAGTCATCATGCCAAGCATGATGCCCCCTATATTTAGATAATCTAAGTAAAATTGTACTAAAACCACCCAACCTAATCTATAATATAGCTAAAAACTATAATTGACCTTACATTTCTATTTGTTTCTAAAATTTTTAGGTTTTTGGTTATTTGGATAAAAGCACTAAAAAGTGGACACTTTGTTATATGTCATTATAGTCCTAATGGGGCACTCTTGTCCTTTACTATTTATTATGACTTTTTTTGTGTTTGTCACTATTTTTCTAGTTTATTCTATGTATTTTAAACTTTTATTGTTGTTTTGAGTGTTTTAAAAACTAATTTTTTTAATTGGTAAATGGCTTTGATCTCTATGACAAAACTCATATTTATTTCCCCCTCTTCTAAGGGTAGGAATTAATACCCTAAAATGACTTCCCTCTAAATAAAGACCCCTATAAGTGTGTTATGCTAAAAAATACATGATATAATAATGATAATCCAAAAGATGTCTCAAGATATAGCATAGTTTGTATTGGAGATTGTTAGATCAATAGGGGTATGCCTAGATAGATGTAACGATGTAATATCATGTGAAATATACTAAGCTAAAAGTATAAATATTATTAGTTTTCAAGGAGGGATGGAGCGTGATATCCATTATGGCATCCAAGGATGCAAGATAATGCATGATGTGGATAGGGACATTGAAAACAACTAAGAATCAAACAAGCAAACAAACATGCAAGATGAGAAACAAGAAGTATACAAAATAGGCCAAAATGCCAAGAAAACAAGGGACATGGTAACATGTCACTCAAATTGGAGATCAAGCATATAATGCATGTTCAAGTTCCCACATGCACATATAATTATAAACAAGCAAGATTGGCACGATGACCACAAACACATACAAGAGTACAACTAAAGGACATTGGAAAATTTATTAAGGCATACACAAGTAAAAAAAATGAATTTATAAATGCAAACACATCTAGATACTCAAAGCAAGAAAATAAGGCATGTAAATATTGGAAATACAAGAAGTGAAAGTATGCAAAACATGTAGTACAAGACTAGGTAGATGCTATGAAATACACAAGTGTTATTTACTAGTGAGTGTTAATAGAATAATTTGTTTAAGATAGTAATTGATGTATATCAACATGATAACTATAGTGTGTGGTGTAGGAATGACATTACCTAGATGGTGTAGTCATGTAGAAGATGCCCCTGATGGGTAGATATGTCGATGTATGTCTTGAATGTATAAGTAGGATGCCCTTTCAATGGGTAAAGTGAAGCAATCAAGGATATAAGTATCACTACAAACACTCAAAGAAGATCAAGTGAAGCATGGTAACGTATATAAATTGACAAACAATAGCATAGAATAGTAAAATGTAAGTCTAGCATGGTAGTAAAAATGTAAGACATGGATATTGTTTATAATTGAAAAGTTTTTGGTGTTTTTAGTTATTTTAATGTTTTTTAATTTTGACATGTTATATTGTTTATGTTATTTTTAAATAAGCTATATATAAGTAATCATAAGGAAACTATGTACAAGAAAGTGAAAAGAAAATATCTACAAGTAAGCTAAAAAATTATGTACAAGTAAGATTGAGAAGAAATGATACTAATTGATGAGTCTCATAGGATACTCCCTATCATGGTGTCCTATATCAAGGAGAGCGATCATGCATGATCATGAAGCATGATGAAAGGGATGAGATTGTGACTCTAAAATCAATGTATGTTCTATGTTCTCTAAGATCTCTATAGTGGAAATTGACTATGGGGTCCCCCTATAACTCTGAGAAGTGGATGTAACTATGGGGCTATTAGGGACCCATTTGGTAGTAGAATAATATCTCTAAAAATATTCTCTATTTTTAGAATCATGAGACCTTAATGATACTACCCTAGGTGATAAAATTGTAGATAAAACTATCTAGAGTCTTGAAACTATCACTAATGTAGTGGTTGATCTAAGAGAGGACTTTGTAGAAGTTTAAAACTCTTTATACTAGTAAGGGATGCCTCAACTATGTCTAAATCTTAACTGGAGGAAGAACTGTAACTGGTGGGGGAGATAAAACTGGTGACTACATAGTAGGATATGGTTTTAAATTGGAGAGTGGTAACTCATACAAGACACCACTAACTATAAAAACATTATTAGTGTGAATGTATTTCATGCATATATGAACTATAGAAGGTACTGCACAAAGTTTCTAAATCCATTCTTGACCAAGAAACATGTCAAAAACTCCTATACTAGGAACAATAGTAAATGGTGTGCTGGTATGTGTTAGACCAACCTATAAAGGAAGTACAATCTCACCCAATAAACTCCATATGTGTCCACTAAATCCATTGATAATTGTGTCCATCAGGGTGATATCCTACTCTGAATATCCCAAATGCTAAATTAATGTCATAGTGTAGACATTCACATTGGATCCATTGTCTATGAGAACACTATGAATGGGATGGTGATCAATATAGGCTCTGATAAAGAGTGCATAGTAATTTGAATCATCCTTAACTATATCTTACTCCAAGAAGGAGATCAAAGGTATAGCTAGAACTATATAATTAAACACACCAATTATGTTACTCAAAGGATGTGACTTAACTGAAGGTGAATAGTATGTATCTCATAGAGGGTTTGGATGATATGCATGGTGAAAACTTGATGTGTCCCCTATTTCCTGTTTAGAATGTTGTGATAAAGGATTTGAGAAAATGTTTAGAGCCTTGTCTTATGTTTGTTTTTCTTGAGGAGGCTCAACTAGAGTACCAAGATTAATAAGGTTACCATCTATCAAATCATGTATCTTGTGTAAAAAGATGATACATCTATTCATTATGTGGCTTGATGCCCTATGAAAATCATAGAATACATTATGATTATATCCACATGGAAGATGCTTTGTCGTATCAAGTTCCAAAATAGGAGGGAGAGATAGTATATTACATTCTAATAACTACTATAAGTTTTTGGATAGAGATACTAGTAGATTGGTAAAGGTTTACTGAAGGGGCATTGATAAAACCACTCACTAAGGAGCCTCTAAGGCCACATTAAATATAGGTTGATTTTGAATTTTGGTATCATTAACCTTTACTTTGTATGGGACTTTACTGTTATTCTTGTTTGTTGTTTCTTATATGCTTGTGTACTTGAGTTTTCCCATTGAAAGTAATTTTAATTCCCTTTCCTTTAGTGTATGACAAAACTCAGTGAAGGAAGAATTTTTTTTGAACATTATTGACTCATGCAAAGCTAGTAGAACAATATTGTTGAAGAGATATTGTAATTCTTGATCGGCCATTGGAATAGTCATTTTAGACAAGATATTATTATATCTAAGAACACAATCTATGAGATGATCATTTGACCTTTGTTTCTGTTGTGAAATTTGGGCATAAGAAACCTTGTCACATATGTTAATGTTGAAATGAGATAGGAACATGTCAATTAAAGGATTGAATTCTTTGACTGACTGATTTGATAGACTATAAAACCACTAAAGAGCATAATCTTTTAAACTCTATGGAAATAACTTGGTTATTAACTAATCATTTTACACATAGTCCAAGAATGCTATGTGAAAATCTCTCAAATGTGTCTCTAGATCATCTTTTCCATCATATAGAATGAGTTTGGGTTAAACAAAACTTAGTGGCAAGGGTGTAGAAGTAATATAGCATGCCAATGGTGTATTAAGTAGATTAAAAGAATCCAAATCCTATGTTGGTCTAAAGGAACCTTACTCAAGATGTATCACCTTAGATTGAAGATATTCAATCTTTTGTATAAGGGCAGCCAAACCAAGAGGTGAAGATGTACTAGCTATAATTGGTGGTGCCACATAGGAAGGTTAGGATGCTATTTGGGGTTGTTGAGACATAGTTACCCCTGTAGTGTCATTTAAAATTGGTTTTTATATGGTTTTATAGGATTGACCATTGTTTTATTTTTGTTATTCTTCTTGTAGTATTTTAAACATATCATCTTGTATATCAAGTATTTTAGTTAAAAGGTCTCGAAGTTCCCTCTTATTAGTTTTATAAAAGCTGGTATATTTGGCCATTGTTAAAGTCAGAAAATAAAGCAAAAGTGAATTGATTTTTTTGTAATATGTAATAATAAAAATATGATGGAAGGAAAGTATTGAATAAAGGAAATAAAAATCCCTAGAAATAGTAAATTGAAATATGCATAAAAAGGATATGAAGCTAACTAACATGTAACGTTATACCTCAAAATCACAAGGACTTAGTATATTCTACTAGGGTTTGAAAGAAATTATTTTTAAAATTACAATGGTGAATTTTAAAAATTAAATGTGAAATTTTGATTCATATATGCAAGAAAAATCAGAAGAATATTGATAAAATCAACAAAGAATTTTCTCTAGGGTTTTTAGGGTTTTTATGCGCAAATGAATTAAGTCACATTCAATAAATGATTTAAATTATTTAGGAATAATGGATTTTTATTCTTATTTTAGTTAAGGGTCTAAATTAATGAATTAGTATAAAATATAACAATAAATATAGTCCTAATTTATGTAATTATTTGTCTTTTTCACCTTTCTAAAATAACAAAGAATAGGAAGAAATATAAATTATCTAGAATATAGACTAAGACGGCTGATACATATGTTGGAAATGGTTGTGCAAGATTGGGAAGGTGTCATAAACCTAAATTTAGTTTTCATTCAATGAAAGGATAGGAGAGACAAAAAGTGGATGCTTTGGTGTCTAGCATTGTTGTCTATTCTTACCGCTCTTATCCAAACTAATCATAAATATCTACAACTTTCTAGGTAGTTGTGTTATGCATGTATGAGCATGCTTATGAAAAATTGATCATTAGTTTTCAATAAAACTAGCTATGGATCTTATTTTGTCTTCAAACCCTAACCCTTCATCATGCTTGATAAAATAATATTTAATTCACTTGAAAAAGGGGAGTTAATGTTCTTAGGGTATTGATGGTAGGTGTTGGCATTGATGTCTATAAGGAATGTGCAATGACAAAGTGGTCTAGTAGGTACAATGAGATAGAACTTGGTGGTTTAATGTGTCTGGTATAATGAGATACTTGCATGAAGATTCTTTGGATGAATTTATGGTGGCATGAAGCATGGTATGGAGCTTATTATGCTTGGAATATGCATGTTAGACATGTATAGGATGATGTGAGGTCAGATAGTTGGCTTGTCAGAGGTGGCTAATGGTCTGCAAGGTAGTTTGGCCATTGGCTTAATTCACCTAGATGGGCTTATGAGGATATGTAAAGGGTCAAAGAAGGATTTAAAAATGTTTTATCCTATATCTACATGAGTGATGGGTCCCATAAGAGGCCTAGGAATCTTGGAGAGATTTTGGAAAGTATGCCATTTAATTTATTCATCTTAGTGTACTAGTAAGGGCAAAGACCTACCGATATTTGGCATTTATGTTTGGTCAAAAGGGTGGTTGATTTGGTTTGATAGGTTGAATAAGGTTGTAGATAATGTTTTGATGTTGTAGAGGGCCTATGAGGTATCTTGGGTTCTCAGAATACCTTTGGAGGTGAAAGGAGATCATTTGGTAATTTCTTAAATTGATTTGTTCATTTTTACCTAGGCATCTTAGATGGTTGAGTAGGTAGATTAGTGATAAACTCATTTGAATGTATAGAAGATTTAGACAAATTTTGTCATATAGGTTTGTAGAGTTTTATGACTAGTTGCTATGTTCAAAATTTAAGATCTTTAGGTGATAAGGTGATTAAGTTATGTTTTGTCAAAGTTGACCTCCCAAGCATATTTGCACATTCCAACACTGTCAAATTTTGATGTTTTTCTCATGACCATTGGAATTCAAAATTTGAATTTGCTAAGGATGACCAGAGTTTGGTCTTATTACTATAACTTTTGATGGAGAAGGGATTTTAGGATGATGTAAAAACCAAAGTGCTAGAAGACTATGAAGGGGATATAGAAAAGTAAATTTCAGGTCTTGAATGTATTTACATATTTAGATATGGTTGACCAAAGTTGACTATGTGTTTGAATTCCTTGTGTAAAGGTGTCTAGTAAATGTTTTTAGTTGGTATTGATATCAAATGGATGTTTCATGATGTTATAAATATTGGAAAGTGTTATAGATATCATGTGAATTCTCTTTAGTGATTTTTAAAGTTGAATAATTTTTTTTGTCAAACACTAATTGTAATTTGGAGTTACCCTCACCTATGGGGTTTTAGTGCATATTATCAAAATATGATAGGTTTTGGGATTACAGAGGTGGTCAATAATGCAAGTGATGGTTTGGGAGTTTTATAGGGGTATTTTTGAGTATACCTATACATTTGGAAGTGGCCATATGGTTTTTTTATGCATAATAAAGTGGTAAAATTGAAAAGATTTTCTTGAGACATATTTGGTAACATTTGGGACTTACTGGAGTGTTCATATGATTCTTTTGGACACCTTGTTTTAATGAATTGATATTTCCTAAGTGTGTGAAGAGTTTTATCAAAATTGAATCAAGGTATGGTATGGGTCTTGGCCAACCTATATGAGTACATGAATTATTCATGTATATATACAAGGCATTTGGGGACTTGAAAGATAGACTTGTAGAGGGAATGCAAGAGAGGGGTGAAGCAAATAGAAGGAGGTAGTGTATAGAGGTGTGAGACCATGGAAGACATTATAATGTATTTTTTAAAGTCTAAAATTATGTGTTCAAGTTTGGAAGATTTTGTCTCCATGATGAGTTGATGATATTTTTAGGTATGAGAAATGTTTGAGTAAGCGAAGAAGAAGAGGATTTATATACCTATGTAAGAAGAAGATTTGAGGGAATTGTAGAAAGAGAAGTTCATTATCAGGTGTAGAAGACATTAGAGTTGAATTATTCATCATAGATTGATAGTTCATATTGGTTGTGTGTTGGTGCTCATCATCAAGACAAGTTGTTACTTGTCACTTTAGGGGTTGGTGCTCCTTGTGGAGTTGGTTCTTCAAAAAATAATGTCTTGTTTGATCCATATTTATAAGGAAATAATCTATTTTGTTTCAAGCTTGATAGTGGGTTTTCTACCCAATGAGGGTTTCACATTGTATATCTTGTGTCTTGATTGCTTGATCTCTCCTGATTGTTTACTCATTGTTATATCTATCTTGTGCTTCTCATGATTATTTACTCATTGTTATATTTATCTTGTGTCTTGATTACTTGATATCTCATGATTGTTTACTCATTGTTATATGGTGGTGTGTTGGTGCTCATCATCAAGACAAGTTTTTACTTGTCACTTTAGGGGTTGGTGCTCCTTGTGGAGTTGGTTATTCAAAAAATAATCTCTTGTTTGATCCATATTTATAAGGCAATAGTCTATTTTGTTTCAAGCTTGATAGTGGGTTTTCTACCCAATGAGGGTTTCCCATTGTATATCTTGTGTCCTGATTGCTTGATCTCTCATGATTGTTTGCTTGTTGTTATATCTATCTTGTGCTTCTTATAAGTATTGATAAGATTATTTAAGAGGGTTAAAAGATAACAAAGGATTGGAGTAAAGGTTTGGTAACCACTAATTTACCTCCCCACCCCTCTCAGTGGTTTATACCTCTATCAATTGGTATCAGAGCATCAGGTTCTTTGTAAAAAGTCTAACAACCTAAAGGTGATCTTAAGGAGTGAGGTATGGCAATTATGAGTTTTAATAGGATACATCCATTTGAAATTCTAAGGAAATATTCTTAGAGTAGGCCAAGTATGTGGAAGATATGAGTTAAAGATCCTAAACTAGATTAATTATTTTGAGCCCTTGATTAATGATATCTTCAATGATGTTGAGTGCACACAAGCTGAATATGATGTTCTTATTTGACTAAGAAAGAAAATTTCTCCAAAGAAGAAGATGTCTTGTGAAATGAAGTTGGTTACCATGGAAACAAGGTAAAATATGATCATGATTAGTTCATAACTATTCTTGGAATATTTAAGAAGCAAATCAATAAGAATCATTAGCTGATACATATGCATTTTGATTATCAAGGTGAAACTCTTGAAGGAAGTTTGAATGGTTGCCATATGTCAAAGGGTATAGACCAATGTATTGGTTCTTCTATAAGGTATGTCATTTCCTTTGGTTATTTTTTATTTTTAAAATAAAATAAGAATAGTACAATGGAAAATAGGCATAAGAATAAGCTCTTGTAAGGGAATGTGCTTAAAGAAAGCTTACAAAGAAGAAATGTGAACAATATGTTGACATAAGGCTTGGTAGCCTATTGTGCTGATCAGGATGAGACTAGGGAATATAAGGTTGGTAGATGTTGAGCATGGCATGAAATTGAATGGCATGTATCTAAGGTGGTGAGAGAATTTGAAGAAATTTCAAGGTGGTTGCCTTAGTTTGTAGTCCTAGACCTAGTATGCATAGTGACTTAGTGAGGTCCAAATGGAGGTTCAAGGTAAGATTCCAAGATGGTAGAACTCATGTAAATCATGTATTGTGGTATTCAATGGTTGGTAAAATGTGTTGACCAATTTTTAGTCACTAAGGAAGAAAATAAATCAAGATAGTACATTGGGAACTATTATGTACATGCAAAATAGAGGTTTCCTAGCCCAAGAAGAAGTTTGTGATGCTCATTGGCATGTGTGGAGTTTTCATGGTGACCTAAGCATTTTTGGAGAGGTATAACATGGACCTAAGAATGATTTCCAAGTATGTTTTAGTGTATTAAGGGAAAAATCTTTATGAACATTTTTTAATAATGTAAATTGGTCAAAACGCTCCTAGAAACCCTTATAGTGACCCAATTAGAGAAAGCTTCTTGGATGTGGCCCTGAATGGATTGGTTGACCAATTTTGAATATTTGAAGGTGTAGATGACTCCTCTAGGTACCTCTAAGTGGTAGTGGTGTGTCAAGGTAGTGAGTATAAGGTACAAAAAAGTGCTTGTTTCTAGAGAAATTAATGCTACAAAAATGGTTGGCTGAGTCAATGCATGTAAGCTATTAGAGGTTGAAGGTAAATAGTTAATCTTGAGATCTATGGAGTTTATTTGGAAATTTATGTTCATTATGTCAATCATATTGAGCAATAAATTTGTCCTATCGCTAGATTTTGGACAAGGAAAACAGTGAAAAAAAGTTAGTTTGAGTGAAAATAAATTTAGGGATGTAAAATAATGGTTTAGGGATAAAGCAATGATCATGGAGTGTGAGGAGGAGCCTTGTATCATCTCATCATGATTTTTGTGTTGTCACTAATTCTATGTGATGATCAAAATTGTTTAATGAAGTTGTAGACCCTGCCTATATAGTGACTGTGAGAGGGAAGATAATGAGATTGGTCTAAAAGACCAATATGTGATATCTGACCTTGGTGGATAATTGCATAAAGGCATGTTTAATATGTTTAAGGTTCATATGGATGCATTGAGAGTCACTGGAACTATTCATGTTGATTTTGAGGGTCAAATATTGTTGACTGAGTTTTAAAGTACATTGGCAGACTAGAGTAAGCTTCTTGTAAGTATGGTTTTGAGGTGATTTTCTTTGTGTTGTTGTTTCAAAATCACATGATGAAGTGTGTGATATTAGTTAAGATAACAATACATGTTTCTACCTTAGTTTGTCAAGATAGTTTTTTTGTGCATTGGTAGTTATGAATAAGTTTGTAAGAGGAGAGTTCTTAAGGCCTTGTGGCCTAAGTAGTAATGCCTAAAGGACATGGAAAGTTTGTTGATATCATGGAGTTACTATCCATATGAATGATATTTCTTGTAATCACTATTACAAGTGCTATAAAAGAACATCTACATGACTGTATTGTTGGAAGCTACATGCATTTTAAGTGATCACTTTGCAAAGGTGAGTTGGAGGTGGTTTAGGTAGATTTGAAGAATCTAATTGATTTGAAGTTATTCTATAAATCTCAAATAATGATGAGAAGGTATTGTAGGTCTCTATTTTCCCATATTCAAGTTTGGAGAGTCAAAATTCTTTGACTATATTTTGACTGCGTATGACCAATTTGAATGGTCATTTTGAGAGAAGTGATTTGAGTGCTTAGAGCATGTGTAAAGATGTCTAATGTACATGGAGAGGTTTTTGAGGTAATATAGTGACCATTAATGTGATATTTGGTAATTTTTGAGTGATATAAGTGTGACTATATGTTTAATATCCTTGACTATGTTTTTGGCAGTTCAAACAGCTCTAAGTATTTTTTTAAGGAGTGTCCCTGACATGTTTGGCATGTGTTGAAGTGTCTAATGGATTTGGAAATGTTATAGAGGTCTTAAAGGTTCCAATCATGTTATATAATAATATTGATATGTGATATATTTTATATTTTTCTTCAAAAAACTGAGATAATGTTTTATGTGTATGAAGGTCTAGTTGGTGAGTAGGCTAAAATGCCTTGGTTCATGAGGTGAGTTAGTGTTCCAAGTAGCATGGATATTTGTTAGAGTGAGAAATGGTCTGTTGGTAAAAAAAAATTATGTGTTTGAAGATTGAAATATTTAAGGTCTCTATCTATGCTTCACAAGAGACTCCTATAGATGAAGAATCAAGATTGTTTGTTCAAGAGGTATGTTCAAGTCTTTTGGTCCTAAACTATCATTTTATTCAATTTTTGATGCCTTGGTTGAGTGGTGACTTGAAGGATAAGAAATAAATAGATTGTATGGGAGAATGAATAAGGTTTTCATATATAATTTATATGTGGTTTGAGTTTTTATGGTGCTTAGATGTGTATTTTTTAATCAATAGTGTGCTTTGACCATTTTTAATAGTGTTCACTACCTAGAGTGTACCTAATATGCTCTTTGTTGTTCCTTTGGGGATAAAAGGTTGTATAAAGTTGATTCAAGTTTTTTTTAACATGAATACATATAATAAGGATTTGTGATAGCTAAGAGGTGCTCAGGTACGATTTTGCTCTTTTGGTCATGATGTTAGTTGGGTTTGATGGTTTTGTAAGCCTAGATTGGTGGTTCTCAAATAAGTCCATGAGATTGGATGAGTTTCAAGAAGATTTAGATACTAAATAATGTCTATACACCTTAATAGGGTGTGTTTTAGGTGGTTTCACATGTTAGTCAATCCATTTTTGATGTATGGAAGGTTATGATTGGTTTTAGGTTCTTCATTTTTGGAACAAGTGTTTGGTGGCTTAAAGGAAGTCTATGTTCCCCATGGACTAGGAGATTTAAATTTGGTCCAAAATTATGAATAGGTGACCTATATGTTTGGGAGAAGTTTCAAGTCATGGAGTTGACCAAAGATAGGCAAGTTGTCCCATTTGCTCTTGAGATTCTGATATATAGGTCTATGCCATAAAAGTGGTTTACATATGGATTTGGGGTCTAAGTATTCCTTATAATAAATAATGGCCTAATGGGTGTTCAAAAATGTATTCATATATTTTTTAAAGTGTACGGTTGGTTCCATGAAGGTCTATTTGTCTAAATGTAGAGCTAATTGGCTAGTAACTTTTTCAAGGAAGTATGTTGTAGAGATGAATCTGAGTGATGATTTTTAGCATGAATTAAGGGTCATATGAGAGTGATCAACATATGAAATTTCATGATTTTAAATTATACACATAGAAATTTATGGTAATTTCAAGGTTCAAGTAGGGATACAAGGAGTTCTAACGGGCCTAGTGAACAAATGAGTATTTTTTGGCAATTTTCTGCAAAAGATAAAAGTATGTTTGATATTTAATGAGTGAGTAGGTTTATTTTAAGCATATTTATTATTTAGAGTGTTTCTTGAAGTTCCTTTGGTGGTCTAAAAGGTGCCTTGAGAATGATGGTAAGTGAGTTTGCATGATGTTTTGGTGCTCATATTACTATCTAAGTTGATGATAACAAAAGAGGGAGCTTAGTTAAATGATTCTCAAGTGGTAGTGGTCTAAGATGGATATTTTTTACTTTCCTAGTGGTTAGGTCAAATGATCTTATAGATCTTGTGGAGCTATGACCTAAGTTATTTCTTGAAGGGAGTTTGGTCTAAGGGGGAGCACTATGGTTTTTTTGTGATCTAATGTTGATAGTTGGTGTGATATGAATTTCAAAGGATGAGAGAGATATGTATGCATTAGTTGTGAATACTGAGGGGGAGCCTTCAAGATGGAGCAAGGCTGTAGGGGGAGCTATATTATCTTGCATTTACTAAATAGGTCTAAGGATCTTGATGGTTAAAGAGTAGTTTCTAAGTGATAGCATCTTCCAATGGGAAGTTGTACCTTTTTGAGGACTGCATGGTCCATTTTCAGAATATTTCCTATAGGTGAGCATGATTTCATGAGTTTCCTATAACTCAGTTGCTTGTTTTCTATGGTGCATAGTGTTGAAGAGAGTCCACTTTATCATTTTGGCAAAGGGGGGAATTTTGGAGTGTTTACATCAATGACAAAGGGGGATATTTTTAGTATATTGATGTTATATGTTATAATTGATTTTTATAAGGAATGTTCAATGACAAATCGGTCTAGCAAGTATCATGAGATGGAGCATCATGGTCTAATGTGTTTAGTGCAGTGAGATGCTTGCATGAAGGTTCTTTGGATGAATGTATGCTGGCATGGAGCATGGTATATAGCTCAGTATGCTTGGCATATGCATGTTGGACATGTATATGATGATGAGAGGTTAGATAGGTGGCTTGCAAGAGGTGGCTAATGGTCTGCAAGGTAGTTTGACCATTAGCTTAGTTGGTGTAGATGGGCTTGTGAATCCTTGTAAAGGGTCAAAGAGGGATTTTAGAATATTTTATCATATATCTACATGAGTGATGGGTCCCATGATAGGCCTAGTAATCTTGGAGAGATTGTGGAAAAGCATGGCATTTATTTTATTCATCTTTTTGTGGTAGTAAGGGCAAAGACCTAGTGAGATTTGGGATTCATGCTTGGTCAAAAGGTTGGTTGATTTGGTTTGAAGGTTGATGAAGGTTGTGGATAATGTGTTGATGTCTCAAAGAGACTATGAGGTGTATTGGGTGCTTAAATTATCTTTTTAGGTGAAAGGATCTCATTTTTTTAACTTCTTGAGTTGATTTGTTCATTATTGCCTAGGTGTCTCAAATAGCTAAGTAGGAAGATTGGTGATGTCATCATTTACATGTACAAAGGACTCAAAAAAATTTGGTCATATAGGTTTGTAGAGTTTTATGACTAGCTTATATGTTAAAAATTTTATATCTTTAGATACTAATGTGAATAATTTGTGTTGGGTTGAATTTGACCTCCCAAGCAAATTTGCACATTCCAACACTGTCAAATTTTGATATTTTTCTCATGAGCATTGGAATTCAAAATTTGAATTTGCTAAGGATGACTAGAGTTTGGTTTTCTTACTATAACATTTGATGCATATGGAATTTTAGGATGATGTAAAAACAAAAGTAATAGAGGACTCTATAGAAGATCTATAAAAGTAAGTTTAAGGTCTTGAATATCTGTACATCTTTAGATATGGTTGACCAAAGTTGATTGTGTGTTTGACTTCCTTATGCAAAGGTGTCTAGTGAAGGTTTTCAGTTGTTATTGATATCATATGGATATTTCATGATGTTATAACTATTTTAAAGTTTTATAAACATCATTTTAATTGTATTTACTAATTTTTAAGGTTTGACTAATTATTTTTCTAGTCAAACACTGATTACAATTTGGAGGTACCCTCACCTACATGGTTTTGGTGCATATTGGAAAAATATGATAGGTTTTAGAATTATAAAGGTGTTCAATAATGAATTTTATGGTTTTTTAGTGTTCCAATGGTCTTTTGGAGTAGATATATACATTTGGAAGTGGTCATATGGTTCATTTGTGCATCATAAAGTGGAAAATTTAAAAATATCTTCTTGAGACCTATTTGGGACCATTTGGGACTTATTGGAGTGTTCATATGATTCTTGTGGATGACTTTTTTTAATGAATTGATATTTTATAATTAAGTGAAGGGTTTTATTAAAATTGAATCAAGGTATGGTATGGGTCTTGGTCGACCTATATGAGTACATGAATGATTTATGTATATATACAAGGAATTTAGATACTTGAAAGATAGTCTTGTAGAGGGAATGCAAGAGAGGGGTGAATTAAAAATAAGGAGGAAGCGTAGAGAGGTTTGAGACCATGAAAGACATTATAATGTCTTGTTGAACGCTTAAAAGTATGTGTGCAAATCTAGAAGAGTTTATCTTCATGATGATTTGATGATATTATTATGTATGAGAAGTGGTTGAGTAAGTGAAGAAGAGGAGTTATATGCCTATGTGAGAAATATATTTGAGGGTATTATAGAAATATAAGTTCATGATCAGTTGTAGAAGACATCAGAGCTTAAATATTCATCATAGATTGATAGTTCATATTGGTGATGTGTTGGTGCTTATCATCAAGACAAGTTGTTACTTGTCACCTTAGGGGTTGGTGCTCTTTGTGGAGTTGGTGCTTCATAAAAATATATATTATTTTCTCCATATCTATATGATAGTATTCCATTATTGTTTTAGGCTTGTTAGTGGGTTTTCTACCCTATGAGGGTTTCTCATTTTATATCTTATGTCTTGATTGCTTGATATCTCATGATTTTTTACTCATTGTTATATATATATATATATATATATATATATATATCTTGTGCTTCTTATATGTGTTTATAAGATTGTTTAAGAGGTTTGAAAGATAAAAAAGGATTAGATTAAAGGTTTAGTAACCACTGATTCACCCCCCACCTCTCAGTGGTTTGTACCTCTATCAAGTGTGTAAGATGTAATGAAATTAAAATCCACACCCCTTATGTGGGCACACTACTTACATACCAATAGTCTCAAGATAGATCAAACCATATGTCGTTCTCTCACATATTGGGCTTTCTGTAATAGTGTGATGTAGATGCAAATGCCAATTTGATATTATTTGAGGTGGCTAGGGACTAGTATAAAGATTTGAGTATGTTTGTAGCTATGTTGGGTAACTATGTGCAAAGAATATGGATGTGTACCTTAGTGCTTTGTCTATATTCTTGTTTGCCTTTTAAGTTTTGTCCCCTTCCTTGAAAATGAACTTTGAGTGTGATTTTGTAGGGATAAATTGGTCATGGGTGAGATGTATTCATACTAGGATAACCTAATTAAGGATAAGGATTTGATGAAAATGATCATTGGGGCTCATAATTTAAATGGTCAACACCACTAAAAATGGGACACTTATTTATGAGGCGTTATAGTCAAAATGAGGAACTCCTATCCTATAGACTTGGGACTTATGGGAATAATATTAGCATGGGAAATATTATCTAGTTGAGGTGGAGTGACCATTCAAAAGATTCCAAATGATTGGTAATGAGCAAAAAGGTGTCTAAAAGGGTCAAAAAAACATTCAAAAAGGACCTATGGATGGGGTGTCTCAAGCCACAATCAAACCAAAAATTTATAAATTTTATATTACTACACTCTCCACTAATGATTTTATCTAAAACAATTCAAAAATCATTTAAACAACCATCAAACATACCTCTATCTTGACCTCCTTGACTATATTATCACATAATTGATCCTAATGGACTATGTTGTAGATGAATTCATGTTATCTATAAAATGTTTTAAAAAATTAACTCTATTTTAAGGAGACACTAATATGAGATTAATCACATGCTATGAAACTCATGAAAATACAAATACTCCCAAAACATTCCATTCTTTATTGATCCCATTGCATACAAACAACCATACACATAACATTTTTGCAAAGGTAGGTAAAGATATTCAATTTTTGATCTCTTATTCACTCCATATATTTATCCTTATAATTTATACCATAATTAAACTCTCTCTCCTTACATATATTATATTCCTTTCATAACACTCAGACATGAAAAGTAACTCTTTCTTTTGGCCATCCCCATATAGGGTGGTAGTTACAAATCAATTTTATTGGTTTAACTTTCTTGATTCATGCCTTCTATGTTGAAAAAAAAATCACACACACCTAGGGCCTAATATTACTTTTAAAAAACATTCATCAACATTTATATTTCATACTAGACTCAAAACACTACTCAAAGCCTAGACAAAATTCAAATTTTCCCTTTTGGAAAGAAACTTCAAAAGAGATAACAACACACAATTACAATACTCATAATGACTCTAAAACATCATATAGGACTCTATAATACCTCTCTCACACATATCAAACATAAAATAGATATAATGAAGTCTACAACACCTTAACAACTTATGCTACCTTGTGATGCTCTGCATCAGGAACCTCAAAGTAAGCCTTGCATCTCTGTAGGTTACCCAAATCATGTTACGGTATATATACTTATTATTTAAACCACACATGAGGTTTTCATTGGGATAAATTATCACTTTTATGAGAGTATTTCAAACTAAACACTTGACACTTCTCCCACTTCATTGGACTCACATAGATTTGATTATGATTTTGACAATTTAGATCAGGTTGAGCACATTTTGGAGGTTGAAAATTCTTATTATAGTTCAAATAATGAGATTACTGATGGATATAATGAAATATATAACACCTTAACAAATTATGCTAAATTGTGATGCTCTACATTAGGAACCTCAAAGTAAGCCTTGTTTCTTTATAGGTTACCCAAATGTTGTTAAGGGATATCAACTTATTCTTTCAACAAAACATGAGTTGTTCATTGGGATAAATGTTCAATTTTATGAGAGTATTTAAAACTAAACACATGACACTTCTCATACTTCATTTTAATCACTTAGATTTGATGATGATTTTGACAATTCAAATCAGGTTGAGCATATTTTGGAGGTTGAAAACTCTTATTCTAGTTCAAATAATGAGATTAGTGATGGGGATACATATCCATATGAATATGACATACTTTAGAGGATGTAGATTCACAACATAAATCACATAATTATAGTCCTCTTTGGGCAAGTCATGTACACATCCAATTTTTAACACCAATTACGTTGAAATTATTAATCTTACTCAAATTACACTCAAATGCACAATTTAGGTCAAAATCATTTAAATATGATAAACGGTTTGATGTTTTTGTATACAAGTGCTGATTTAGGATAATTTATCCCTAAATGAGGCAATTCATTTTATGTGATTCATAACTTTTCTTAAATCATTTTGAGTTAAAATGATGATTTCACATTTTGGTGCTCTAGATCATTCTTTTATTCTAATTCGTAAGCACACATCACATGCCTATGTTATTTTGAGTCAAAAAAATCCTAAAAGGGATCATGGTATTTAATCAAATAGAATAACTTTATAATTCTTCTCGAGTAAAATTACAACCTAATAATATGACTTTCTAACCAATTTGATAATTGTGCATCAATTTCTGAAGAATTGCACTAAAATTGATTGATCTTACTTAGGAAAATTAAACCAAAGTATGAGCTTATGTAAGAATTCCATGGAAGTTATTGAATATTACTTTATTGTAAATTTATTCGTATTATCTGCATCACCTAATGATATGATCAATGGGGTGTCATCCATAAGACATAAATGCAACAAATATCAGGTTTATGGGCTATCACCTAATTTTATATATTTATCTTAATTTCAATTAAAATTACTCAAAACCTAGAAATTAATTATTTCTTACTTATGTTGCAATAAATTTAGCCGCTATACATCCTACACATTGTAGCTATTATTTCCTCACCATGGTCACTCTCTAGGCTCAAACTAGGTCTCTCTGAGTAATATTTTCTTAGAATAATAAAATAGAAAATGAATTAATTTTAATCCTATTTATATTTACTTTTCAAAATTATTTACCTATCAAATATTTACAATTATATTCCATTTCTTAACAATATATTTATTTCTACTATCTCTTTTTTTTAAATACAAGATGTTACGGAATTATGACATTTTAGAGAATCTTTTAACATATTACATGTATATTTTGCAAAAAAAAATATTTTTCACTAATTTTTACAGGTTCACCTAGTGTTCCCTACATTATACAAAAACTAAGGTAAGAAAAGATATGTATTTTTCAATTTTGTCATTTCATTTATCTTATTCACTTCTTACTATAATTTATTTAGATACAATGTTATATGTTACTAAGTTCTTTTCCAAATGCACCATCCCATGTTACACCTACATGACATGTGATGATATTTTAGTGGGTTTTATGTATACACATAATAACTTTATCAATTACTTATGATTTCTCTCTTTTGAGAACTCATTGAATCTCAATCTCTCTAAGTGCATGCCTTATAGGGTGCACTAGGAAAAAGGTAGCTAGACCATTAGTGCTTCAAAATATTATTATACCCTATACCACCACTTGTTATCTACACAAACATGTCTTATACACTAACTTAAGCTTTGACTCCTTCCTTATTCACTATTTCAAGTAATTCACTACCATTATTAACCCCTACTTAAGCCAAAAACCCTTTTTGACATTTACCAAACAATGTTAGCCTATGCTAACCTTGTATTTAAATTAATATTATCATGTTATGGGCCTAATTCAGCCTTTGTTTATCTAGACCAGGTCTTAACATGCTTTTATCAATTAATGATACATGGATAAATTGGTTCAACTTTGTCAACTAAACTTTGGGAAAGGTTTAGGGTTAGATATAGCTATATAAACACATCTATTTCCATCATTTATGAGGAATAAAAGAATAAGAATCATATATTATGAATATACTTATCCACCATTCTACTTGAAGAGCATTGTTTAGGGTTACGATACTACACTTGGAGATACATATCTTGTCATGTGGAGAAGTATTTAGGATTCATAGAGAATTTTCTTAGCTTAGGTATGACTTATCCATGTTATCTTTACATATAACAACAATATTTTGTGAAGCACCTTATCCAAAGGAGACATTGAGGCTCAGTAAGTTCATCTTTAAAGGTAAGTATTTATAAATTTTTTCCTTCTTTGTTAAAGTAGATATATTTTAATTTGTACTTATCTCCCATGCATTAGGATTTCCTATACATTGGCTTAAGTATAAATCTTTCATGCATGTTTAGTTTTATTTTTATTACCCCCACTTTATTCCATAATATTTGGTGATTACTAAATTAGATTTTACTTTACTTTTCATATACTTTGTGAATATAGAAAACATAGGACCTAGCTAGGCTTATCACATGGTTTTACTTGACTAGAGGATTTAGAACATCTCTTGTGATGTTATTATGGTAATATATCCATTTGTTAGGTTTAGAAAATCCATCTTAGTCATAACCCATTGTGTCTAAATGTATCAACAAGCAGAAGTGCAAGTGTGATTTATCTTCTCTAAACTAGGATTGATTTTTAAGTCAGCAACATTTTCCCTTGTATATAGGATCTATCTCCATAATGTGTCAAGATAGACACTCTTTCATACTTTTATTTTATCCATCCTTACTAATTCATGATTCATTATACCTTATACATTACTATTTATCTCTCTTGATCCCCCATTGGCTCATATCAAGTGCTCATCTCTAAAACTATATTTCTAGGAAAAACTTTGTCCTTTTTTCTATTATTTATGGCATGATCCAAATTTTCCATTTATAATTTTAATTGATCCCAACTCTCATATATAAATAAATAGTCCTATTTTTCATCTAAAAACTCTTCAACACCTAAAATTCTTATTCAAGATACTCTATATTCTTATCAAGATTTACTATATCATCTTTATTCATAAAATAAAATCTTATCTTCTACCTCTTTGTTTTCTTCATGTAATAAAAATCCTAATTATTTATATTCACACCTCTTGTCTCCATATTCTTGATTCAATTTGGTTTCTTTCATTCCTTCTATGAGGCATCCTTACTCTTTAAGATCTCCTTCTCCAAGCATATTTCTTGTTTAAAGGTAAAAAACCACTATACTTACATACATTCATTCCTGATCAACTTTTTATTTAACATAAGCATGTTGTTCTTGCTTGTTGTCCTTCATGATTTAAATCTTTATGTCCTCAAAATGGAATTATTCTATCTTCAATTACCTGCATACACACATGATAATAAAGTATTAAATTTGAAATATTGAGGCTTTTTTTACTCCATCTTCTACTTTTTATTTTAATTTTATAATTCCTTTAGTTCTTTCCTCTCATCATCCTTCATAACTATATAATTATATACAAGTTGATACCCACCTTCATCATGCCTACAAACTTGTTAATCCATCATGAAATTTTTTATCTCCATCTTGAGCTATCTACAAAGCAACTTATTTTAATTTTCATTATCTCTCATTACAATATTTCTTCTAATCTCCATGACTAGCCTTAGAGGCCACTTAAATCTCTTCTTATTCATTACCCAAACATATAATTATTTGTCCTCTTCTTTCATTATATCCACAAAGAGATTTATCCTTTCTAACCATTGATATATCTCACTTATCTTCTCTTCAACAACCAACCCTTTTCTTTTTGGTTTTTTCTTCTTCTTTCTCTCATTATGTTAGTCTAAGTCAAGAAATACCTTCCTCTCTTTTTAATTATATATATTAATATTATATTAATCAATTACTTTTCACCTTACTCTAGCAAGTCTCTTTCACCTTGATTTGGTGTCTCAACCTAGGTTCTCTTCTCTACTTGGTCTATTGATACTCCAGTCCAATTATTTTCTACCTTAGAACTAATACTTCTTCTTTTAGTCATTATTCTCTCTTTTATGGATACTATTATACCAAAAAATATTTAACTCTCTCTTATTTTATTCATGTAACCTCTATTAGAAACCTTTAACAACATCAAATAACAAACTTTAATATTCAAAAGCATAAACTATTCCAAGATATTACCTACTCTGATACCACCTAATATATATTTTATCTATAGGTCTCTTCATACATCTCCCTATATCTAATTTATTTCATTTTATCTCTATACTCTAATCTTTGATTGGATTTCTTGTCATAGGTACTCTACTTATCATTTTCAATCCTTGATCAATCTTTCTTTCACTAGGCACCTAAACCTTTTTGCATGTATCCAATCCTCTTTTATCTTATCTAATACATATCATATTTATCACCCTATTAAATCTTCCCTCATTTTCACCATCATTATCATCTCCAACATAATTTCCATAACTTCACTCTCCATTCTTGTTTCAAGATTGTTCATTCTCACATATAGATTCATAGGCCTAGAAGACTAACTCATGATTCCATGGTTATTAAATTCAAAAATTAGACTCATATTTACCTTTACATAAATATTATAACTATCATATACATCCCATAATATTCCTTAATGTCAAGGTCAGAATTGTCAACTAAACCATTATTTCTTCTTTTTACCTAGCTTCTTGTATCCCTCTTTTCACATAAATCTAATTGTTTTTAAAAATTTACAAAGTTTCCAAATATAATAAATAAAATTTTGGATACCCTTTACCATATTTTATCTTCACCTAGAATATTAGGTCATAAATCTTGATGGAAGTACTTGTTATCCTATGCCTTTCTTGGCAATTAGGTCTTGTTAAGACAAGTTCACTCACATAGTCAAAGTGACCATATTGTATGGAACTATAAAAACTAAAAAAAATTATATAATGTTTAAACACATATGAATCCAAAGTTTTAACAATGTTTTTTTCTAGATTCAAAATTTATTCTAGTTACAAGATTGAAACCTTAGGTTTAGGTGTATACAAGCCTATACTAGGCCTAAAGCTAATAAAAGGAAAAATTTTGAGTTTTAGTCTACTCAAAAAAATTTAATATGTGTGTAAGTTATGAACACATGAATTTAACTTATCCAACCATTATTTGGTCTTGAAAAATCATTAAATTTCCCTATAATCACCCAAAAATTGTATTTGATTGTTGAGAGTGCTACTTAGGACTACTTGTTCCTAACTTAGACCTAGACCTATCCTAGAGCCTATTATCACACTTATTTAGCCTTTGTGTAGGCCAAAGGAATCCCTAATCAGTCAAAAATTAGTCCTAGACACTCATCTCTTGATCTTGGTCCTTTGTGCGTACTGTAATTCCAACTAAACACTAGTGCCATAATAAGGACACTTTTTCCACATGGCACCAGTGTCCCGAAAATGGCATTAATTTTCTTTTCCCTAAGTTTTTTTAAATAGATATATTTTCAAATAAAAATCATAATAATGTTGGCCTAAACATATTTCATCATCTGTACAAGCAAAAAGATGGTATATATACATAAATTTTAGCCCTATATCCATGATGGAATTAGATACAAAATACACATTCAAATACAAAATAAGTTGAGCACAATTAAGGTTATCAATCCATGTTTTTCCCTACATCTACATAATATCATCTAAAATATCTTTAATCTTAGATTTTATAGATTTATAGTCTTAATCACATTCAAGGTAATTAAGACCATTATCATACTATCATCACTTGCACTTTTACCATCACTTAGGTGGGTATAACTACATCGAGCTTGATCCCTCCTCATAGTATTAGTATATAGGAAACTCTCTTCATAGTGGGATTTTTAGGATGCCCAACTTACCCTACTAATTAACACACTTTTTAGATCATGCTTTAGTTATATGGAGGATTAGGGTTTATTAAGTAAATCAATCATTATAGGCATAATACAAGGTTTCAAAACTCATGCATGCAATAATAGACCCTAGGAAACTAGACATATGTGCACACAGAAGCTCAAGATAGTCCTACATATAAGACACTAATACCAAAATTAGGACACTACCACCACTTTACCAATATTTTCAATATTATCTAATTGTGTCTCAAATATCCATGAGGGTTTTTCCATAGGTATCTAGTTTATGACACTCGAACAAGCTTCCATATCAGTTTCTAGCACTCAAATAATTTATATCAGGGATTTTCTAGCTAAGCCTTTATTTACACTATTTATTACTATTTTTAGAAAATTCAAATATAGTCAATTCTATAAAAAATTATTGGATTTATTTAGTGCATATTATTTCCCTGATTTAGTCTACTTATCCCTTTAATCAAACATAGGATTTACATACACTAACTCTAAAAGTATTAAAACATTTGGTGAGTTTTACTTACTTTGAACATTGCACAAACCCTAACCTTAGATAACCCTAAGGTTTAAATTTCCATAATTTATATTTTAGATCCATACACTTTTTAGCTTTTTTTGACCTAATCTTGATAATAATTATCTAAGAGGTGAATCACTTTTTGTTGTAAAGTTTAATACTTTCATTTGCATGCTTTTTTCCTTCAGTTCAAAATGAACTCAAAAAGGATATAGACACATGCATACATGATGTTTCATATCAATTAAAGTGATTGTCATGTTTTATTATTTATTTAGCATGTTATATTTATCTTATGTGGTATAAAATTAAGACACCAATATTTTATCACATAGAGAGCACGTGACATTAGATAATAATTGTACTACCTAAAATTAACTTGTCTCCTTTAGATGAATTTTTATCTTTGGTTCACTTTGATTCCTTCCCTATCACTCCTAGACATAATGAAACATCAATGGTCTTACTTATCCCTCCTCTTTATAGGTCACACACATCTATATAGCATCCCACCTATACTATTATCTTTATGCTCTTAGTAGACCCTATGGTCCAGGTTATGATGTCCTCATGTGGTCATGAATCTTGGTAGGTTAGGAACACCCATGGATATATATTTGTTGATTAGATCAATGCTTATTCAGATACAATTTCCATTTTAGAGATCTTATAACATTCTAAAACATAGAAATACATGTTTATGCTACATTCTATGGCACTTAGGTGCCTCAAACATTGGAGCCACTTATGTTGCTTCAATATTAGTACTATGAAATAGGCTAAAGGGTATATTTATTTCAAGAGGAAAGATATCCCACCTCAACACATTACATATTTACACTTACCTCTCTACATTTAAATAAAAAATAATTAGGTATGTGTCAAATAGGTTTTAGTTGACAATGGATCAAGATTGAACATTTGTAATATTTATTTTTGATTACTTCCTAATATACATGCTAAGGATTTAGATCCTTGTGATATGAAAATCTAAGGGTTTGATAATATTCCATGAAAAGTCCTAGGTTAAATCACTCTAAACCTTACATTGGGGACTATAAAACTACCTACCACATGTCAAATTATCCAAATGATATTAATTAAAATATCTTTTTGGAAAGACCATGGATTCATGATATGTGTGTAGTTCCATCCACATTACATGCATGTTTAAAATTTAGATACATAGGTCATATATATAAATTACTTATGGATAAATAACCATTCTATTATTATTAACATATAGATCATTCACAATTATATTCCCCACATGGTTTTTACCATAACACCACTCCCATTTTCTATTCAAATCATGCATATCACTCCCCCAGTTACTTCAAGAACATAGAATAAAAAGTTCACTTCTCATTTTACATTAAGAAATTTACAAAATATGGGTTACATAGGATAATGTATTGGTAAACATGATCAGGGAATACTTAATCCCATTAAGGAATATGATCAATAAGGTAGACAAAGACTTGGATATATATTTCATAAATCCAATGCCGATTCCTCTCATTATGCTTCTCAACCTATCATGTTTTGTCTACATATTCCATGGTTATACAATATGTTAAACCATGTTTATACACTCTCAATTATTTACTTTAATCTAATAAATGATATATCTTCTCTATATATACCTACTTTTGATGATTTTGCTAATGATGAGGCTTTCTTAGAATTATTGGGTGCATATGATAGTCTCTCTTCCTTATATCATAATAATAGGTTTCTTCATTCCACAAGCGCCTAGGCATACTTTTGTGAACATTTAGATGACTTACATGATATGTTACCTGACACATATGATATTATCCCTACAAAACCATACACTATGGATCAATATAAGTTTCTTAATGAAGAAATAGTTTAATTAAATTATGGCATAGATATTGATCCTCATATCATAATATTAGTTATTGCCTTGCATAAATTAGAATATACAGATATTTGGTAGATTTTAAAATATTTTCCTAAAATATTCACATGGGATTATTCTAATATGCTTGGCATTGATTCCTCAATAAAATACATATAATTACACCATATCCCGATGCTAATCAAATTAAACAAAATATTCAAAAAATGCACCCCAAAGTTCTTTTTTTTTCAAAGATGAGATCCAATGTTTATTAGATGTTGGTTTCATTTGACCCATTTCTCATCTATACTGGGTCGCCAATATTGTTCTTGTTATAAATCATAATGGCCAAATATGATGTTGTGATTCTAGAGACCTAAACAAAGAATCTTAAGGATGAATTTCCTTTACCCAACATCGATATGATAGTCAACTCCACAATAGGCTACAAGATGATCTCCTTTATGAATGGTTTTTCTAGGTAAAATTAAATTATTATAGCTAAAGAAGACCAAGAAAAAACTTCTTTTCACCACACCATGGGGCACTTTCTACTACATAGTCATGTCATTTGGATTAAAAATTATAGGTAGAACATACCAATGGATAATGACATATATATTTTATGATCTAATTAATAAGATATTCTCATATTATGTTGATGATTTTCCTATAAAATAAAAAGAGTGAGAACATCATGTAATAGATTTTTTGACAAAATTTTTAGAGACTCAAAAAATATAATGTACAACTCAATCCCAAGAAATTAATATTTGGGGTTTCATCAAGTAAAATTTTGTTATTCATAATATCCCAATGTAACATTGAGGTTGATCTCAAGAAATTTAAATTAATAATGGATATGTCTTATCTTGTAAATTTAAAGTAACTTATCTCCCTCCAAGGCAAAATTTAGGCAATATGCCACTTTATGGCATAACTCATAGAGAAGACATAATCATTCACCAGATTACTCTAAAATGATGTAAAATTTGAATGGGACATCAAATGTTAAGAAATATTTGACACACTTAAAAAATACTTTCTAAACTCACTTGTCTTTGTCCCACTAGTAACTAACAATCCACTTCTACATTACCTCTCAATGACAAATCATTCACTTGATGCACTCCTAGCACAACATACTGATCAACATAAAAAGAGGGCCATTTACTACATCAATCATACACTTGTTTACTATGAAATAAATTATCCAACAATTGAAAAACTTTTATTAGCACTTGTATTTACTACTCAAAAACTTTGACACTATATCATTAACAATGAGAAACATATCATTACAAAATTTGATCCTTTAAATTTCCTCATGCTAAAATCACATCTCTTAGGCTATGTTGAAAAATGGGCTATGTTACTCACAAAATTTTACCCCAAAATTATTTTACAAAAACTAGTAAAAATCCAAATAATTATAGATCAATTGGAAATAGCCCTATTATTGGATATAATTCCTATTAGCGATGATTTTAGAGATGACTTCACATCATATAATACTACTTTAGACACATGGATAATTTTCTTTGATTGTTATAGATGTTAATTTGGTGTGAGATCTAGCATTGTCTTCATCGATCCACTTAGGCATATAATAACCATCAATTATTGACTTAGTTTCTCATGTACCAATAACACCATAGAATATGAAGATCTTATCTTAGGCATTCAAATAGCTCAAGATATCTAGATTAAATAAATAAAAGTTTATAGGGAATCATAATTAATTATCAATCAAGTTACAAATATCTACTAAACTAAATAAGATCACCTCATTACTTAAAACAATATAGTTTAATGTCTATAGGCTCAGTTTGATAATTTATGTATCAAAAACATCCCACATAAAGATAATTAGCATGCAGATGTAATGCTTAGTGTTGCATTATTGATCCCAATTGACAGAGATGAAGAACATGATATTTTCACTATCAAATGAATAAATTCTTCATCAATGTCCCATGTAGACCTCATAGATATAATGGTTTTAGTTACCACTTGTAGTATAACACCATCTATATGGTTCTCCAAAATATACAACTTTTACATAAATCTATTGCACCTGATACTTTCATGAAAAATGAGAAGCATAAACTATAGAAAAACTTCTTTTGATATGTCATTATTGGTAGGGTCTTATTCAAGACATCTTTTGAGGGCCACTTAAACTAATGCTTGATATCCAAGGAAGTTATCTAGATATTAGATAGGTGCATGATAGTGAATGTGTTCGTCATTTTAGTGGTAAATCAATGTTACAAAACTTACTTAGACAAGGTTACTATTAGCCAACCATGGAACAAGAATGCCAATAATATGCCAAGTTATGTGATAAATTTTAATGCTATGAAAACCTATACCATGTACCTTTGAAACAAATTCAATATATTGTATCCCCTTGTCTATTTAAGCTATGGGGTTTTGATCTCATTGGTAAGATAAACCTATAATTTACAGGGGTCACAAATTCATTATCATAGCTAAAAAATATTTTACAAAATGGGTAGAATCCATTCCATTACAATCCATAAAGGGAGAAGATATATGCCATTTTATCATGACCAATATTATTTCCTGCTTTGGCCTCCTAGCGGCCATAATCAGAGACAATAGAAATTCTTTCATGAATAGAATAATGATTTTTTTCTACACAAATACAAAATCTAACACACATTATCTACTCTATATTAACCATAGGGAAATGGTCAAGAAGAAGTAAAAAATAAGACAGTCAATAGTATTCTCAACAAAATAATTACAAAATTTAGTGATGACTGGCACATTTACTCCATATGAATTATGGTCTTACCATAATGGTATACACACATTGATAGGATTTAATCCTTATTCACTAGTATATGGCACAAAATTAGTTATCACATTGGAGTTAGAAATCCCCTTTTTATGGGTCTATTTAAAAGGGATTGCCATATATGATCAGTATAAAGAGAGATGTCTCCATGAATTAGAATAGGTAGATAATAAACATTCAAGCCATTAAGTACCTTAGGGCATATCATAAAAAATATAAAGAGACTATAATAACCATATCCATAATAGGGAATTTGAAGTCAATGATTTGGTTTTAAATTAAAATATTATAAACGTCAATGCTAAGGAAAAGAATAAAATAAAGTTTAAACTAAATTAGCTTGGACCATAAATAATCATAGGAAATATTAGCCCAGATTATACTTTCTAGCTTCACTTGATGAAAATGAATTTAAAAACCCATTTAACATCATGAACAAAGGATATTTTACATATAAACACTCAACAATTTCTTATTCATATTTCTTGTACATAGTCTATTTCCAAAAAAATAAAAAACAATATAATATTTTAAAAACATTCAAATAATTATTGAGAAAACACAAAATTTATAGATTATAAGCATTTATATGTTTACATTTATTATATTTTATAGACACTACATGTGTTATCTATCTTAGTATAGTCATTTTTATCATACTACATGCTTCTCTTAGTCTTATCGAGTGTTTGTAGAATACTACAAGACTTAGGTCCACTACACTAATCTAGATTTGTTATTATCTACCCACTTAGTTGATATACACTAATAAATGGGTCTTCAATTGATATATTCATGCACTTGGGGCATCCTATACATAGTTTTGATTATAGGTTTTGTCTTGTTATACTCTACATTCTAGCTTCAGCATTATTATATCTTGATATTGATCATTGCTACTCATACTAATATTTTTTTTTGATAAATACTACTTTAGACTTAACATATTTATATCCTAGATATTATGTAGATTTTTTCCCATATTCATGCATATTTTCATTTCTAGATTACCTAGTTTAGACTTGATTTTTTTCTATGTTTCTTCTATTTGAGGGCTTTTGAATATGTCATTATTATTTAGATCTACACCACATATAGTCATAGTATGTATGCTTTAGATACTTGCCCATGTCTTAGTGTGTGCTTTCATGATTGTATATGTGGATATTTGAACATGTCCTTTTATGTGTCTCTAATCCAACTTGATTGTTTCTTGCATATGTGGAAATTTGAACATATATTTGTTTGTCTTATTTTTCTCATATTTAGTGACATGTTCCCATGTACCTTGTATTATGGGCCCTTGTCCTACTTTTCATGCCTCATGTGTTTTGTATGTATGATTTATTATATGCATCATGGAGATGACACTAGTCATTGATTATTACACACACCAATTTTCAATTCCATGAGGGACCTCATGCATCTCTTTTCCCTACTTGGGTGCCATGATGGACATCATGCCCCATCCCCCTAGGTAACTACTCAATTTTACACATATTTTATATTACATACATTGATTACATCTATATTGATACCCTTATAAAATGATAGACATGAAATACATCTTAAATTGCATGCTTATGCTCAAGTTATCTTACATTCTAATGTTATGTATGAAAACTATATTGTATTATCACACAATTATCATATATGTTGTGACTAACACACCTTTTGTAAAGATTTTTCTTTTAAGGATGGGTTTTGAGCATATTAAAAAAATATCCTCAAAAGAGGGGGATTCATAGGGGGTTTTTACAATAATTGGGTTCGTATATAACATTCAAATTACATTTTTTAGTACAAAAAATTAGTTAAAAAAAGCAAACATAGGTAAACACAATGGGAAAATAGTAAATCAAAATGTAGTACAATTTTAACAAATTCAGACTAAAAAGATGTTAGTGCCCAAATTGGGACACTATCATCACATGGTTATATTGTCCAAGATATGGTTCTACTATCTACTAGACTCAATTTTATAATAATTCAAATTAGCTAGAAAAATATAATAGATATAATATAAGTTTTCCCAAATTTATTTACAATTTTATTTGTTATACTCAGTTTTGCTAAGATTCATACTAGTTTAACTCAAGTTCATATTAGTTTGGTTATATTGGTAGAATCATGTGTGGCATGACCATTCCCATATTCATTTTATATATTTAGATACATTTTATTAAAACTTAGTCCATAATCCATATACTTAGATATAAAATTTGGGGGCATGTGCATGACACATTATTTTTGTATGCTTAGTTACACACTGATTGATCAAATGGAATGAAAAATTCCATGTCATTATATATATTATATACATATAACATCATATTATAGGTTGTCACCAATTTCATGTCTTACTAAATCTACAGTGGTTGGCCTTACTGAGTGGCCCAAAGCCACCTAATATATCTGAGTGGCTACAGAGTCAATGTACATAGTTTGATATACCTAGTTATACATTTATAATACCTCACATAGTTTAGTTTGAAATGCATCTACTACACATGGGTGGGAAATGATGGAGTCATAGCCTAATTTAGTTCTTAAGCCACCCACATGAGAGGGTTAGACATACTATTAGTCAAATCCAAGAAGGGGTGGGTAATGATGGATTCAAAAATGGATTGAGTTCTTGAGCCACCCACTTATGAGAATTGAGAAAGCCATTAACTCAGTCCAAGATATTCACTGATTGATCACTATATACATGTACACATATAATTTTTCAATAGGTTCATGTATTGGTTCACATACCAAGTGAGGTGTACTCATTCCTTTCCTCTTTCCCATATCTTTAATCAATTTTACTCAATTTTATTTCTTTACTCAGCAAAGTCTATTGCTTTTGATATATCTTAACTAAGGACTAATTTATGTACATATCATTTACATGACATGAATTTTATCATGTTTCAAATATGTGGATCCAGATTCACATACTCATAGCTAGCTTCATAGTATTCAATTCCTAAGTATGTCCAAGTATGCTTATTTTTTCCTTTATCTTAGTAATTTCACTTTATTACATGTTTATAATAAGTAGTAAATGCAATCACCCAAATTGGTATTTGAGTGCTAATAGTAATACTTGAGAATAATCATTACTATATTATCCATAGATCTATCATAGAGTCTATTTTCACACTTATTTATCCTTCATGTGGGCCATAAGCATCCCTAGTTACTCCAAAACTAGTCCCAAACACTCATTTCCTAATACTAGACCTTCATGCCTAGTTTTCTACTAATTGGACACTAGCTCCCTAATAATGACACTAGTAGCACATGGTGATAGGTTCATAAAAATGATGCTAATGTATTTTTCCATAGATTTTCCCAAATAGATATCTTTTCAAAATGAAAGCCTCTTACCTAGACATATTTTAGCATATGCACAACAAATATATATATATATATATATATATATATATATATATGAATTTTATCACTATATATACTAGATGGAAATTAGATGTAAAATACACATTTAGACATGAAACAAGTTGAGCAAAATTAAGGTTGTCAATCCCTATTCTACCCTAATTCTACATAATATCATTTATAGTAGCCCTAAGCTCAAGTTTTCCATATTTCTAATCTTAAGCACATTCAAAGAACTCAATTGCACTATCATACTAGCATCACTTAAACTTTCACCAACACTTAGGTGGGGTTAACTAAATTGGGCTTTAACCCTCCTCATAGTATTGGTATTTAGGAAAATCTCTTTATAATGTGGTGTTGAGGATGTTAATCCTACCCTACTAACTAACACATTTTTTAGTTAATGCTCTAGTTATATGGAGAATTAGGGTTTGAACAATAAATTAGTAATTATAGGTAAAATATAAGGTTACATAACTTCTACATGTAGGAATAGACCCTATGAATCTAGATGTAGGTACACTTAGAATCTTGGGATAGTCCTACATAAAAGATACTACTACAAATATTAGGATCCTACCACCACTTTACCAATAATGGGGATACTATTTAATTTTGAAACTTCTATTTAGGAGGGTTTATACCATAGGGATCTAGTTTATGACATTTAGACCAAATTTAATATTAGTTATTTTCTAAGTCTTTATTTTTACTATTTATTACTATTTTAAAAATGTCAAAGCTAGTAAATTCTATAAAAAATTATTGGATGTATTTATCTCATATTCTTTACTTCATTTAGTCTACTCATCCCTTTAATCAAATATAGGATTTACATATACTAAGTCCAAAAAGGTTAAAATAGTCCCCAATAAACAAGTTTATAAATATTTTTGTGTACTTGCATGACTATGTGAATATTTAATTTGACTATTACACTTCTAAGGGATATCTAAATCTCCAAAAGGATCACCCTTAACAAAAATAAAATCTCTAATTTAACCAAATTGGGAATAATGGAGTTTTATTCCTATAATAGTTAAGGGTCTAGATTAATAAATTAGTACAAAATGTAGCAATGAATACAATATTGATTGTGTAATTATTTTTCTTTTTCACCTTTTTAAAAATAAGAATAAATAGGAAAAAATATAACGTAGCTATAAAAATAGACTGAGACAACTGATACAAATGTTGAAAATGGTTGTTCAAGACTAGGAAGGTGTCATAAACCTAAATATGGATTTCATTCAATGAAAGGATAAGAGCACCAAAAAGTGGATGATTTAGTGTCTGTTATTATTATTCATTCCTACCACTCCTATACAATCAAATTAGAGAAACCTAAAACTTTTTAGGTAGTTACATTATGCCTATGTGAGCATGCCTATGAAAAATTGAGTGCTAGTTGTTGACAAAACTCACTGTGGAGTTAATTTTGTATTCAAACCCTAACCCTCCATCATGCTTGATAAAATGATATTTGAGTCACCTGAGAAAGAGGGGGGGTTAGTGTGTAATATGTAATAAATGTTTAATCCACACCCCCTATGTGATCACACTACCTACATACCAATAATCTGAAGAGGGATCAAGCCATATGTAGTTCTCCCAACTAATGTGCTTTGTGCAATAGTGTGATGTAGATGTAAATTCTAATTTTATAGTATTTGAGGTGTCTAGTGATTGGTATGGATATTTGAGTATGTTTATAGCTATGTCGGGTGACTATGTGTAAAGAATAGGGAAGATTGACTTAATGATTTATTTGTATTCTTTCTTGCTTTTATAGGGAACAATTGGTCATGGGTTAGATGTATTCATGCTAAGACAACATAATTAAGGATAAATATTGGATGAAAATTATTGTTAGGGCTCAAAGTTTAAATTTTTAGGACCATAAAAAATGGGAAACTTCTGTATGGGGTGATATATTCTAAATGGTGCACTCCTATCCTATAGGATTACCATCTAGGGGAATAGGATTGGCATGGAAAATATTGTCTGGCTAAGGTGGAATGACCATTTATAAGTTTTTATATGACTTGTAATGAGCAAAAAAGTGTCTATAAGGGTTGTAAGAGCATGAAAAAATCACTTATGGATGTGGTTTTGCAAGCCACACTCAAACTACCAATTTGGACATTTTATATGACTACATTAACCACCCCTTTAATCTAGTGATACAATAAAGTGAAATACTAGGATAAAGGAAAAGTAGAAAGCATACTTAAACTTACCTACAAGGGTGAAGCCTATGAATATGTGTGATATTGAGTGTGCATAGATAGCACAATGTGAAGCATAAATCTACAAAATAAAATAAGGATTAGTTCAATTCTTACTAGACACACTATGTCTAAAATAAGAATCTACAAAGGTTGGTTAAAAGAGAGGAAGAGAAAGGAATGAATACACCTCATCAGGTACATGAACCAATACAAAAACTATTGTGATGTTGAGTGATGTTGATGGAATAAGGCATACAACTGTTGAGAATACCTAGGTAATATAATGAACTAGAAAAAAAATAAGGCAAATATGCCTTGTACATTTCCCCCAATCACTGGTGTTTGTAACATAGTGTTGGGGCCAAAATACCCCTAATTCTAAAAATTGGGGCCATTGAGCTGTTTTAAACCTTATTTTTAATATTTCCTTACTCATAGATTTTTATTAGAATTTGAATATCATACATTCTGATAAGATGGATTTTTTCATTTAAACCCTAGTGTGCTTAATGCTTCTAACATTTTGCTTGGTTTTATAAACAATGCATGTTTTAAGTAAAATACTTGTTTTCACCAAGAAATGATTCACCAAAGTCTTGATAGAAATGGTTTAATAAATCTAAACCTTTGTCCCTTCTTGAGAAATATTGAGTTTAAAACCCTAGGTGTGGAACCCTCAAAATTTGAATTTAAATTTTGGAGGGAATCATTTGATAGGAATATTCAAAATAGTATTTTAGACCTAAGTTTAATTTTATATTAAGGATTGGTCTTGTTTATTAAAATTTCTAAAACTTAATGTAAAATTAATAATAATTCCATCAATATTATTTTAAATATATTCATTTTGTCTTAACCACCACATGAAATCCCTTGACAAGACCCTCTTTTAACTTCCTAAGCTGAACCCCTTTTTTATTTAAAAAAGTTAGCCTATGTTAATCCTAAGACCAATTTTTATTTATTAATATAAATGGGGCCTTACAATAAAATCTTAGTCTAAGCTTATTGATTGACAGTCCTAACATAAACATTGTGCATATTTTAGGATCCAATCGCTTACGCCCGATTATGCATTTTGATAAAATAATGCATGACTAAGGGAGATCTGATGATCTACACTTTATCATAGGGTTTGATATGATGGTGTGAGTTGAGGGTTAAAATTTAAAATCTCCATGAAGTCACCAGGTGGAAACCACTTGTACCTAATTATGTTAGTAAGGGTCCCACATATTTTATGAATCCAATCACATATAAAACCTCAGATCTCGATCCAATGGATATCACTCTTTTGATTTGATGAAGTACATTAAGTCCATGATCTAGGGAATCTCCAAAAATATTCCATGTGGTACTCTCTCATTAAACCATAAGGACTTCATGAATTTAAATTTTACGTTTGTGCTCACATCATTTGGCCTTCATGAGGATGCCTATGACATGAGCGATACCATTAAATTTAAGATAAACAAAGATTTTTGTTTGAGAAAAGGGGCATATACTAAGTTTACTATGGATAAATAAAAAATATGTTATCATTATGTATAGAATAACACCCCAAATGAATATGTCTCAACATAATTTTATGTAGTTATATCCCAAATGCGAAAGAATTTGTGAAATCTAATGATTTTTACGCTTAAATTATGATATTTGCTAAGAATCAATCTGAAGTCTACTATAGACACATAATTGGATAAAAATGAGTGTCTACATTTATGTCAAAGTTATATAGTGAAATATGGGAACAATTTCATCTTGAAGGAAAGAAATATTACAATGAGTACATGGGAAGCATAAATTAAGTTTGGAAATTAATCATCAACAATCTAAGTATGAAGAAAGGATTGTTATCAATCATTCAAAATCATTAATGATGATACACTTGAAATATTAAATCTTTCCCAAAGTAGATCATATGTCAAAATGATAGGATGTATAATAAATAAAAGTGGATAGCTAGGAAGATGGCATGTCACATTGATATTTTTCATTATATAGATCAATGTTTTTAGATGTAGAATGGTAATCATCACATCATCAATAAATATTTGACATTAATTCATAAGAGTAATCAACCTTGATTCTTTTGAAGTCTAAAAAAATTTCCTAACTATTATGGACTATTGCACAAGGTGGACTAAAGCTATAGCCACCAAATAAAGTAGAATAGAAGAAGTGATTAGTTTCCTAGAAGAAAACATTTGCACTAGATTTGGAACCCCATTCTCTATGGTGTGTGGTAATGGATGATTTTGTGTCCATAGAGATGATTAAATGGGTTTATGATAATGGAATTTCTATAAATTTTTCTTCAAATCATTACCTTTAAGGAACTGGAGTTTTTGAATCCAATAATAAGAGTTTGATCAAAGAAATAAAAAAATTAGTTCAAGGCAAACCTAGATCTTGGCACAAACTTCTCAAATATTCTCTATGGGTATATAGGATAAAAATAAAATAAGACCTAAAGGAATCACCATTCTTATTGGTGTATGGCCAATAAACTATTTTCCCTATCACCCTTAAGTTTCCCACATTTAGGTTTATGCAGGAATACATGGAGGAGAGTCAAGAACTTGAAAATTCTAGGTTGTTAGGCATCATTCAGATGGAACATGCAAGGGAGGAATCCTTTGCTAACTTTAGGAAGCATCAAAACACAATCAAGAGATGGTTTGACAAAAGTTCAAAAGTGAAAGTATTTAGATAGGGAGACCTAGTCCTCCTTTGGGATAAAGCATCTGAACCCAAATGCAAGCATGGAAAATTCACACCTCTATGGATTGGCCCATACCACATAACTAACACACTTGGCAATAATTATTTCAAGTTGAAAGACATTCAAGGAGAAACTTTCACCTTGCCCACCAATGGGAAATATCTCAAGAATTACTTTTATGGAGCTCCACCAAGGGTATTCATGGAATAAAATCTATAAGACCATTTAAGCTATAGTAGGTGTGCTAGTTAGTTTCTTTTCTACTCTTCTTTCTTTTCCTATTTGTATATATTTGTTTACATTTTTTTTCCTGCCTTTTTTGTTTCCTATTGTTGTTTGCTTTGGTGCTTCTATTTTTCTATTATTGTTTTGTTCCTTAGATTTAATTGGTCTTTCTAGAGATAGTTTTATGCTCAAAATATATTGTATCCCTAAAATTCCCAAGGTTTCACTAATTAGAGTATGAACCCCATACATATGATGATTGCAAACCTGAAGTGTGAGCTTGGTGCTATAACACAAGGAAACTGATAAAGGCCAATGAAGAGATCCCATGTTCTATGCAAACCCAAACATTATTGGGATCTTAGTATGGCTTTAAATAAGCATTGTACTTATAAAATAAATTTTAGTCTATTAGGATAAAACCATGTTTGCACTTAATAAGACATCCTTGCCTAGGAAAATGGTGACAATTATAGGTGTTTTTCTAAAATCAAAACACTGGGATACAATCCTTAAACCTAGCTACTTTGGTTTCCAACCATGTTGAAAGCATTAAATATATCTCAAAAATTTGAAAAAAAATAAAAATTTAGTGAAAAATTTGAAGCTTTTCAAGCATAGGTGATTTGGGTAGTCTCCATCAGGGCTATAGATGCCTATTTGGTAGTAGAGTAAGGCCTTAAGTGGAGCCAAAGGCATCTCTATCAGGCCCATAGACACTTAGATGGTAGTAGAGAAATTCCCAAGCCTTCATAAACTAAAATAATAACCCATTTAAATTCCTAAATAAGCCTACTAACAAATATAAATGATTAAGGGCATGAAACCTAGAAGTTGTTCCCTGGATACCCATGGCAAATAGTAAGTGGAATCAAAGAACAAACACAGCATGACTATGTCATAGTATTTTAAACTTAATTTTATAGGTACAAATCTTATTTTAACTATGAATAGACCTTGAATGATGACATGGATCCACTAGAGTAAGGGACTTAATTATTGACCTAAACTAGAGTCTCTAGATTCTAATATTTGGCTATGTTTCCCTCATGAGTCACCGTTTGTTGGGGTCAACATACCCCTAATTTTAAAAATTGGGGCCTTTGATATGTTTGAAACCTTGTAGTTAATATTTCCTTACTGCTAGGTTTTTAGTAGAATTTTAAGATCATCCATTCTGAAAAGATGGTTTTTTTATTTAAACCCTAGTGTGCTTAATGCTTCTTACATTTTGCCTAATATTATAAGCAATGCAGGTTCTAGGGAAAACATTAAATTTTACCAAGTAATGATTCACTAGAGCCTTGTTGGAAGTGGTTTGCTAAATTTTAACCTTGGCCCTTCCCAAGAAATCTTGATTTTAAAACTCTAGCTGTGGAACCCTCAAAATTTGAATTTAAATTTTGGAGGGAATCATTTAATGAGAATATTTAAAAGAATATTTTAGACCTAAGATTAATTTTATATTAAGGCTTAGTCTCATTTATTAACATTACTAAACCTTAATATCAAATTAATAATATGCCCTTCAATATTCTTTTAAATAGCTTCATTTTGTCCTACCCACCCATGGAATCCATTGACAAGACCACCTTCTGACTTCCTAAGTTGAACCCCATTGTTATTTAAAAAATTTGGCCTAAATTTTATCCTAAGACCCATTTGTATTTATTAATATGAATGGGGCCTTACAATAAAAACTTAGTCTAAGCTTATTGACTGATGGTCCCAATGTAAATGTTATGCATCTTTCAGGATCCAATCTCCTATGCTCGATTGTGTGTTTTGATCCAACAATGTGTGACTAAGGGAGATCAAATAATATATGATTCATCAAAGGGTCTGATCTAATGGTGAGATTATAGGGTTGAAATGTCAAAGCTCTATGAATTCACCAAGTGGAAACCACTCACACCTAACTATATTAGTAAGGGTCCCAAATATTTAATGTAGACAATTATGTGTAAAGCCTTAGATCTTGATCTAATGGATATTTATCTTTAAATCTGATGAATCACATTGATTTCATGATCCTTGAAAGCTCCACAAATATGTCATGTGATATTCTCATATTAAACCATAAGGACTTTATGAATTGAAATTTGACATTCACACTCATGTCATTTGGTCTCCATGAGGATTCTTATGATGTGAGTGAGACCATCAAATTTAAGATAAATAAATATTTCTACCTAAGAAAAGGGGGCATGTTACAAATTTTAATGGGTATTCTATTTATTTTTTCAATAAACTTAGGATAAATTACTTAACCTAAGTCTTTATTAGACCCTTAGACTAATGTAACCATCATGCATCTTGTAGGAACCAATGACCTCCACTTGTTCATAACATTTGGATCCAACAGTGTGAAATATTCAAGCAAAAATTAGAATTCCCAAGGGCTTGACATGTGGAGCAATCTCATAGATAGGGAATCAATGGCATGACAATATGCTAGGTGGCATAATTATGGAACTATAAGCTCATAGCAGCCAATAAGATAAAAGGCCTAAGATTGTAATCAATGGTCCATATTGGAGCCATGGATCTTAATCTAATAGTTTGAAATAGAAGGAATAAGTCAAAGGCTAATGGATATCTCCCACATGGGAAATATGAAAATTGCCATAAAAAAAGGCAAATGGAGGCCACATAAGATCCACATAGGCAAAAGATGGTAAAACTTGGATTTTGTCCACTCAGAAATGTAAAGATATAAAGGAAAGTCTTAAGTAGATCTTTAGGCATGAGTGATCCATAATCCAAATCACCTCTGGCATTAAATCTCCCAAAATACCATAAACTTAAATAAAAAATGGAATTATGAGTGGTTAAATTATAATTCAATCTTGCTATTTGATTTCAAACATAAAAGAGAAATCCAAAGGTTTTTATCAAGTTAGTATTAATATTTTTGAGGGGTTTAGAAGCCATGGTATCAATAAGGGAACAATGGTGGGAAGAGGTAAAAATATACCTTTCCATAGACCATTTAGATAGAGTTTTCAAGGATACAGTGTTGGATACTAAGGCATTAAACAATGGGTGCAAAAACTAGTCTGAGCTCTTCTTCACCATTGAAAAAACTTAACCCCTCATATAAAATGAGAAGAGAAATGAAGTAATAAACACTATATATAAATACTTGATATCAATCTAATTAGTTGGTCTCCATCATACGACTACCAAACTAGAAGTACTTCATTGCATAGATGTCTTTGCTCCTCTTTTTATGAATTGTAGAGTAGATGAAGACTGGATTGTTAGGAATGGTACCTCCAAGAGTGTATATTATATTACCCCTATGGCCTTTGAGGGTTACTATAATATCCCTTGGTCCCATGTGGATTTTCCCACAACTAATGATTAGACCACCAAAAATGACCTAGATAGCATCCTTAGGCCTTGGCTCAATGAAGGAAACTTTATTTTTAGAGACTTCTAAGGTAGAATTCCAATTTCCCAATTAAAGGAAGGGATTAAGGTTATTATGACCTTACTAAATAGAATTTTTGGAGCTACCATGACTACATATGTCAACACTACTTGGGTTTCATGTGTATACTTCCTAGTTAAACAACAACTCACCCCTCCCATTAGGGAAATGATAAGTATCCAGCTTGGTAGGAAATTTGTAGCCATCAAGAGAAAAACCAACAAATAAGTTTTCATGACTTCCTACATACTTGATGCCTTGTTGGTCTTCACTAGGTTCCCCCATATCAAAAATTGGTCTCCTAATAGTAGATTCTTAGTTTCTCATCATTACTCCAAATTCCATATCTTCAAATATAAAAACCACATGTAGTTCATTTGTGATGACATCTATCCCTCCTTGGTTGAGTTTATCATTAGCTCTCCCATGCCTAGGATACACCCACTAATCAAGAGATATATGGATATGATGGGGGATGTATGGTACTATCTAGACTACACCATGATAAGGATTAAGGGAACCATGTCCGCACCTTGTAGACTCTCTATCTATGTGCCACCCAAGCTTACCAAGAAAGAAAGCACCTTTTAGATCATCAATGGGATTGATGGGGTTTGTAAATAAAATAATAAGGACATCTTCCATCCCTTCCCTATTATAATTGGGAGGAATAGACTACAAGATTGGAAGTAAATAGACATCATGTCAATGCAAAGAGGAGCCTTTATCTTCCAAATGGATGAACTTAGAACATGGGACCATAAAGGAATAGTAAAGAATCATTTTCAAGACAATAATATGTTCAAACAAGTATATGAGCATCAAGCTAGAGTTTTAGACCACATTTACACCAAGGCAAGAAGTTTTGAAGAGGTGCTAGCAAGATTGAGAGAGTGTATTGTAAAACTAGAGCATAGGTTGACACATGAATAGAAGATAATAGAGGACATTTGACAAATTTTCCCTCTTCAATATCATTTATTTCCTTATACCTCAAGTATCTTCCCAAGTAGAGGTGTCACCATCACAAACACCACCTCAGATAGTTATGTCACCTCCTCAAGACCCTGGTAAACAACCATTGGGAGAGGGAAAAGGAGAGGGAGCTTCATCTTTAAGTCTTCCCTAACAACCTCCACCTCTAGTGGACCATGTAGACATGGTGGATCTTGATCCATATAAGATAGTAGAGGAAGTCTTCAAGTCTCTTGAAGACATTTATGGGTTAGATAAGGAAGAAAGAGAGGAAGACCCTGCTACCCAAATAGGGCAACTTATAGAGGCTCCTAGAAAATCAAAAGAGGTTGATAAAGACAAAGGGAAGGAGTATGAATGATATTTAGTCACAAAACCCAACAAAAGTAAGAGGAAGGCTAAGTTGGCCCTTTTTTTCACTAGTTCCAAGAGGCCAAGGCTCCCCTTTTTGCACCCAAGCCAGGAAATAAATTTATTTAGTTATCAATTCCCCATCCATGGGCTAGTCATTATTGATTGGCTCATATATGGGAAGTTATAAAAGATTCATAATATGTCCCATTCATGGGTATTAACTAAAAATATCAACATTAATGAGGACCTCCATCCCCAGATTGAGTAAATGATGAGGGAACAAGAAGAGAGAAGAATAATGAAAGTAAAAGGAGCCGATGGCAAGAGAATGGATGCTCTTAGAGAATATAGTGGAAAAAAAGTGGAAATACTATAAGCCACCTATATAAATAAGCCTACCACTACCATTTTATTCAATCCATATACCAAAATCTTGGATAAGATCACCACAAGGAAAGTTTTGGTGGGTATTGAAGAGTTCACCTTTCAAAAGGTGGAACCTTTCACAAACCTAACTCCAATTGGAGAAAAAGTAGTGAGAGAACATCCCATCCATTAGGGGGATATGGAGAGCCTAGTTAGAGCCTATTCAACATAATTAATGGCTATAATTAAGGGATTGAAACAACAAATTGCCAACTTGATGATGGTGAAGTAAAACCTTGAGACCCAACCCATCCTATTTATTCCTAATGAAATGATAAAGATGCTTGGTGAGTCATTTAATATTTTTAATGCCTTGAAGGCCATGAAGCTTAGATATGGTGCTTTAATGTAAAAAGATCAAGTAGCTAAGGATTTGGCCATCTAGTGGTAGGTTTTAGAAGACCAAATTACTGAGCTCATCAATGTATAAGTAAAGAGATAGATCCCAGACTTTAGGACTATTAGTCTGGGGCACTTAAATGCCATCTTAGGCATTATTATTGATAAGGTACATGAATTGAGAACATAACACAATGATTTCAATGATATCATAAGGAAGGATGATTTTTTTATTAGCAAGATTAAGAAACTCCTGGGAACACTGTTGAGAAAACCTTCACAACCCACTATTATGGGGTTAATTGATGATGAAGAGTTCAATCAAAGAGCCACTTCCAACATCTAGGAGATAAAAGGGAAGAACTATGGCCAATCTAGGAGTGATAACCATAGAATAATTGATTTCATATTCAATTTAGGATAGAGAATAATAGAGGCCTAGAGCATCAAGGAGGCCATGCTGAGGAATGAGAAAGAATTTGATAAATTGGTAGATATATAAAATGGATGTTTGATGAAGCCTGTAGTAGATATTGAGATGATAAATGATACACATACTAAGGCTAAGGACATCTTAAAAAAATGATAGCTAGGAGGCCCACCACTAGCCCAATAGAAGATTATAGACATTGTAATTTTGCATACAATTTGAAAAAATGGAATAGTCTATTGTATAATTATATGTTATTTTATTAGCATATATAGTTTTAAGTTAGTCCAACATACAAGGTCATGTGTGTAATATAATTTTCATATAAGGACACCTATCCTTAATGTAAACATATGTATCTTGATAATTTATTAGTACACCACCTATGTTTTCTATAAATAGGCATTGTCACCATTTTGTAAAGGGCGAGATTTTTGAGAAAAATTGTATACTCACATCAATTAATATAGATAAAGGAATTTTTCAAAGATTGTATATCTAGTTGTATTGATATTTATAGCTTTTCTCTTAATTGTTTGTCTAAATCTTAGACTTGAATGGTTTCTTTAATTATTAAACTACATCAACTCATTTACAAGGTTGTTAATATATGCTTTGATAGGTTAGTTGGAAGGATCATGAGTTGCTTCACTTTAATTTTTCCTATATCAAAGATGTGCATAAGCTATTTAGATATATAAACAAAATATTAAAAGTAAACTTGGTTCTTACTTTTAATTTTAATTTATCCTTAAAAATAGGCCTAGTTTGTAATGGAAATTGAGCTCTAGTTGTTTCAAATCATAAGCTAGTTTAGATGTATGTTTAAGAAACTAAAATTTTGTTATGATGTTTGAGGTAAATACTTGTAATCACATTTATTCCCTTCCTACCTTACCCTCTTCTCTTTTCTCTTTTTTCGCAAATATCTTCACTATAGTTTAAATTTCACTATAAATATCCACTTAGTTTAGTATAACATCAATATTTGACTAAGAAACCATCAAGAAGGCCAAACCAAGGTGGCTTCCAACCACTGAATAAGATAAATTTTTGGAACAGTCTAATTTTATCTATTTTTATTTCACCATAGGCACCATAATTTCCAAATACCTATAATTCATGACTTGCATTCTTGGAATTCTAAAATGAGTAGTGTTTTTTTAATACTAAAAGCATTTGTGATATATTTAGAAGCATCAACACATGGATTCTAATCTAGAAGTTGTACCAACTACACAATATTAAATTGGAAGTGAGATCTATCATGTTATGCACGATGCCCTCTATATCTTGATAATCTAAGTAAAAGTGTACTGAAACTACCCAATATAAAACTAGATATGAGAACCATCATGGCATGCATGATACCCCCTATATCTAGATAATCTAAGTAAAACTATACTAAAACTACCCAATCTAAAGTAAACTGTAGTTGATAAAACTATAATTGACCTTAACTTTCTATCTATTTTTAAAAATTATAGGTTTTTGTCTATTTGGATAGGAGCATTGAAAAGTGGATACTTTGTTGTATGGAATTATATTCCTAATCAGGCACTCTTGTCATTTACTTTTTTTTATGATTATTCTATGTTCATCATTACTTTTCTAGTTTGTTCTACATGTTTTGAAATCTGATTATTTTTTTGAGTGTTTTTAAAACTAATTTTTTGACTGGTAAAGTGCTCTGATCTCTATGATAAAACTCCTATTTGTTTCCCCTATTCTACAAGTAGGAATAAAGACCCTACAATGACTGCCCTGAAAATAAAGAGCCCTAAAAGTGTGTTATGTTATAAAATATATGATATAATAATTTTAATCCAAAGGATGTCTCAAGATATAATATAATTTGTATTGGAGATTGTTAGATCAATAAGGGTATGCCTAGATATATATAACAATGTAATAGCATATGTAGTATACTAAACTAAAACTAGAGATCTTGTTAGTTGTCAACGAGGGATGGAGCATGATGTCCATCATGGCATCTAAGAAGGCAAGATAATGCATGATGTGGATCATGGAATTGCAAAGAAATGATAAGTAAAGAAGCAAACAAGCATGTAAGGTAATAAGTAATAAGTATAAAAAAGAGGCCAAAGGGATAAGCAAACAAGGGACATGGGCACATGTCACTCAAACTAGGAAATCAAGCATACAAGTCATCATGTTTAAATGCCCACATGCATATATAATTTCAAACAACCAGGATTGGCACGAGGGCCATAAACACATACAAGAGTATAAGCAAAGGACATTGGCAAATGTCCTAAGGCACATTCAAGTAAAAAAATAGGAATTAAAAAATTCAATCACATCTAGCTACTCATAGAAATAAAAGAAGGCATGTAAATGTTATAAATACAATAAGTTAAAGTATGCAAAACATGTATTACAAGACTAGGTAGATGCTAAGAAATACACAAGTGTTATATACTAGTGAGTGTCAATAGAACTATCTATGTAAGCTAGTAAATAATGTACATCAACATGATAACTAGAGTGTGTGGTGTAGGAATGACATAACCTAGATGGTGTATTCATGTAGAAGATGCCCCTAATGGGTAGATATGTTGATGTATGTCTTGGATGTATAAGTAGGATGCCCCCTCAATGGGTAGAGTGAAGTAATCAAGGATTTGGGTGTCACTGCATACATTCAAATAAGATCAAGTGAAGCATGGTAATGTAGATAAATCAACAAAAAATAGAATAGAATATCAAAATGTAAGTCTAGTAAGGTATTATAAAGCATGGATATTATGCATAATTGAAAAGTATATAGTGTTTTGAGTTAGTTGAATGTTTTTTTATTTTGACATGTTATATTTTTATTGGTATTTTGAAATATTGTATTATTTTAGGTATTTTGAACTAAGTTATGTATAAGTAATCATAAGTAAACTATGTACAAGAAAGTGAAAATAAACTATGTAAAATTAAGTTGAAAAATAATGTCTAAGTAAGATTGAGAAGAAATGATACTAAATGATGAGTCTCATAAGATACTCCCTATTATGGTGTCCTGTATCAAAGAAAGGGATCATTCATGATCATGAAGCATAATGAGAGGGATGAGACTATGACTCTAAAATCTATGTATGATGTAAGTGCCCTAAAATATCTATAGTAAAAACTATATATGGGGTCCCCCTATAACTTTGAGAAGTGTATGTATCTATGGGGCTCTTAGGGACCCATCTGGTAGTAGAATAATCTCTCTTAAAATGTGCTATATTTTTAGAGGCATGAGACTTCAACGATATTACTCTGGGTGTGAAAAATGTATCTATAAACTATTTAGAATCCTAAAATTGTTGATGATGTAGTGGTCGCTCTAAGAGAGGCATCCATGTAAGTGTATAAACTATCTATGCTAGAAAGGGAGGCCACAATTATGTCTGAATCTCAACTGGAGGAAGAATCGTAACTAATGGTGGAGCTAAAATTGGTGACTATTGAGTAGGATATGGATCTGAAGTGGAGAGTGGTAACTCATATGAAACTCCATCAAATGTAATAATTTGATTAGCATGAATGTATTGCATGCATCAATAAACTGTATAAGGTATTGCACAAATTTTATAGATCCATGGTCAACCAAGAAACATGTTAAAAACTCCTTCACTAGGAACAATCGTAAATGGTGTGGAAACATGTGATAGACCAAGCTATAGAGGAAGTATAATCTCACCCAATGAACTCTATATGTTTCCATTGAATCTACTAATAACTATGTCTATTGAGGTGATATCTAACTTAATATATCTCAAATACTAAATTAATGTCATAGTGTACATGTTCACACTAGATCTATTATCTATGAGAACACTATGAATGGGATGGTGATCAATGTAGGCTCTAATAAAGAGTTTATAGTAATCTGAATCATCTTCAACTATCTCTTACTCTGAGAAAGAGATCAAAGGTCTAGCTAGAACTCTGGAATTATACACACCAATCATGTTGCTTAAAGGATGTGACGCAACTAAAGTTTCATGGTATGTATCTAGTAGAGGGTGTGCATGATATGCATGGTGAAAACCTCATATTCCCCTTGTCTCTTATTTAGAATTTTATGAGAAAGGATTTGATGAAAAACTTAGAGACTTATCTTATGTTTGTTTTTACTAAGGAGCCTCAATTAGAGTTCCAAGATCAATAAGGTCGTCATCTATCAAATCTTGTATCTTGTGTCACAAACTAATGTATCTATTCATTGTGTGGCATGTTGCCCTATTAAAATCATAGAATACATTCTAATAATATCCATATGGAAGAGGTTTTATCGTATCAACTTCATGAATAGAAGGGAGAGATAGGATATTAAATTCTTATAGCTATTGTAAGACTTTGGTTGGAGATACAGGTAGATTGGTAAAGGTTCACTAAGGAGGTACTAATAAAACCACTCATTGAGGGGGCTTTGAAGCTACGTTAACTATAGGTTTATTTTGATTGTTTCTATCATTAACCTTTACTTTATATGGGGTTTTACTATTAATCTTGTTTGTTGTTTATGATATGCTTATGTACTTGATTTTTCCCATTGAAATTAATTTGACTTCCCTCTCCTTTAGTGTATGACATAACTCAGTGAAGGAAGAAAATGTCTTGAACATTATTGGCTCATAAAAAGTTGGTAGAAGACTCTATTTGAAGAGATCTCATAATTCTTGATCAGTCATGGGGCTAGTCATTTTAGCCAATATAGTATTATATCTAAGAACATAGTCTATGAGATGCTCATTTGAACTCTTTTTCTATTGTGCAACTTGGGCATAAGAAATCTTGTCACATATGTTAATGGTGAAATGAACTAGGAACATGTTAGCTAAAGGATTGAATGCTTTGAGTGACTGATTTGGTAGACTATAGACCTAGTGAAGAGAATAATCCTTTAAACTCCATGAAAATATCTGGGTTAGTAAGATAAATTCAATGGAAGGAAAGTACTAAATAAAGGAAATATAAAGTCCTAAAAATAATAAACTAGAATATGCATAAAAAGAATATGAAGATCACTAACATGTAAGGTGATACCTTAAAAGTATAAGAACCTAGTATATTCTACTAGGGTTTGAAATAAATGATTTTTAAAATTACTATGTTGACTTTTAAAAATTAAATGTGTGATTATGAATTATATATGTAGGAAAAATCAAAATAATATTTATAAAATTAGAAAGGAATTTTCCCTAGGGTTTCTAGGGTTTTTGTGTACAAATGAAGTAAGTCAGGTTCACCAAATGAATCAAAATATTTGGGAATAATGGAGTTTTATTCTTATTTTAGTTAATGATGTAGATTAATAAATCAATACAAAATATAGTGATAAATATTGTCATGATTTGTGTAATTATTTATCTTTTTCACCTTTCTAAAATATTAATAAATATGAAGAAATAAAACTTAGCTGTAAAATAGACCGAGATGGCTATTACAGATGTTAAAAAAGGTTGTGTAGGACTAGGAAGGTATCATAAACCTAAATTTGGATTTTTTTTGGTGAAAAGATAGGAGCACCAAAAATTGGATGCTTTGGTGTCTAACACTATTGTCATTTCCTACCACTCTTATCCAAACTAATCATAGAGACCTAAAACTTTTTGGGTAGTTGCATTATGTCTGTATGAGTGTGCTTATGAAAAATTGAGTGATGGTTGTCAACAAAAATCATTATGGAGCTAATTTTATATTCAAACCCTAAACCTCCATCATGCTTGATAAAATGATATTTGAGTCACTTGAGAAAGATTGGGGGTTAATGTGTAAGATGTACTTAATGTAGAATCCACACCCCTTTTTTGGGGACACTACCTACATATTAATACTCTAAAGAGGGATCAAGATATATGTAGTTATCCAAACTACTGTACTTTGTGAAATAGTGTGATGTAGATTCAAATGCCTATTTGATAATATTTGAGGTGGCTAGGGACTAGTATGAAGATTTGAGTATGTTTGCAGCTATGTTGGGTAATTATGTGTAAGTAATAGGGAAGTTTGCCTTAGTACTTTATTTTTATTCTTTCTAAATAAGTCTTGTCACCTCCCTTGTAAATGAGATTTGAGTGGGCTTTTATAAGGAATAATTGGTCGTGGGTCATATGTATTCATGTTAGGCTAACCTAGTTAAGGATAATAACCAGATGAAAATGATCATTGGGGTTTAAAGTGTAAATGGATAGGACAATAAAAAAATGGGACACTTCTCTATGAGGTGCTATAGCAAAAAAGGGGTGATCCTATATTCAAGGCTTAAGACCTAGGGGGATAGGATTGTCACGGGAAATACTATTTGTTTGAGGTGGAGTGACCATTCAGAAGGTTTTGGATGACTGGTAATGAGCAAAAAGGTATCTACAAGGGCCATAAGAGCATGCAAAAAGGACCTATGTATGGGGTGTTGCAAACCACATTAAAACTACCAATTTGTAAATTTTATATGAATACACTCTCCACTAATGATTTTATCCAAAATAATTCAAAAAAAATTTAAACAACCATCAAACATACCTCTTTCTTGACCTCCTTGACTATAGTACAACAAAATTGCTCCTAATTGACTATGTTGTAGGTGAATTCATGTTATCTATAAATTTTTTTAAAAAATAAACTCTATTTAATAGAGACAATAATATGAAATTACTCACATGATATTAAACTCATGAAACACAAATAATCTCAAAACATTCTTTTCTTTATTGATCTCATTGCATACAAACAACCATACATAGAACATTTTTGCAAAGGTAGGTAAAGTTATTAAATTTTTGATCTCTTCTTCACTCCACATATGTCTCCTTAGAATTTATACCTTAATAATACCAATAATACAATTGTCTCTCCTTACTTACATACATTATATTCCTTTCATAACACTCAAACATGCAAAATGACTCTTTCCTTTGGCCATCCCCACATAGGGTGGTAGCTACAAATAAAGTTTATTGGATTACCTTTCTTGATTCATTCCTTACATGTTAAAAAAAAACTTTCACACATGCCTAGGAACTAATATGACCTTTAAAAAACATTCACCAACATTTGGATTTCATACTAGACTCAAAACACTACTCAAAGCCTAGACAAAAATTCAAATTTTCAAATTTTCCCCTTTGGCAAGAAACTCCAAAAGAGCTAACAACACACCAGTACAAGACTTATAATGAATCTAAAAAATATTATAGGACTTTTCAATACATATCTCACACATATAAAACCAAAAATTTATATAATGAAATCTATAACACCTCAACAACTTATACTACCTTGTGATGTTCTGCATCAGGAGCCTTAGAGTAAGCCTTACATCTTTGTAGGTTACCCAAATGGTGTTAAGGGATATCAAATTATTATTTAAACCACACATGAGTTGTTCATTAGGATAAATGTTTAATTTTTTGAGATTATTTCAAACTAAACACTTGACACTTCTCCCACTTCATTAGAATCACTTATATATTGATGATGATCTTGACAATTCAAATCAGCTTGAGTACATTTTGGAGGTTGAAAACTCTTATTTTAGTTAAAATAACTAGATTAGTGATGGACATACCTATATATCATAATATGACACACTTAAAATAATGTGTATTCAACACCTAAATCACATACTTCTATTGCTCTTTGGGCAAGGCATGTAGACATCCAATTCCTAACACCAATTGCATTGAAATTATCAATCTTACTCAAATTGGACTCAACTGCATAATTTAGGCCAAAATCACTTAAATGTACTAAATGGTTTGATATTTTTATATACAAGTGTTAATATAGGCTAATGTATCCCCAAATGGGGTGATGCATTTTATGTGATTCCTAACTTTTCTTAAATCATTTCAAGTCAAAATGATGATTTCACATTTTGGTTCTCTACATCATTCTTTTATTCTAATCTATAAGCACACATCATGTTCCTATGTTATTTTGTGTCAACAACATCCTAAATGGGATCACAGTCTGTACTCAACTAACATCACCTTATAATTCATCTTGAGTCAAATTATAACCCAATAATATGATGTTCTAACCAATTTGATTAATTGTGCACCAATTTCCAAAGACTTGCACTAAAATTGATAAATCTTACTTAGGAAAATTAAACCAAATTATGAGCTTAAGTAAGGATTCCATGGAAGTTATTTAATATTCTTTTATTGTCAATTTATTCATATTATCTAAATCATGTAATGACATGATCAATATGGTGGCATCCATGATCCATAAATATAACAAATATCAAGTTTATGGGATATCATGCATCTTTAATGCCTTTTCCTCCCAAATATTTATGAGGATATTTATGGGTTTTAATTACATAATTGGATTAATTCATGGGCACACATCTTGATCTTGATATGGATAGGCATGTTCGATCTTGATAAATTTGATAAATATTTAAATAGGAAGGCCTAGACCACTTTGATTAAGCTTAATTTTTGTAAACTTATAATGCAGGATTCTCTCCACAAGAAATTTGTGTAGTTTGGTAAATTCTTTATTTGAAATAGGATAGCTTCATTTGTAGTCATATATTTTATTTCATATCATGATCCTAGATTATACATGGTGATCTTGAGATGATGGAGGAGCAAAACATCCCTTGTTGAAAAAGACAAGAACTCAAAATCAAGGGGAAAAACACATTTTAATCTGCTTATAAATAATGGGATTCTCATGGGAGGGTAATTGGTATTTTCTTTCTTTTATTATATCTTTATTGTCATTTGCACACCCTGATGAATAGGTTGGCCTAGATTATTGGTTCTTAAGCCTTTTTATGTGTTTTTATGACTAATTCTTGATCTAACCATATTTTTAGTCCATATTTACATATTGGCATGCCCGATGGGATCACAAGGCCCATTCAAACAAGGAAGACATTTTGGAAATCTTGCATTTCCATTAAAGTCATTAAAAAATCCTTTAACATCATTTTTCAACTTGTTTTTCCTATGTTTTTAATGTTTTTTCTAGGGAAAATACGTCTAAAAATTTGCATTTTTGATCTTTATTCAATTTTGTAGTTGTTAAACTAGATTTATAAGTCTCTATTCTAAACATTATTACTGATCCAAAAGTTTTTGGAGATTTTATCCTAAGATTATGTTAAAAAGTTTTTTTTTCCAAATATTTTCATTCCTAAGGGTTAAAATGTGATCATTATATATTTATTTTACCATTAATGATTATTTTTTTTACTATAATTATTCTTGTAGAAATCAACATCAGTCAATAATGATTGACATTGGTCTTTGTGTTTTTAAAATAAAGAAATTAAGAGCATGTTTTTCAAATGTGCTCATTTCATCATTGATTATGCCTTAAATCCAAATAAAACTCTATTAGAGAGTTTTCAATGATGTCATGGAGTTGTCTTGGTGGTTTCATGAAGTACCTTGATATCCTAAATGATAATGACAAAGTGTGTAATATGTTTATCCTAGTATGATTGAAGTAGGCTTGTTGATCTTTAGAGTTTGACTACTTAGAAATGATTAGGGGGATGAGTCTAAAGTATTGATCATGTGAAAGGGGTCATATAAGAGGTTTTATATGCTTTGAATTCTTGTTTTCATGAGTGTATTTAATCTTGTTGATCATTGTTTTTATCTAGACATTTTGGGTCTAGTGGCAGAAAATGTGAGTAGGCAGCTTGTTAATGTCACCATTGCCATGTGTGGATAAGTCAGCGGGATTTGGTCATATGGTTGTAATAAAATTTGTTCCTAATTAATATGTTATAAATTTTAGGTCATTATATGAATTTAAACATAATATATTAAAGTGAAAAGTTGGGCTCTTAGGCAGTTTGATAGTGTTTTTCCATAGTGAGATTTGTAATATGGAAAGAAAAGCTGAGCAGGGATTTTGATGGTGTTATATTTTTCATGTGTGAAGGTGTTAGGTGAAGTTGATCATATGGGTTTGATCAGTTTCATTATAGTTTATATGTTATAAATTTTAGGTCATGTGATGAAGTGCATCAAAATATAAGCATGTGCAAAGTTGGCCTTCCAGACAATTCTTGACATAGTTGGCTCTATGGCAAAAAAATTGAGTGAATAGATTAATGGAATTATATCTTGAACATAAAAAGGATCCAAGAGAATATTTATACATTAATACATTAATATATATGAGGATATAATATGGTAAAAATTTAATATCATGCATCTAAGTGCAACAAAAGTTATTGAGGTCTAAAGTTGGCCTTCTAGGTAGATTGCAATGGTTCCCATACTTAGTCAATTTTGCATGAGATAAAGATCAGGACCAAATGATGATCTAATGGCTCATGAGAATTCATAAAGATCAAGATAAATGGTTCATATTAAATTAAATGTGTCAAATTATTTGATGCTTAAACTAGTTAAATATTGATCTCCTTATAAAAAGATCGATGGAGCATGTTTATTCCAAGATGTCAAGATGTAACGAGATGGTGACAAGTGTTCAAAGTTTAATAATTGAGCAGAGGTAAAGATCAAAATTCTTATAAAATATAATAGTGATCACATTTTAATAAATATACATATAAATGGTGTATATTGAGCAAGATTATTTTAAAATATCCAATGTTTAACAGAAATAAAGACCAAGATATGTATAGGAGATCGATGGTGCATATGTGGCCAAGATTTTAAGACTACACGAGATGAGGTCAAATATTAAAAGTTTGATGTTTATTTAGTGGTGAAATATGATTTAAAATTAAAATAAGATAAATTGTGAATATTTAATATAAGATTCAAGGACAATAGATGTGTTTTAAGTGACCGAAGTTTAATTGTGACCATTTGGATTTAAATATTCAAAATTTTAAAGGAAAAAACAGTGCTCAGTTTTTGCGTTATATCTTTAAATCTATGATGAATTTGATCATGGTGTAAAAATTAAATTTATATAGGAATCCAAGGTAAATTTTTAAGTATATATTTTAATATATTAATGTGTGTATAATCCATTATATTTAGTTTTAAATTTTACTATGTGTTTGTGCATGTTCTGCAAATAACCTAAGAAGGGTATTTGATATGTGCTTGTTGGTATATCAATGTTTAAAGGTGAAATATATCTTAGAATATGTTTTAAAATATATGAGTATCATATATATGAATTATTAAGGTTTTAAAAATCATATGTATTATGAACAAAGGATTAGAATTTGGTTATGTTTTAGTTTATAATGACTATGTGTACAAAAAGGTGTTTGAGCTAATTAGGGGTTAGAAAAATAATGATATGAGGGATTTTGGAATTTAAAGGGGAATTATAGATCATGTTTCATGGGTACATGAGTTTTAAAGTGTTCCTATGTTCTAATTTTTCTCAATGAAGTGATAAATGGGTGAATAGGTCTCCATGAGACCTATAAGAGCTACAAGGGCCTAATCAAAAGGTGTAACTAATTAAGGGTGACCCATAGATGATATGGCCAACCTATGAATATTTTATTAAGATATGTATTAATGTTAGAGATGCCTTAATGGTTAATTCATTTATAATTTCTAACCAATATGTTGATAATCATGAAGGATCTATAAATAGTGAAACCAAATAAGATGGTTTCTAGACTTGAGAGAGGCTTGTATGCATCAAAGTGAAGAAGAGAGGATAGGTAGTGTGCATGTTGGATGAGTTGATGATAAAATTAGTTTTTTGATTGATTTTATGATTTCCACATCATATTTTTTATGAAAAAAAGGTGCTCTTGTGGGTTTGTAGTTTGAGGATATGCAAAGAGGTATGAGTGTGCATATGAGGATAGTTTGAGTGAAGAAGGAGAGAGATTGTTGCATACCTATATGAGAGGAATATATGAGATAGATAGAGAGTTTATTTAGGGGTTATAAAATCATATATACATCATTAGGTGTTGAAGACATTAGTTTTAAGGTTGAGGTGTTTAATTTAAAGGAGGGTTTAAAGGACTTGATCTTCCTCAGGGATAGTTGATCCTTGTGAAATAGGTGTTTCAATAAAATATTTTGGTAAAAAGGACATGATAAATTTTTTGGTTCAAAAGGACTTGAACATAAGGTGGTTAAAAGGAATTGATTATCTTAGGGGCTGGTGCTCCTTCTAGAACTTTTATTTCACTAAATTCTAATCTAAAGGACTTGACCAGTCTCTTGTTTGTAATACCTTATAGGATAAGTAGTCCAAGTTTTTGCAAGATTGAAAGTGGGTTTTATTCCCTAAGAGGGTTTCCCATGTAGATATTGTGTTGCATGTGTGATATTTTATTGACTTGATTGTTTATTGCTACAAATATCTTATATTCTTCATAAATGATTGTATTGAAATCTTAAGTGATTAAAGGGTTTAGAAATTGGAATGGATTGTTTACCATCACTGATTCAAACCCCCCTTAAATAGATTTTACCTCTAAAAATTGGTATCAGAGTAGTTCCTTTGGTAAAGGCTTCACAACTTCAAGGTTATCCAATGTATAATATGGTATTCATCAAATGTAAGGAGGTTTCTCTACTAAGCAAACATTGATGTTCAATCGATCCAATTCTAATTTTTGGAGTGAAAGGATGAATACATACATTATGTCCCTAGGGTTTCATGTATGAAAATATGTTATGTATGGTTATTTTTCTCCTAATACTCCTCCATCAAGTGTTACAAATGAAAATTTTTGAAAATAATTCTAAGTCAATGAATGACATCACTTATGGCCTTACATAGACTAATTTCACTAGGGTAATTCATTGTAAATATGATAAAGATATATGGGAAAAAATGCAAATCACTTATGAAGGAGATTAAAAGTTCAAGCTTACTAAGTTTTAGAATCATAGAAGGCAATTTTAAAGTCTCAAGATGAAAGAATAAGATTATATGGCATCCTTTCTATAGAGATCTGATGAAATTATGAACATCATCAAAGGTCTTGGAGAGAACCTTGAAGAGGATACTATAGTTCAAAAAGTATTAAGGTTTCTATCCTTCAATTTTGATCTAAAATCATCTTCTATAGAATAAATTCATGATCTTACTTAGTTGAAGATTGATCAATTACATGGAACCCTTACTATCTATGAGATGAGAGTAAATGATGATATACCATCAAAGAAGGAAGGATCTTTCAAGACTAAAATGAAGACAAAAATGAAGTTCCAAGGTAAGAAACCCAAGGAGGATGAAATTTTTGATATATATGAGGATGAAATTATTGCTTTGATTTCAATGAAATTGAAAACATGTTCAAGCAAGTATAAAGGTAAACTACCCCTAAAATACTTCAATTGTGGAGAGGTAGGACATTTTAATAATAAGTTCCCTCATAAGTATAATAAGGATGATGATGAAGAGCATGATCAAGGTCATGATTATGTCAAAAGATAATTTAGGTCTGATAAAAGAAAAAAGGGATTTAGAAGGTTTGACAGTAAGAAGAAGTAATTCAAGGACAAGAAGAGTCTCTACACCAAAGAATATTGTAGCTCATCAAATGAGAGTAAATTCAGTGATCTAGAGTATGATCATGAAGATGATGTTCTTGTTGAATATGAAGCCCTGTTCATGGCTAAGCAAGGTAGTTTATCACATCAAATGGAGTCTACTTGGAGTGATTTAGATGATGATAAAGATGAGGTGGAATATGAGACTAAATTGATGAATGCTCTTGAAGAATTGAAGATTGATAAGAAGATCAATAAGAATATGAAATATAAACTCAATGAATATGAGGTGCAATTTAGTGTATTTAAGGAAAGAATGAATGAAGATGCCAAGCAATATGAATATATAGTCAAACATCTCAATTTTTAATTTTAAATCCTATCTAGAATCCTAAAATCTAAAGAAGATGAATGTTTAAGGTATGTAATTGAAAATGAGTCATTGAAATTTGAGTTAGAGAAGACATATAGTAAGGTGGATTCATTTGTGAGATTTTAAAATAACTCAAGTGATATAGATAATATAATTAATGATCAAAATCATGTAAGTCATATAACTAGTCTTGGATACAAATAAGAACCCAAGATTTCAACTTAAGATAAGATGAAGACTATTATGACCAAATACAATCATAATTTGAAGATAAATCATTAGAAAAGAAATGCAGGTTTTGGGAGAATGAAGACAAATAATATTAGACAACTAAATTACATGAGGTATGTAAATTTTAATGGTTACTACTATACTTGTAGTCAATTTGGGCATAGAGTTAGAGAATGCAAGAGACTTATTAGAAATGAGTTTGCATGGAAATATGATAGGGGTCATCAGGAAAAAGGTGTGATTAAGGTTGAGTGTTTAAAATGTCTTGATAAGGGTCAATTTCAAAGATTATACCCCTATTAGATATGGAAAGTTGAGTTCACTTCAAAATTAATGGTTTGTTACAACTGTGAATAGAGAGGTCACACTGCTAGATTCTACAAGCGAAGGCCTAAAAATAAGAATAGGTTTAATTAGGCTCTTATAATGTAAGGAAGAGTGTAAGTTAATTCATAGAATCCAAAGGTGTTAACTATGCATCATGATGAGACTTCTAGTCTAAGCAATCTATTTTATATGGTGGAGAATGCTACAAAAGGTGAAGAGTGTCGAGGGCTCTCATTGTCTGCTCCATGTTATGAATGAAGAGACCAATATTAAAGAGAAGACCAAGGTATTGGTTGAGTCTAGTTATGAGATGTGTATGGATCCAAGTTAACATAATACTATTGTTGAGAAAGTATAAGGTTCCAAGATGTAAGGAAGATTCTATGGATGAAAACGTATGTCATGAATCTATGTTGTCTTAATGCATTTTCAATCCAATCATAGAAGAGAAGGATAATGTTGTAATGGATGATCATTTTTCATATATTAAGCCTAATAAGAAGAATAAGAACTATAAGAATCAAATGACCAAGGAGGAAAAGGAATATGAGGAGTTGTGGGAAACTCCTAGTTTCACATTGTTCTATGACGTTGTGGAGTAGGATGTGTCTACCTATGCTTCAGAGGAAACATATTTATTATGGAGAATAAATTCTATGTGCTCAAGATAATAATGAAAATATGTAAAAACACTTGTGTTGATCTTATAAGGCCATTGGTTAAGAGGGAGCAAGAAGTTCATGAGCTTGCTCTAGAGGTTTGTGAAAGAGCTATAGTGCAGGGTCAAAATGGGTGTTTCTAGGTGGCATAATGAGATTTATGATATGTAAAGATGATTTTCGTGATAAAAAAGGTTTGTTCACTTATTTGTGATGTGATCTATGTGTTTTTTTGGTTTGAAGATATGTTGAATTCAAATTAGAGATTTTTTAGTATTCTCATTTTTCTTAGTTTTAGCTTAAGGGCAAGAGGGCCTAAAATGGGTTATAGAATGTATGGTTTTCCAAACGTGTGAAATATCAAATATTGGTACCAAAGTGTGTGATTGGTGTCTCCATGTGTTTAAGATGTTTTAGAGGTGTCTATTGTCTAGAAGAAGGTTTGTTTACCTTGTTTGTTTTGAATTTCTAGGCTTTTGGGCTATGCTAGAAAAGTGGTCTACCATATGAGTTGAGGTTTGAGGATAATTAATAGGATAAATGTTCAAAATGGGTTTTCAAATAAATATTTACATATATTTGAAGCTTTGTGGTTTTCAAGTTATTCATGTTTTTGTCAAGATGGAGGTCTGATTGACAAGTTAGTTTGTGAAGAAAGTATATTTCAGAGGATGATATAGTTATTTAAAATTGGTGTGCTTGAGGTGGAATATGAGAGTGTTATAATATTAAGTTTTATGTTTTTATGGTGTTTTTATTGAAATATGTGGGCTCTACAAGTTCCAGGTAGGGATACAAGGAGACTAGATAGGCCTAGTGAGAAGAAGAGTGATTTTTGTTTAGTTTCTTTGAGAGAACAAGACATTAGTATTTCAAGGTGAGTTATGAATATTGGTGTAGAGTGTTTTTTATATATTTTGAGTGACATGAAGTTATGTTGGTGGTCATTGAGATGGTTTGTGAGAGAAGGCTAGTAAGTTTGTATGGTGGTTCTTCATGGTGTGTGGGTATCTGAAGATGTTAAAGAGGTACAATGGATTAGAGATATTAGGGGGATACCCTATTAGAATTATTTTATAAGTTTTAACATATTTAATTAATTTTGTGTATTCTTTCTTCATTGGTTTTAGTGCTTGGCTAAAGAGAGTGTAAGCATATGGCAAGAGGTAGTTGATAAGGCAAAGAAAAGGTAGGTTGAAGGTAAGGGGGAGTTTGTATCATATTTATAATTTAGTCCTTTCCTATTGATGGTATTTTCAGGTCCTTAATATAAGTTGGTTCCCACTTTTTCATTGTGTAAAAGGGGGAGAAATTTACTATTTTGAGAGTGCTTGAAGAGGGAGAAGGAAGATGAACTGTATATTATTTTATGATGGGTGTTGACATCAATGATAAAGGGGGAGATTATTGGATATTTATCAATAATTTCATGGTGATTTTATGGATTTTTCCTGGTGATTGGATGAATTACCTTAATATCCTAAGTGATAATAACAAAGTGTGTAATATGCTTATCCTAGTATGCTTGAAGTAGGCTTGGTTGATCTTCAAAGTTTGATTGCTTAGAGATGATTATGGATGATTATAAAGTATTGATCATGTGAAATGGGTCATATAATAATTTTTATATGGTATGAATTTTTGTGTTTATGAGTGTATTATGGTTGATCATTGTTTTCATCTAGACATTTTGGGTCTAGTGGTAGAAAATCTGGGTAGGTAGTTTGTTGACATTACCATTGCCACATGTGGATGAGTTCATATGGTTATGATAAAAAAAAAATTCCTAGTTTCTATGATATAAATTTTAGGTCATTAAATGAAGTGTAACATAATATACACAATTTCAAAGTTGGACTCTCAAGCAGTTTAACAGTGTTTACCCATACTTAGCCAAATTTACAATGTGGTAAGAAAAGCTAAGTAGGCATTTTGATGGTGTTATATTTTACACGTGTGAAGGTATTAGTAGAATTTGATAATATCAGTTTGATAATTTTTGTTCCTATTTGATATGTTATAAATTTTATATCATGTAATGAAGTGCATCAAAATATATGCATGTGTAAAGTTGGCCTCCTAGACAATTCTTGACACAGTTGGCTTTGTGGTAAAAAAATATGAGTGAGCATATTAATAGAGTTATGTGTTGCACACACAAAGGTTATATGAGAATATTGATACATTAATATACTATTATATATGAGTATATAATATGGTACAAATCTTAGATCATGTATCTAAGTGCAACAAAAGTTATTGAGGTCCAAAGTTGGCCTTCCAAGCAGATTGTAACTATTCCCATACTTAGTCAATTTTATAAGAGATAAAGATCTAGACCAAATGAAGATATAATAGATCATTGGAATTATTATAGATAAATATAAATGGTGATTATTAAATTCAATGGTTCAAAGTTTTTAATGCTTAAATTGGGTAAATATTTATCTCCTTACAAAAATATCAATGAAGCATGTTTACTCCAAGATGTCAGGATACAACGAGATGGTGACAAGTGTTTGAATTTTAACATTGAGAAGAGGTAAAGATTAGAATTATTATAAGATATAATATTTATTGGATGTTAATAAATAGACATATAAATGGTTTTTATTAGGTAAGATTATTTCAAGGTGTCCAATGTTTAACATAGATAAAGACTGAGCTATGTACATGAGATCAATGATGTGTATGTGGTCAAGATTACTAGATTGCATGAGATGAGGTCAAATGTTCAAAGTTTAACATTTGGGTAGTGCTGAAATATGATTTAAATTTAAAATAATATTGAAAGTGTGTATTCAATCTAATATTTTAGGGCATGAGATGCATTTTAAGTGACAAAAGTTTAACTATGATTGTTTGGATTTAAATATTCAAATTTACGAAGGAAAAATTAGTGCTCAATTTTTGTGCTATATCTTTCGATCTATGCAAAATTTTAACATGGTTTAAAAAGATAATTTTTAGATAAATCCAAGATGAATCTATAAATATATTATTTAATATTTGAAAGTGTGTACACTTAATGATATGGAGGTTCAAATTTGATTATGTGTTTGTGCATGCTCTACAAGTAACCTGAGAAGTGTATTTGAGATGTGCTTGTTGGTATATCAATGTTTAAAGGTGAAATATATATTTGAGTAAGTTTTATACTCTATGAGGACCATTTTTTGCATTATAAAGGTGTAACCAATCATATGTAGTATGAAAAAAGGATTATAAGTTGACTATGTTTTAGTTCATAATGATTATGTGTATACAGAGGTGTTTGAGCTGATTGGGGGTTAGAATAAGAATGTTATGATGGATGTTGGCACTTAAAGGTGACATATAGATCTTATGTTCTAATTTTCCTTGATGAAGTGATAAATGGGTGAATAGGTATCCATGAGACATATAAGAGCTACAAGGGCCTAATTGAAAGGTGTAGTTGCTTAAAGTGACCCATATATGCTACGACTAACCTATAAATATTATTTTAAGACATTTATTGATTTTAGAGATGACTTAAGGGTTAAGGTATTCCTAATGGATGACTAAGATGTTGATAATCATGAAGTCTCTATAAATAGTGAAACCAAATAAGATAGTTTATAGACTTGAGAGGCTTGTATGTATGGAGTATGAATTGAAGCAAAGAAGAAAGGATAGGTAGTTTTCCTATTGGATTATTTAATGAGTAGAGTAGTTTTTTGATTGATTTTATGAATTATAAGTCATATTTTTTATGATAGAAAAGTGCTCTTATAGGTTTACAGTTTGAAGATATGGGAAGAGGTCTAAGTGTGCATATGGGGACAATTTGAGTGAAGAAAGAGATAGATTGTGGCATGCCTATGTGAGATGATTTTATGAGATAAAGAGATATTTTATACACAAGTTAGATATCATATATCCATCATCAAGTATTGAACACATTAGTTCTAAGGTGAAGGTGTTCACTTCAAAGGAGCATCTAAAGAACATGATATTCCTTAGGGGATGTTACTCTTTGTGAAATAAGTTTTTCACTAAAAGACTTTGGTCAAAAGTATTTAATCAAGGTTTTAGGTTAAAAGTAATTGACCATAAAGTGATAAAAATAACTTGATCATATTAAGAGCTAGCACTCCTTGTGGAACTTTTGTTTCACTAAATTTTGGTCTTAAGGACTTGACTAGTCTCTAGTTTGTAATACCTTATAGGACAATTAGTCCAAGCATTTGTAGGCTTGAGAGTGGGGTTTATTTCCCAAGAGGGTTTCCCATCTAGATATTTTATTGTTTGTGTGATCTTGCATTATCTTCATTATTCATTTTTATAAATATCTTTTATGTTTTATAAATGATTGTATTTAAAGCTTAAGTGATTGAAGAGTTTAGAAATTGAATTGGATTATTTGCCACCACCGATTCATTCCTTCCATAAGTTTATTATAACTATAATAGAATATCTAAATTTTCATGTAGGACTTACTTGGAAATGTGATTAATTTGAGCATAATTAATTTTATAACCTTCTCTTTGGTGCTTAAAAGGAACCTAGATGAACATGTTTTAAATATTGAGTCTTCCCTTTGGTGTTTAAAAGGAACGTAGATGGTTCGATTGAATTTTTTTTGGATTTTTTTAATTTTTTTTCAAACTAAGGCCAAGGGGCCAATAACTTCACTTAAAATTTCAATTTAGTGTTATGAAACTCAACATTCACTTAAAATTTCAAAATTATTGAAATGTTATTTTACACAAATCATCTATCACTTGCTTGTTAGATTATTTGAGTAAAATGAATTATGAATGTATGATCTCCCCTATCCCTTACAAAGAACTTGGATGACCAAATCACCTTTTCATTGAAATTTTGAACTTTGTTGAAGGTGTGAAAAGGAAGTTATCTAGGTTCTCCCCAAAAATTTTATGGCTTGGGTGATCTAAAAGGAACCCTAAAGCCTTTTCACTTAGATTATTTTATTTTATGCATTTGGCTTGTGTAGGGGAGTTAATTTCCTCTTTACAATTTATTTATGGAATATTTGACCTAAGGCTTCATATCCCATAATTTAATTCAACCCCTCTCCTTGGGGGGTATATAAATTGGGATAGTCCCACTAGGATGGTGCTTTTAGTGGTTAAACCATATCCATTAGAGGTAAGCTAGCTCGCAACATATGACCAATCTAGACATCATACTACACTAAGAAATTAATGTATGTAGTCATTGTGGAAAAGACTAGACCTTTTCACAACAATACAATTGACATGAATCCATTTGATGTGTTGCATCCCTTATATTATCCACACTTAGGACCATCTAGACAATTGTAAATTGTAAGTTTTAGACTACCCCACTTGCCCTAGAGTATTATTGACATAGGGTGTACCTAAAGGTCCATTTCATTATAGTTTATATTGGGATAAGGGGGGTTTAAAATACACTATCAATTAATGTGATTTTATTTTAGAAGAACACTTAATTTACTCCCAAGTGCACATATAAAGATGAATTTCAATAATACAAAGAAACCTTGTCAGTTTAGGTCTTAAGATGATTAATTATTTGTAATTTGGTATTTTTATTATTTTACTTAGTCATTTATTTGAGTAAAAACTTGATTATAAACACATGTCATAACCAAAAACTTTGTCCACTATTTATTGATTAAGGAAGCATTACACTAGTCAAATCTGAATCTTCTTTACCTTATTTAAATTTGTCATCTTAAACATTTTGTTTGTATTATATAATTAGTGTAGTTATGCTACCCATTTTAGTCTAAACCACTTTCTAAAATATTTAAGTCCTTCATTGATAATTCAAATTTACAATTTCACCTTTCTACATTCTAGGTTAACATGTTAAATTGGGTTTAATTTCCCATTTGCACTTGACTTGAGTTAACTTGGGTTAAATTTCCAATTTGGATTGAAGGTTATTTATAGACTCATTATAATTTTATCATTATGAACTTAGGTCATCATGTGTATCGCTCACACTCTAAGTTCTAGAACACATTTTATACTATAATTTGTATTACCATGTGGTGGCATTGTGTTTCCCATTTGGTTCTAGTTTTATACATAGGAATTATTTAATGTTTTCACATATTGAATTTCTTTGTTTGCATTATTATCTTCTTAATTTTAAGGGCTGTCTTCTAGTTTCCTAGTAATAACTCATTGAAGTTAAACTAGCTTTTATGGTATCGATGTATCTCTTAACCTACATTTGGTGTACTAGTTTATACTTAGGTCATTGAGTTATCATACCCTATTTTAATTAATATGATTTAAACCCTACCCAAGGTTGGGTAATTTTATGAACACATTCCTCTAATTGTGTGTGGTAATATGCCAGCCTCCTTTTATTATAATATCTTTGGTATCTTGTCACTTGTTTAGAAAATATCAAATCACATACCTCATTTAAATGATTTCAAAAAATTGTCAAAATCTTTCCAAATGTAGATAACAATGATTTTATACATGACTCAAAGGTCCACTCATAGTGGGGACTCTTATGCCCCTAGCTATGAGGAGGAACATTATTATGATGGTTAGGAAAATTATGTGTTCATTAAATATATTACTAAAACTATAGGATCCAAATAAGATTATGTATAATATCAACCCAAAGAGGACAAGGATGAATCCATTCAAAGGTTGATAGAATCTAGTGTTAGAGTACCCTTGTATTTTCCTATGGAATAATTACATACTTTAGTTAGAGAAAGAGAGTAACAAAAAGAGTAAAATTTATAAAACATTGCACAAACAAACATACCTTCTTCTATCAAGGGTAAGAAAATAATTGTAGAGTCAAAACCCAATTATTAAGATCTTGTTAACAAGATTAAGAAGATAAGTCAATGATATGCTGACCAACTTATCACATACTTGATATACTATTTAGTAGCTACTTCAATCCATAATGATGCTTTCAAATAATAAGTAAATTTGGTTGAGCCAATGAAAAATCTAGTTGACAACACAATAATTATGGACCTAAATGTCTCAATAGAATAACCTAAGTCCTAAGAGGTTTTACAACATGTTCCATAAGACACGGAGCATACATTTTTTAACCATCAAGAAACTCTTGTTCCTTTGTAGAACCAAAGGCAAAAACATTTAGTACACATTGAAGAAATAGTAAAAAACAATTTGGCTAGTTCATCTCAACCAACATGTACTTTAGTGAATAAACCATAGACTCCCCTAGATTAATAAAAAATTAGTTAATTGAGATAGAAGATTCCAAGAAATCAATCACTTACCTATTCAACTCAAGGAGTGAAATAAAATGAAGTCACATATTTTAGGGTGTACATCCCTCAAAAATCCATGCAATAATAGTGGAACATACCACCCAAATATCAATAATAGGGGCACATACCACCCCAATATAATTATTTTCCACTCACGAATACACCAAACATGCAAGAGTGGAACTCCATGAAAGAGATTATGTCATGATTGGAGATTGGGAATAGAATCAATAAGTACAAGTTTGACAAGATATGTCTATATCCATTTGATTTGTATATTATCTAAATCCCCTTTATATCTCATTTTAAGGCACCTAAATTCAACAAATATAAAGGATAGGGTGATCTTCCTAAACACATTTAGGAATTTTTTATATTATGCCAGGAGTTAACTTAAAATAACATTTATTTAATTCATTTTTTTACATGAAGTTTAGAAATACAAGATCTAGATTGGCTACTTAAGTTACCCAAGGGATCAGTTGTGGATTGGAATGACTTATTTGAAAAGTTTGTCAATTATTTCTCTTATAACATTAAACATGAATTGATCATTGTTGAAATTTGAAATCCAAATAACATGATGGAGAAAGATTCACTACATATCTATAGAGGTGGAGAGCATTATCAAGCCACTTTCAACATAATTTTCTAGATAAATAGTTGGCAGACATATTTTTATATAACTTACATCCCAAGGTCATGCATAATCTATGACTTGATTAAGCTAATTCATTTTAATAAATTATGTACAAAGGGGTGTAGATTGAAAAGTTTATTATTTCCAAGGGCCTTGTCAAGATTTTCACATAAGTTCAAACTTCAAGTTAGACCCAATCACCTATTTATATAGTTGCATAAGAGAGACCTAAAGGTTTTAACAAGAATAAGAATGTGGTAAGGAATGGATAACTAAATAAAGACATGTACAAATTATGTGAGATCTACCAGCCCCAAATGTAAAATTAACTCCCACTAATCCACCAACCAATTTGAAAAGACAACCTCCATAAAAGACATTTCACAATCAATTCAAAGTCTTCAATAAATAGAGATAACCTATTGAGATGGTATTCTAAAAGCTCATAGTAGATAACCTCATTATATGTCTAGTACCAAGGCCATTTTCTCAAGATCAACCATAGCTATATTTATAAAAGGATAATGAATGGTGTAAATTTCATCCTATTTTTGGTCATGGTGCTTATCATTACATCTAATTATGGCACCTTATTGAAGATCTGATTGAGAGTGGTGAAGTTGAGATTAAGTTGGCCCTAAAAGGCACTAATCAAGATATGGTAATCTAACAAGATCCATTTCCTCAACACAATCAACCACCACCAAGGAATAATCAAAACCAAGGATAGACTCAGTGATAAAATCCAAACCAAAATCAAGGTCAAATTCATAATCAACATGATCATAATTAGTATCATAATACCATTACTAACAACTTGGGTTATAACAACATGCCTTATGACTATAATAACACCTCCAAATACATTTTTATAACCCACATTACCACTATTACTATCAAATATCATGAACCATCTCGTACTCCTTGTAGTATAGGACTTAATATTATAAGGCCAACACCCTCTCCCTCTAGTAATACCATATTGAGTTTATGAAATTTAGTTGTAACTCCATTTACATGAGTTACTATTTCTGGACAATACCCTTCTTATAATTATAATGACTCATCATCAACTCAAATTTACTCTAATGAAATTAGAAACCCATGAGTTAGCTTCTAAGGACTTTTGCCTTCTTCTGATTATAATGACTCTTTCCCACCTCTAGGTTACATAATCACACTTAGATGCTCACATGTTACTCTCTAGGGCCCTTTGCCCTCTTATTCCATAAAACCCAATTTGAATATTGTGCCTTCATACCCAGAGCCTAATATTGTGCTAGCTAAGGATACACCATCTCATCCTAATGTCGAGAAGCTTTATAGTCTATTGGACTAATTGAGAAAAAACCCTTATAGATTTCCATTTTGGATCTCTTGCATATGTCTAAATTCCATTGAAATATTTTAAAAATCCTTTTAAAATAATCAAATTTTCCCAAAGATATAAATCTAGAATAGTTCTAAACACTAGTGGGACACTTGTCTTCATTCTATCAACTCATGTTTGATCAAAAAGACATGTCCACCCTATGTCTAAACCATAAAAACCCTTCTATGTATTGAGGTTATCATTAAAAACCATAAGATAAAGCATGTTATTATATATAATAGTTTGGGGCTTAACATAATATCTCTTAAACTATTATAGATATTGGGCTGCATTGCAAATAACATCTAGTTAGAGGCAATTACCATAAAGGCTTCTGATAATGCTAAGAGGGAGTCTTTTGGTATAATTAATTTTCCAATAGTTGTTGGGTATATCTCCCACCACACTTTATTACACATTATGGAAATTGAGATTCCTTATAAGATACTTCTTGGTAGTCCTTGGATCCATGAAGTACAAACCATTCCATCCACCCTACATTAGCACCTTAAGTTTCCCCACAATGGGATCGAGGTTACTATTCCCACTAATCAATAGCCTTATATGTATTGCAAACATTTATTGGCTAAGTTATATTATTATTACTATTGTACATGTTCTAAATTCATTATAAAGAACAATAAATTAATAGTTTCACATCCACCTCCATCTAATTATATCAACCTAAGTGACCTTGCTTCCACTTCAGCTGATCCATTCCCTATAGCTCTTGAAAAATAGTTTGTGATAAAAGATGTAGAAATTTCCATGTAATGAATTAAGGATGAATTATATGTTTTAAATTTTTCTAAGTTTCCCAAAATATTTTATAATCCCAAACCTTTTAAGAACCCAAACATGCCCAACTTGATCTGGCAATAGAAGAAACATCAATGAAAACCACTTATGGTATTTGTACCTTCTACTTCACCAAAATAAGATCAAGAGGATTTCATAGGAGATTGGTTATATTATAATGAAATTATTGATTTATTTTATAATCCAAAGTATCATATCCCTAATCAGATCATGGGCCATCTTGATTATATAGGAAATGACCTTAGCCCATGATCATAAGGAATCCTAGAACCTTTATCAGTTGGTGTACCTAGTTAAATCATGGTATCATATTTATACTACTTATGGGTGACCCCATTAATTTTGATAGTGATTATTCTAAATATAATAGTGATTAGACTCTTGGTAGTAATGTATCATCCTACTATAGCCTTTTTGATGAGCTTGATAACATAGATTTATTTGATCAAAATGCCATTATGACCATAACACCTATTAAATCTTCCGTTACTAAAGTAAAACCTCATTATTCCTTATTAATTTTCCATCCTAAACTCATTGATTTGGACCCAAAAAATTCAATAATATAGCTTAATGAGTTTCATAATGAAGAATCAATTACATAATACATTGTCCTAAGATATGGATTGGCCATTGGTGATCACAAATAAGGATTTGATTTTTCATTGGATCCTTATACCTACTTTAGAGAGAAAGAAAAATTTCATGGTTATAAAAAAGATAAAACATCAATATTTTTGGGTGAAATCCTCTTTGAGGTGCTTGTTAATTAGGGAAAAAGTAAAGATAAAGACAATCCCTTAAGTGAAAACTAGTTTTAGGAATTTTTGGATGGGAAAGTTTTCTAATCCCCAAAGGATGCTAAAGGTCCCTCAAATCCTAGATGCAAAGTTAGTACAAGCATCTCTTCATAACAATAACAAATGTTTTAGCATCTCACTCTTAAGTTTAAAGAGTTTTTTTATACTTGGCCACTACTTGACATGGCAGATTTCAATTCATCACATTATCTAGAGCTTTAGGAGGAATATCAAGAAATAGTAGAAAAATAAGATGATCATGATCACACCTTGCCTACTAATCTTTAAGATGTATCCACACTTATTAAGGAAATCATAGTTGAAATGAACCTAGGAACATACAATGATCCTAGAATTGTTTATCTTGGAGCTTCCCTTACTAAAGTAGAATATGAACATTATTCATTAACATTTTTGCATGGGCATATTCAAACATGTCAGGCTTAGATCCTCACTTGGTAGTGTATTAACTTGTTCATCCAGATGTCAAACTAGTTAAGCATAAATTAAGAAATATACCTCCATTCATTGACCTTTTGGTAAAATCTAAATTTGAGAAATTATTGGGAGTAGGCTTCATTAGATTGCTAGACTAATCCAAATCGATATCAAACATAGTTCTAGTCAAAAAGAAGACACAGGGTATATGTCTTTGTATATTTTAGAGATGTCAATAAATCATGCCCTAAATATGATTTTACTCTACCTAACATTGACATGATCATCGATTCTACTTGTAGGTATAAGATGTTATCCTTTATGGATGTATTATTTGGATACAATCAGATTAAGATAGCCTAATAAGATCAACACAAGATTGCATTCACCAATCTATGGGGAATATTAGGAATACCAAGTTATGTCATTTAGATTTAAAAATGTTGGATCCATATATCAGCATGTCATGAATGTCATCTTACATGACATGATGCATGATATTATTGAGGATTATGTTGATGACATTCTATAAAAATAAAGAAAATGTGTTAGACATCATGACATACCATGAAGAATCTTTGAGAGGCTTCATGAATATAAAGTCTACATGAATCCTAAGAAGTGTGTCTTTGTCATAACTTTAGAGAAATTGCTAGGTTTCCTTGTATCACAAAGTGGGATTGAAGTCAACCATGCTATGGTTAAGGCTATTGTTGAAATGCCTCCACCTTTAAATCTTAAACAACTCTGAAGCCTTCAAGGAAATATCCAATCAATCTACATGTTCATTTGTTAATTGGTAGATAAGTGCCACCCATTTACTCATATCTTGAAAAAAGGGATCACATTTTAATGGGATGAAGATTTTCAATTAGCATTTGGAAAGTTGAATACATATTTAGCTAAACCACTAGTTTTGAGACTGCCACCACTTGGATAACCATAGATTCTTTACATATCAACAATTAAACATGCATTAGGGGCACATTTGGACCAACATGATGACTAAGGTAAATAACATGTAGTCTATTATTTAATCCATATACTAGTGGATTATGAACACAATTATATTCCTATTGATAAGGAATGTTTAGCTATGGTATTCACTTATCAAAAGTTGTGACATTATGTGTTGAAAAATTAAAAAAATGTCATCACTAAGGTGGATCCTCTCAAGTTTTTGTTATATAAAGAATTTTTCACAAGATACATGGCTAAATGGTTCATGATCCAAATAAAAATTAATCTTTATTATCAAAATCACAAAGCTATAAAGGGTAAAGTTATTACTGATCAGCTTGTTGAATCCCCTATTATAGACACTCAACCACTTAGAGTTGACTTTTTAGATGATTTTTTCAAGGTAATGGAGGAACTAAAACATGAACCTAAATAATGGAAGTTATATTTTAATGGTTCCTTCACTTATTTTTGATCTAGATCTAGCATATTTTTAATTACACCACAAGGGGATTTGATTCCCAAATCATTCCACATAAATTTTAATTGTACAAACAATATGGTTGAATATGAGGCATTGATCTCATGACTTCATCTTAAAATTTAGTAGGATATTTAGCACTTAATGGTTAATGGTGATTCCCAATTAATCATCAATCAAACCACTAATTAATATCAAATTAGAGATGTTAAGCTTACTCCCTACAATCAAATTATGGATAATTTCAAGGTTCATTTTAAATCTCTATAGTTTGGACAAGTTCCAAGGGCTAATAATATATCTATCAATGTAATGGATATAATTGGGTCAATGATATAGATTGATGGCAGAGATAAAGAGTATCAGTTTCTACTTAAAAATATTTTATAGCCTTCACATACTATGCTAGATTCAAAAAGGGTATGCACCATTATTATTCCCAATCTTCCACTTGAACTTTCCTAGTATGAAAACTCTTATAACTATTTCCATGATCAAAATTTTCCACCTAAATTATCCAATAACCAACAAAAACTATTCCTTCACCACCTATCCCATTATACCTTCCTTAGACACATGCTTTATCATAAAGGCTATGATGGAATGCTACTTCATTATTTATCTTTGGGAGAATAAAAGTTAGGGTTGAAGGAGGTTCATGAAGGAATGTGTGGGTCCCAAAACAATGGTGTAGTCTTAGCTAAAAAGCTCCTTAAAATAGGATATTATTACCCAAAAATGGAGATAAATGCTTATAATTTTGTGAGGAAGTGTGTTCCTTATCAACAACATGTAAATCTAATACATGAACCTTCCTTACCACTACAACCAATCACAACACCATGGCCTCAATCTCATTGGGAAAATAAATCCAACATATTCGAATGGACATAAACATATTTTAATTATTATCAAATACTTTACTAAGTGGATTGAGGCCATTCCTCTCACTTACATCACTAGGAAGTACATATCCAAATTAATTCATTACCATATCATCTATTGATATGTCATCCTAGAATGCATTATATTCGATAATGGTGGATCCTTTGTAAATAGAGATATAAAATACCTTTATTCAAAATTCAATAAAAAGCATAAGAAATCCATGCAATATAACCTACAAGTCAATGGATAAGCCAAGGCATCAAACAAGACCATTGTAGCCATTTAAAAATAAGATTTTGAATGACATTGGTCATAATTAGAACTTGCAAATCTTTCCTTCCCTTTGGGCTTATTGAACCAGTCATAGAACAACTAAAGGAGCCACTTTATATTTCCTTGTTTATGGCATGGCATAGAAGCTATTATCTTGATTAATATTGAGATGCCATCATTGTACATTTCTTTGGATTATATTGAAGATGATAAATAATATAGAGTCTCAAGGTTGTAAGATCTAGAAATTGTTAATGATAAGCATTTGTTTGCCCTAGAAAACTTTCAATCCTATCAGAATAAATTATGGGGAAGCTACAAAAAGCACAATCTCCCTCAAGAGTTTGATATTGGTGATTTGGTATTGAAAAAGAACTAGAAGAATATAAATGTTGAACACAATAAAAAAGGTAAGTTCTAACCTAACTGGTTGGGATCATATGTTATCATGATGAACTATGGATTAGGGGCGTATTGAATGGCTTCTCTAAATGGTGAATAACTTACAGAGCCCATAAACATTATGAAGCTAAGAGGTTATATGATTCAAAGCTTTTAACCATTGTATACAAGACCCCTTACTTGGGGGAAACTTGTGCTAAAGTATTCTATCCTACCTTTATATCTTGGACCATCCTCTCATGGACCATATTATTTTAAACTACCTTGGGCCATTCTTTCAAGAACCATATTATTTTCATGATTATGGATAGTGAAATATTTGGACCATCAACACTCTAAACACATTTTATCCCACCTTGGACCATCTTATTTTGGACCATATTCATTTTGTACCATCCCCTTTTGTACCCCATTCATTTTGGACCATTCTATTTGAGAACCATATTATTTTCATGTCTTAGGCTATTTTAACCTGAAAATCTTTCATCCCTTAACCAATTGTGATCTTGATTATGACTCATAGGAGTTGTGGACACATTCAAAACTAGTTATACAAAGCAGATTAGTAGGAACAATATTTTTTAGCTTCTTTTATAGACAAGTGAACATGGATACCACAACATATGGTTTTTGTTTGTTGCATGGTTCTTTAGATTTTATCTTATGTTGCACACTATTTTCTTTTACTACTATTTGGTAAGTATCATTGCCTTGTCAAGATCCTCACTCTTGCTTATTTGTGAGCATGTAATATTGTAGTTAGCTTAGCTATTATTATAACTTCTACTCTTGGATGAGCATCTCCTTGATTTTTTGATTCCCTTTATATATATTTTATCCCAAAAACACCAAAAACATTAAAAAATGATCCATAAAAGAACAAAAAATACTATCTTACTTTTTTGTATATTTTGATCTCTACGCTCTTTCCATTTTTTAATTAACCATCACACTAACTTGCCTATTAAAAGTATCATCTCACACTCTTACAATTTTACAAGTATATTGTCTTACTGGTTCAACATTTTGTAAGACCATTCTCATTTGTCCCATCTTCCCTTTTCTTATACAACATTAGTCATATCTTGTGGGAATCACTTTTCTTCTATCCCTCTTCTTAGGAGAACTACATTTGGCTTGAATCTCATGTTGGACCATGTGTATATGGAACTATGTAAGCAACATCCACTTATCTTATATAGCTAGAGTCAACTTGACCGACCCCATCCTTTTCTTCTCTTCCACCATTTCTTCTATGTTATTTCCATATCATTGGAAATAAATTTGTGTCCTTGTTCTTGTTTTGCTATTATATAAAGTAACACCTCCACTACATGTGTATGAATAATTATTTTTGAAACCACACTAAATTTATTTTGGTTTGTGTGTGTTTATTTTATTTTATTGGAGTTTTGTTTTGCTTTCTTGTCTCTTCTTTTTCTTTCTTTCCTTTGATTTTTTATTCTTTCTCCTTTTGTTTTGCTATTTAGTCTTGTTCTTTTATTTTGTGTTTCCATGTACATCCTAATTGTCCACATGGATCTTGACTATTCATGTCCTAATCTCATGTTGTTAAAATATTCTTTATTCTTTTTATACATTTTTGTTCTCACTATGTCTTGATTTTTCAGATCTTGATTTTGAGTTGGGTTCATTTATGTTTTATTTTTCTTTGTCTTTGCTTTTTTTTTAAATGTAAATAGTTGTAACTCTGGTCTTGGTCATTTTTACCGTTATCCTTAGTTATAAGTATTCACATTTGAATCAGATCTACATAATTTAAATATAATATCATTATAATTTATTCATACTTATGATGCCTAATTTATTTTGCTACAAGTACTTTATGATTTGATTTCAAGTCTCAAAATCAATATAGATCTAATGAATAGTTATCAAGATCACCAATTATAAACTAGGCTCAATAGGTTTATCACCTAAATCTATGAAAGACATGCATCTCTTGTCATACATCATGAGTCTCCTCAAACCTTGGTTAGTTTTGATCATCCCTCATTTCATTCTCTCCCACTTCTAGGTGAACTACGTTAGCTTGAGGTCTATCTAGACTATGTAGGCAACATTTGGATACGTGACATATCTTAGGTCAGCTTGGCCATGTTCATTCTTATTTTAATATCTTTCACCACTTTTTGTATCCTCATATTCCTGGTTATTTATCATTTTTTCAAATCCATATTACCATCACATCTATGTTTTCATCCACTCATATTTAATCTATGCATTAGGTTATATCCGTGAGCTATTGCTTTCCAATTTGTCCATATTAGGGAATAATATTTGGACCTATCATTGAATCAAATCAACCTAATAGGGTCAAAGCATTATTTATTAATGATCAAAATCAGCTTTACTAGGGAAAAATTATTTAACACAATCATATTCTTTCTAATGGAGCACATTATTATTTCTTCTATATTTAGAGACAATGTTCTCCTTTTCTTCTTATTCCAATCTTTGTGGAGTTTCACCCTCATTTTAGAAATATTTTATTATGTAAATTGTCTGAGGATTGATTAGTTATAAAGCATACATATTTTACCCTAGCTTTGGGTGTTTTCAAAGTGTGTCACTTCTATTTTCAAATTGCATCCTTCCCATTCCACCCATATTTGGGGACCAATTTATTCTAATTATTTTTTTTATCATTGATGGAATTAACTTATGCAAGCATTATCTCATCCTTATTTAATTTTTTCCATGGGTTAATCTCACTTTCTTTCTCTTTTCAAGGCTCCATCCTTTTCTTTCATTGTAGTATGTCCTCTCGAGGGGGCATCATGTGTCATTTCCAATTTATTATTGATAACTCTTTTCTTTGAAAATAATTTTATTTACTGAATGTATTACAACACATTCTCGAATAGGGGGAAAATTTAGACATCCAATTCCTAACATCAATTAAATTTAAATTATCAATCTTACTCAAATTACACTCAAATGCACAATTTAGGCCAAAATCACTTAAATGCACTAAATTGTTTGAGCTTATCATATACAAGTGATAATTTAGGCCAATGTATCCCTAAATGGGGAAATGCATTTTATGTGATTCCTAAATTTTCTTAAATTATTTCAAGTCAAAATGATGATTTCACATTTTGGTGCTCTAAATCACTCTTTTATTCTAATTCATAAGTACACATCATGTTCTAATTGTTGTTTTATATCAGCAACATCCTAAATGGGTTCATGGTTCATATGCAACTAACATCACCTTCTAATTCCTCTTGAGTCAAATTAAGACCTAGTAATATGACTTTCTGACTAGTTTGATTAATTGTGCACCAATTTCCAAAGAATTGCACTAAAATTGATTAATCTTACTTAGGTAAATTAAACCAAATTATGAGCTTAAGTGAGAATTTCTTTGAATTTACTGAATATTTCTATATTGGAAATTGATTCTTATTATCTGCATCACCTAATGAGATGATCAATGGGGTGGCATCCATAAGCCATAAATGCAACACATATCAATTTTATGGGCTATCATGCCTCTTTAATGCCTCTTCCTCCCAAATATTTGTGAGGATATTTATAGATTTTAATTAAATAATTGGATTAATTCATCACCACACATATTGAAATTGAGATGGATGGTCATTGTTGATCCTGATTAAATTAAGTAATCTATAAATATGAGGGTATATACCACTTGAATTAAGATTATTTTGTATAAACCTATAATATAGGATTTTATCCATAAGTCATTTGTGTAGTTTGGTAAATGCTTTATTTTTAGTAAGATAGCATTGTTTGATAGGCATAGATTTGATTTCATATCATAATCCTAGATTATACATGGTAATCTTGAGATGATAGAGGAGAAAATCATCCATTTTTAACAAGGACAACAACTCCAAATTAAGGGGAAAAACACATTTTGAGCCACTAATAGATGATGGGATGATCATGGGAAGGTAATTGGTATTTGCTTTCTTTTATTTGATCTTTATTGTCATTTTCACACCCCATCAAATAGGTTGGCCTATGTTTTTAGTTCTTATGCATTTTTTTGTGTTTTTAATGACTAATGCTTTATCTAACCATTTTTTTAATCCATCTCTACAAGGAAAACACTATAGATCCCATGTATATGGGTTGGGGATCCTTTAGATGTCAGGTATACACATTCAAAATTACAAATTGGGCCACGTGATTTTTATGCTTCTACCTCTTATCCCCAAACATTTTATGAGGCATTTGACATTCATGGGTAGGACACTTTTATGTATGAGGAGTTTAATTACTTGATTAGGAACAACACTTAGGATTTAACACACCTTACTAAGGGAAGTAAGATAGTTTAACGTATATGGATATATCAAACTAAGTATGTATCATATGGTTCAATTGATAATTTCAAATCATGATTGGTCACAGAAGGTTTTTTCATAGGTGTTTGGAATTGACTACCCTAAGACCTTTACACTAGTTTCAAAAATGAACTCTATTAGACTCACTCTCAACATTACCAAAACTCATTGATAGGATGCTTATCAAATGGATGTGAAAATTGTATTTCTTCATGGAGACCTTGAGGAGGATATTTACATGGAATAACTATAAGGTTATATCAAGCACTCTTCCTTAGTATGCAAACTTTGGAAATCTATTTATAGCATCAAATAGGTCCCTTACGTCTGGTATGCTAATACAGATTCATTCCTTCTCTCATCAATATTAAATAAATTCCATTATGATATAAACATATACTTATTATGATTCACTTTTGATTCTAGTCTTATATACTGATGAACTATTGATCATAGTGAGTTCTTCATCATCCATCATAATAGTGAAAGAAGTTATTCATGTCAAATTTTCGATGACTAATTTGGGTTTGTCGCATTACTTCATTGGGATCCATATTTCATAATTTGATTTAGGAATTACCATTTCACAACCTAAGTATGCTATCAATTTTCTTGATTGATTTCACATGGTTAATTATAAGCTAACTTCAAATCCATTTCTATCTATAGTTAAGATTGAGGCTGATTGTTCTACACCATTGGTTGATGCTACCTTGTATTGATAACTTGTTGGTCATTTAATCTACTTAAATCATATCAAATGATACATTTCATATATTTTAGTCATGGTCTCTAGATTCATTAAGGAGCCTCATGAGCCACACTAAAAATCAACTAAGAATGTTTTCCACAACATTTAGGGTACACACAAATTTGGGATTCATTACATAGATGACATTGATGTTTACTTTGTTGGGTACACAAATTTAGATTAGGCTTGTGATCTTGAGCATCAACATTCCACTTTATGCTATAATTTATACCTTGTCTTAGACCTAATTCATCGATTAATCAATAATTAAAATGATATCACTTTGTCATGTACTAAAGTAAAATACAAATGAGCTATTAATTCTACTATTGAGGCTATTTGACTTCAGGGGATTCTCATAGAGTTTGGTATCTAGTTCAGGAAACCCATAATCATCTTCAGTGATAATAAGCGTATTATTAATATTTTAGTAGTCTAATTTAGCATCAATGGACCAAACACAAATATATTTATGTATATTTCATTACAAATCTCATTAATAGACATGTAATTGATCTTAAATATTATTAGACCATGGAGTAGATCATTAACATCTTCACCAAAAACCTAACTAAGAGAAAGTATCTTCACTTGTAGGCTCTTCTTGGGGTATGGTTAGCTTTAGAATCATATTCTAAGGGGGGATTTTAGTCTTATTATTTTTATCTCTTTAGGGTGAGTTTTTCCTACAATTTTCCTCCCTTTTATCCACTTTGTGAGAGTTTCATTGTATTGGGTACCTCATTAGTCCTTGTTTTTATGACCCATTTATTTTACCCACCTAAGTTGTGCTTAAGGTAAGTATTGGTATAGAATATTATTTAATATATTTGGTTATTTACTTGGCTTATTCATACACATGAGGATTTAAATTGCTTAGGTGTCCTTAGTCTTGTGGATTTACTTGACCACCATTATTAGCTAATGGGGGTTAATACTTAACCAACTATTATGGGTATGGGAGATACATTAACTTTCTAGGATCTTTGACTAGTATTCTAGGTGGTAGGTGTTATTCCTTCCTTTTATTTGTAACACCTATTTTTAATCTATTTATTCTCATTGATGGGAATACAAGATATTTACATATTGATCTAATTTGATTTCTCTCTTTCATAGCTTCTTTCTCATTAGATACATTGTTTTGTTCAATCCTCTATGCATTATTTATTCTAGATAATAATTATTAGTGAAATATTTGATACTCTTGATCCACCCAAATTCATTGTTGTTGTACCATCAAAATTCAATTTAAAAAAGCTCTTACGAGGGGGAATATATGAAGCAATATTTTGAACTAGAGAAACATTATTGCTTGCTATCTACCCATTAACATGGGATTATTTCTATAGTTTATTATTATTATTTACATAATTTTATTTTTCTATATAATATTATTATGTTTTATTTCTAAACAAAACTATTACCTAATATATTTTTTTTTTGTACAATTGCATTGGGACAATAAGAGGCCTAAGAGTGGGCTGACCTAAAAGATATCCCCCTAAAAATATTTACCTCTTCCTTATGGAAGTATTTTTATGGCTTGAAACCTTTTATTTTTCAATATATGACCTATTTATCAAGAATAAGTCATTTAGCCTTAATGGAATTTGCAAGCTCTTAGAAGCCTCAAGACAAGGCTACCCAGAATGGAACCCTCCTTGTTTTTCATCCTCTATCATGTGAAAAAAATTAAGGCCTAAAATTAAATATGAATAGTAACTTATTTATAATTTGGAGACTATCGACCATTAATGGCTATGGAAGATCTTAAATCTCCTAATCACTATTTTAAAAATTGTGAGATCTTAATATATCCTAGAGACATTCTAAGAATATATATACCTATAAAATACACTCATAAAACTTTGTATCAAGTAAAAATATTAAAATTAAATAAAAATGGAAAACAATAAAAGAATTGAGACCCTATAAATATAAATAATCCAAGGATAAGGATTGTGAATACGGATGACTATGGACAAGTCATATGAAGAGTATGAGTTCTCTTTACTATCTATTTTCCATAAAACTTAAGTCAACTTTAATTTATAATTAAATTATGACTTAATTGAAAAATAGGCCTTGTGTTTGGCCATAATCACTCAAGGTTCCAATGGAACCCTATTATGATTTAAGATAAATAGTTTGACTTAATTATTTACCTAACCCACATAATTTTATTTGATCACCTACTATGGGTCTTGGGGCCATAGGGTTTTATAGTTATGCATAGATATTTGTAGGATTGTTGAGAACCTATAGTTTGATTAGAGAAAGTGGGGTTGACATGGTTGTGTAGCGACTATGAAACCACTTGTGCATTACCATCTATGTAGTTTAGTAATTTGAGTTTTTTTAATGCATTGTGCATATCCTTCCATAGAATTGTTTATGTTGTTAGTGATGTGGATTTTTATAATGTGCATTGTACATTATTAGAAAATAGCATATTTTTATGTGGATTTCATCATGAGAAAATTTGGACATGACATGAATACTATTTCAAGGTTTAAATCACATGTTGTCAAGTTTAAAAATACACACAAGATTACATTGCATACTAGTATATCATTTTTAGCACACACATAGTTAGGTGGGAGAAGTACATGTGGTTTGAGCCCTCTTCAGAGTATTAAAATGTTTTAAATTTTGAACCATTTAATAAGGAATGACTGGAATCACCTAAACCAATCTTATGTAACCCATTTTGAAAAGTGAAGCAAGTTTCTAAAGTGGTGTTAGAGTTTCAAGGTGAAAGAGAATAAATCTAAGTCTATGTTTATGACCAAGCCTTTTATATTGAAAATGATCACTATTAATATGTAGGTGTAGTTAACTATCTTGGAATAAAATGGTATAAATATAAAATATGTTTATAATAGGAAATAGATGATTCTAATTGTCATAATGGTTTGTGCATTAACTAATCCATCTAGGAGTATTATGAGAGTTATCCTGATGATCCTATTAACCATATATCCATTTGATGGAATTATTGATTAATATAGAGTGTGTATGTGGGGGCAAAGATGAACAATAAAAATGATTTTTCTCTCTATATACTAGGGTTAATTTTTTTCTTAATAATAAATCCTACATACACTTGGATGGTATAATAATTGTGCTTGAGGTGGTCATATATATTATAGAAGGGAATACACACTCTATATATAGGGTATAAGGTTTCAAATCCTATGCCTAAGATATGGGGTATAGATCTAACTAGATATAAAAATAAATCAATGATAAAAAAACGGTAATAGGTGTATCAAGTATATAATAAAGATACTACATGTAAGGGATTAAAAAAAGAGTAACATAGTTCTAAATAGTTGTAAATACTAAACTAACAAAAAGTAAGTGGTGCAATGGTCAAATAATCAGAGGCCTATGAAATATAAGGTGATAATGGAAATAATAAAAAACCATATAGCTATACCATATTATTCAATATAATGAGGAACATAAGTAAAGACAAAAAAACATGCATATATTATATAACTAATCAAATTAGATTCATTTTCCATGTTAATTAATGAAAGAGAATAAAGAGAAAGATAATTGATTTTGGGGTGACTCGTTAACAAATCAATCTCTACCTTGGCTCAAGTGACAATTTCCAATATTTTTTTAGGATGAAATCCTCAAATTATAAGAATAATATCTATATATCCTTATTTATGTAATGAAATAATAGGACACATATTTTTCATGACTCTTCCTACTAACCTTTAAAGGCATTTAAGAAATACTAGACCTCAAATAATAATTCCTTAACCTCTAACTCATCCTTTTACTAATTAAACCCATAAATTTAAGAACAAGTAGAGTATATGATTGTTGTGATATGTTCATAATGATAATATGACCCCTATATGTGTGACTTAAAACTTAGAGTCAACCCTAAAATCTAAATTGATGGTATCAACTAGGATGATATAGTTATAAATGATGTTGACTGACATAAAAATATATCAACTAGGATGATACAATATGATTGACATGGAAAAATTCATTATTATATTGATTAGGAAAATATCATAAATGGAATGGTAGGTGTCAATCATATTACATTGACCTAATTATTATACTAGGAAAATAGGGTGGCTAAAAAAATTAGATGTAAAGTATACATAGGGATAAGAAAGATAATCATAGAATTTAATAATAATAATAATGACAGTATGACATAATAGTATGAAAATATGTATCCCATATTACCGTGAACCATTATTAAACCATTCTTGGTACACTATTTAGGACATAATATTAAGGATATTGTTACACCAACCAACCCCTACAATATAAATGATTAGTTAAGTGATAAATATGAAATATATTAGGTGCATACATATTTCCCACCTAAATACCCTCATGTGTTATAATAATGTAATATGAAATGGTGTTTTGGGAAAGATACATAGAAACATAAAAACATAAGAGTAAATTATATAAGAAATGAAAGCAATTATATATATATATACCTTCACTTAGCTTTCCAAGTGTAGATATGATGGTACATGTGTTGTAGCTAATGAAATGTGTTAATATAAAAAAATAATGGGTAAACATTAAAAATGAGGAAATTTTCCAAATTTATGTAAAATTATCAACTAGTCCCAAAAAATTCTTTACTTATCCAAAATCTTAGGGATTATTTGTGTTCATTATAAGGACATACAAAATCTAAGATAAGAGAAAATAAAAAATGTAGAGATAAAAACAAAAAATAAAATAAAGTAAATAAAGTTGGGTCAATAAAATGTGATGATGTAGTCTATGATATATGTTTCATTATTTTATAGAAAATGTGATCATGTGCATGGTAAAAAATAACAAAAAATAAGGACAAAATATCAAAAACTAAGTGCAATAAAATGATATCTCATGTGACTAGATATAGAAAAATAAAATAAAAGATAAGAGAAAACTTATGTAAGAAAAAGGAGATCAAAGAAATTTACTATGACTATAACAACATGCAATGTAAAACAAGTGAAAAATTAGATTAAAAAAAGTATCTATAACAAAATAAAGAAAAGACTATAATGAGTGAAACTTGAAATCAATGTTTATGGTAAATAAAAATCTATAAAAACATGACTATTTAGAGTCATAATCATGATGATAGAGATGGTGCATTAATGAAGGGTGATGTGAGTTTATGAAGAAGGCCTAGTTGTATTCCATAGTGTATTACATTTGAACTCACAAAATTATAAGCCAAAATGCACTATAAATGAAAGAGAAGAGAAAAATATAAAGTAATTTGATATAAAATGGGAATATAAAGAAGAGGGATATGTTAAATAAGAATGATATCTATCAAGGGTATACTAAGGGAGATAAAATGAAGATATAATGAATTAAATAACTAAAATAGCGATGAATAAATACTTATTGGGAATAATAAACTCTAATCAAGTGGCTAGGGCTATTTCATCATCAAGAACCTAGTAAACCCCACCTAGAAAGCATAAGCTTAGGCTATCTAGAAAAGTGTAAAGATCATTCCATGAAGGCAAGATGAATGAAAATTAAAATTATCCTACATTCCCACAATGTTTTCCCTACTCCTTAGGACCCATTATAGATTCATTAGTCTATTATTAATATTAATAACTTATGTGAGAAATTAGGTGACACCAAAATGTAAAATTTATAAGTATAAGACCCATACCCAGATATACTATCCTAATAAACCATAATGTAATTTATATCTATCATGAGGCCTACTTTAGATTTTTATCTTTGAATAGAATAGGGTGTGTGCCAAAAAAATCATGTCCTTTGGTGTGATATAAATTTTAGTGTGTATGTATTCTACTTTTAACATTTCCTTTGATTAATATATTGATTTTAAATATTATAGATTTTTATATGTTCATCCTCCACATTGATTCAAAAAACCAACAATGGTTGTTGTTTTCACTTGAACCTACACCCCTTGAGGAGATGACAAGTCTCTTCTCATTCTAGTGTCATAATGGAACCACCTCAAGGTTTTGGGTGACCCAACTTTAAGGTGGATCTCTAGATTTGAGGCTAGTTCCACTTGCTGTACCACTTTGATCAAACTAATAATAACTTTTGGTGGGATTAAAAGTGAGGAGGATAATTAAACTTAAATATAAATAAATTAAAGGATGTTATGCACTAAATATTTTTTCTACTCAAACCATTTAACATACACTTAGAACCAAAAGAAGCTTATACATACACTTCATTCAATGACAATTTTCTCTTCCACATCAATGTTTCAAGCATGGGGTATTGAAGAGAGCCTAGGTTAGAAGTACTTAGATAATATACCTTTTAGAAACACTATTGAATAGACTACTCACAACACCTACAATCCACATTAGGCACTTTTTGTTGACCTAAAAGAGAGATCTCAAACTACACAAGGTACTAGGAAGGATAACATGTGAAGGTAAGGAAAACTACACTTTCACAAGACCAAAAACCATCACATTCACTTAATGAAATCTTAAATGAGGTAAAAAAACTATCTTTATTAGCTCAAGGCAAAAATTTGGTAGGACTTCACCATACCTAGGTGGAGATATACCTACAATAGCCAAAAAGGCTAAAATTTATAGAAATTGTAAGAGGAGAGAGAGAATGGGAAGCTCAAGAGTCACTAAGACACTTTTAAATAAAATAGGATGAGTTAAAACATCAATGGAATCTATCACAAAATAGTTCTTAAAAGGAAAGTAAGGATAAATGTCTTCCAAATTGTCTAACTCCTTCATAAGTGGCATAAATTCCCTTGTGCTTGCATAAGAAACTACCATCATGACTACATAGGGTCAAGTATGATGATGGATCTGAGTGGGAAGGGTTACTAATAAGTCATCACATGCATTGGAGTGGTCCCAAACCACTCATATTCTTTTGACTATGCACAATCATCTCAAATAGTTACAAAATGACTCCTCATGCACCTCTCACACTTGGCACCAAAAACCTTCCCAATTCTACAATTTGATCCATGAATAAGGAGAGATGACACTTTTCAAGAGTGTTTAAGTCATCAAGTTCATTAAACAATCCTTAAAAGGCTTCCCAATTGGAGTTTCACCATTTTTCCTAAGTGTTCACTGCCTATTCACTATGATTGGCTGAGATAAGGAAGATGGTAGGCACACTTAGGAGATTATATAAATCATATAATTTCCATGGATACTTATAAAAAGTATCAAACTATCTCCAAAAATTTATTACACTTTTTGAAACCTTCTCACACCTATAAAACACACAAATTAGTCAAAAGAGCCCTATTTTACACCATCCATACAAATTCTCATGGGGAGGATCCTTGGAGAGTCTTTTGTCACTTCCATTTGTTTTCATGGCATTTACACCCAATATATATTCTCTATTTGCTTCATCATTTCAAATGGGCCTTGGAGAGGGTTTACAAGGGTTTTGGAGTGATGTCTAGTCTTAACCTTGGTTCATAGAGTTGGAACATTAGAATTTCAAAAAAAATCTACTTATTTCTTCTTAGGTATCCTCCCTAATATCTCCAACCATCTTATCTTTCCATGTAAATCATCATGGTAGATATAAGCATCCAAATTTGCCATTTGTGTCCTTTTCCTGCATTCTATGAGGGTCTAAGTGCACACTAAGCCAAAATATGGGGTTTTAGTGGGTTTTTATGCAACATAAAATATCAAAAACCTATAATATAATCCCAATAACTAATCTCACATGGTTTAAATTCCCATTTAGTCCAAAAACTGTGATGGACTACTTCTAGGTACTAAGCCTAGATTAGGTCTATTAAACTTTACCTACAACTTGATGGTTAAGACCTATTTGATGACCTTTCACACCTATGAGATAGATAAAACACATCATATATACATATTTAAACATGATCCAAATCATTGAAATTCTTGGCAAAGGTTGAAATTTGAAGTGGGCTCTTATTTGAAACTAGGTTTTTACCTTGCCTAGTTACCTTGCATGCAAACCTTATTGCTTGGATAACCCTATTTGCATTCAAACATTCTAAACTAATTTTCCATATTTTATTAGGTATAATATAGATCCAAAAACTATATTTATGGGTCTCTAAAACTTCTAGGCCACCATTTCATCCTTTTCCCTCAAAACTACCTCTTTATGCAAGGTAAAAGTGCCCTACCTCTGATATAGAATAAAGGCATATTACCTTGTTTTTATAACAAAAAAAACCATTGGAGGTTTTTATAAAATTTCCAAGGGTGCTACGTACAAATTTTTTAACTCTAAATCCAAGTGTAAGACCACTAATCCTCTCCATTTTTTAGGCAAACATTTCATAGGTACACTATCTATAGGGTGTTAAATGTTGACTATATATTCCACTTTTACCCATAATATAGGTGATCATGGGTCAATTATCCTAATGGATTCATCATAAATCCTTCCTATAGTTTCCTTGGGTAATATTTAAACTATTTAAGTTTAGTATTTTGATTCATGAGTAATATCAACACCTCAATACCCTCAAGTCCCTACTGCCTGTTGATTTAGATGACACAATCAACTATGCTTTGCCTTGGAGGAGTGTGTTGGAATTTTAAAGACCTCATTTTAGCCTTTAGATATGTTTTCATGATTTTTTAAACCTCACTTTTAATTTTCATGCTTGATAAGCTTTCAAACCATGCTTCAAATCCCAATAAAATGACTTTCTATTTAACTTTATCTTTGGCTAGTTATAGGTGATGATTTGCCCTATGTACAAACAGGGTATGGACTTGGGGAGTCAAAAACATAATATACTATCTTCATTAAGTGATATTAAAATAATGAACACTATTCTAAACAATTCCAAGCTATTTTATCATGTAATAAGCTCTTACATCACTAAATTGGATGAAAAGGCCTATCATGGTTTAGGCCTGTAGACATCACTATAGGAATTTAGTGTCTTTGGAGGAACTTTTGGAGCTTTAGATGGTTGCCTTCCACTTCCCATTTTGACCCCAAACTTTGCATAGGTGTTATCTATGGATATATCTATAATATCAATCCATCACCATGCATCATAAACGTTTTCACCTTCATCATGAAAGCTCCTAAAAACCCTAAGAAGCACTATTTTGACCTTTTTGGGAAAATAAGCCTAAAATCTTAGTCAACTATTATGATGATGAGCTTAAACTTTCCATGGCCACTAATCACCTCATGAGGGTTTTCATGCCTATTTACTCATGAAAGGGTCTTAAATTAGATCTTACCTTACTTCAACATCCAAATGGCTATGTCCAACCCTTATTTAAGCCACTTATAGGTGCAGGTCTGGTGCACCATAGTGATCCACAATAAGGGCAAGCTAAAACCTTTCATAATTATTAATTTTATGTGATTTCCTTAGGCATGTCATTGCACTTTTGATAATGTTAAGATATTTTAGAACTTGTCTACCTCTCTATATGTCACCATGATGTCATTAGGGTCTTGTAGATGTAAAACTTTGAGTTATAGGGTAGAGAGGATGGAAGAACTAATATGTTGTTTAAAAGGCCTCCTACCACCTCAAATGAAATTTTCAACCCTCAATTGGATAACCTTCACCAATATATCTTGGATATCATCCTCAAAACACATTATTCAATGTAATAATCTCTTATACTGATGCTTGTAATGGACTCTCATGGTTGTCTAGCTAAAACAAGCCTAAAAGAGACCCTTGATCATTTGAGAGATCCAAATCCAAAATAATAATGGAGAACCTATGGTAATGTCTTGGAAAACATGGATAAACACTTAAAAACAACCAATTTGTCAAAACCAAGTAGAAAAATTGTAAATTAGCTCAAAAAAATAGACCCCTCATGGATTAAAGTGCATAAAAATCTACCTAGAGTCTTAAAAATTATTCATAAAGGAGAAGCCATTGAATCCAAACTTAATGCCATGGATTTGAAGTAGACTCATTAATTTCAACCCCCAAGAGCATTCCTCCCAACTCAATATATATGGCTCACACCAAGTATTCTAAATTGACCTTTCTTGGCTTACAAAGACAAAAAAGAATAAATAGAAGCAAATGATTAAATTTACGATGAAAACTCTACACACCAGTAGTAAAAAATACCATAGGGAGATGAAGAGACACCTTCCCATGTTTTTAGCTGAAAGTAGACTTCCCAGGTCCATAAAGTGCCATTAATGGCCTATTTTCAAGGAAAAACTACCTTATTCTACATATAACTTCTTCTTGGACTGAAATATAACTTATATTGACATATTTTAACCTCCTCCACATTGGACTCAATCTTGGTGACAAATTTTCTTACTCAACACATTTGTACAAGTCATTAATTAAGCTAAAAATATGACGAAAAGGCCATTTTTGCATATGATACATAGTAAAATGTAAATTAATGACTTATTAACATCTTAAAACATCTCAAAAACCATATTAGGACATATTAAACACAATTTTTATCTTTGACCATGTTTGACCATGGTTGAGTTTTGTTGAATTTAGTTGACTAGGCAACTACAAGGAAGATGGACTTAGACCAAGGCTAGGCTTGGGATAAGTGAGATATTTAGTCATATATGAGACCCCTATAGGACATATGGAAACTTATAAAATGTTTTAAAATATAGGAATTGAACCAATTTGACTAAAAGTCAAATTTGGTCAACACTTTTGGTAATTTCTAGGGGTAACATGCTTACCTATGTTAAGGACCAATAGCCTTATCCCATCTATTGAGCAAAGAGAGTAAAATGAACTTTTAAACAATAGTATTAGACATTTATTTGAAAAATAATAAAACTAATTTGCCTCAAAATACATAAATGAAAGACAAGACACAACAAAACCAAGCAAATGTAGAAAACAAAGGCACACTTGTGCTATTGAGCACTTACAAAGAACAAGACACAACAAAAAACTAAGTAATTATGTAAATATAACCAAACATACATCCATTAATGGATCAGAGGGGAAGCTTCTTAGGTCTCTTCCATGACAACAAACCTCATAGTGCCAAACAAGTTACTTGTTGGAGTGGATGTTGGTGAATCAACCTTTTTGCTTGCCACTTTTCTTAGAGAATCTCCAAATGGATTAGCATCAAACAAGTTTACAATGTACACATACTCATTCAAATCTTCAAGACATATTTCTTTCTGGTCTCTAATGCTAGTGTAGTCTCTAAAGGTGTTCATGGTTATCAATTCATTCTTGGAAGGCTGATTTGGCTCATGTCTTACTTGGTTTGTGTCTTGAGCCAACTCATTTATTCAAGAAGCTTGAAAAACTAATTTCTAACCTCTTCATTATTCTCTTAAGGAGGGTAAGCTGGTTTGATGTCACAATTAATACAATAGTCTTCAAGTTCATCCCAAAAGGAATCACTTGCTTGTTTAGTTTACTCATAGTCTCACCCCTCAATATCAAAGTCATATCAATCTAATTTTTCTTATTCTTAATCAAGGACCAAGACATAATATTTCTCATGATAATCTTTTTAGATCTTATCATCATCCCATTCCATAATTTTTTCACCATCTTCATCAAAATAGAATGGTAATCCATCAAGTGAAGATAATGATATCTCATCATACTTACATGTTTCCATACTTGCTACATCTCCTACTTGGATCTAAGGAGTGTTGGCCATATCAGTCTCATTATTAGGCACATTTGGAAAATCCTCCTCTTTAACTATAGTGTCTTTAAGATTTTTTTTCCCTTCATCCTCGTATTCTTAGAATATTTGCATATAAGTGTGCCCCATGCCTTATTCTTGAACCATGTCATTATTTTTAGTCAAATCTAAAGGATTTTTAGGCCTCTTGAGGATTTAAAATTCATTGCATATGTATTCAAATCTCTGCCACAAGTTTTCTTCCTCATTCTCATCTTCAAGAGTTGACTCTTCTACCTTGGATACATGAAACTCTCCTAAGACTGGCATTTATTGAGATGTAGCTTGTAAATGTTCTTCATCCTTGAAAGTACATTTTAATTCATTCTCATGATGATAATCTTAAACCTTTGGATCAAACATAAATTTATATTCAATATCCCTCACCTCCTCCTCTCTCATTGTAATACAAATATTAGGCATCTTGAAATCATGTTCTCTATCACAACGAGGCTTCCAAGGTGGTAGATTTTATTCAAGAAATAACTCCTTTTACTTGTCATCCAACTGGTCCAATTTAAGATCCCATACCATAGGCCCATTTGTCCAAAGTGTGATGGGGTGTGGGAAATATGAACTAGTTGGTGGGGGTGGCATATAGAGCTCAAAATCAGATTCAGGATGGAGTGTAGAATATTGTTCATGGACACATATCCCTTAAAATGTAGAAACATTAGCTATTAGATTATATTTTTACTCACCAAGGTGAGTACCTATGGTAATTTAATCCTCATAATCACGCATGAGAGTATCTTTATCAGCCATGAATTGTGTTTTCTCTTCTTTACTCACTTATCTCAAAATAAGTTCCTCTTTGAGAAGGGGTTAAGTGAAAAAATCATGGATAGGCTCATGGATTTGAGGTGGATAAGCTAGAGTATGAGATGTAGTGGAAGGAAACAGTGCTAGAGATGGAGTGTGGAATGAAGGAGAATGGTATGAGTAGATTTGGAAAAGATGAAAGTACTAATGAGCTCATATGGAAGTGTAACAATGGGCTAGTTAGGAAGGGAAACATTAACATGAGTAGGAGCTGCACTTTGTTCATTTTATCTTAGTGTACAATCCATTGGAAGATTTGGTCTCATATGAAAATACTCTTAAGAATATTCTTGAGGATTATAGGCATCAAATAATGAAGGGTAAGACTCATATTGAGGTTGATAGGAATATGTTTCTTGATAACCATTTTAATTGGATTGCCCATATGAAGAGGGGAATGAAGGATTATATGGATGCCATGGCTCATGGGGCTGATGTATATTTTTATAGGGCTGATAAGTATTATATTCAATATGATGAAGATCATATCGAGGTTGATAGAGATCATGGCAAGGTTGGCCAAATACTTGTTCATATTGAGGAGGAATAGGCAAAGAAGGATATGTCTCCACAACTTGTGCTAGGACAAACTCAACATCAAAATAATCCATGAATCACTCATGAGAAGTGAAAATTAAAATAAAATAAATTCAAATATGATACCTATAATTCTTAACTAGTATATTTATGCTTGGATTCACCATTGGTGTTTTGTGAAATTGCCTCCAAAGGTTGGTATCTTCAGGAAAACACCAAAACTCCTCAAGGAAAAGACCTTTTATCTCATTGGTCATGACAAAAACTATTGTCACTTGAACTTACACCCATTGAAAATATGAAAAGTCTCTCCTCATTCAATTGGAACAATGGAACCAACTCAGGGATGTGGGTGACCCAAGTTTGAGGTGGATCTCTAGATTTGGGAATAGTTCCCCTTGATGTACCACTTTGATCAAATTACTACTAACTCATGGGGGGATGAAAATGGAAAAGGATAAATGAAAGTAAATATACTATAAATTAGGTTATAAACCAAATATATTGTCTATTCACACCATTTAACATACAATTGGAATAAAAATAAGCCCATACATGCACTTCGTTCAATGACAATTTTCTCTTCCACATCAACGTTTCAAGCATGGGGTCTTGAAGAGAGCCTAGGATAGGAGGACTTAGACAATATAAATTATATAAGGACTATTTAATAGACTAATCACTACACCTAAAATCCACATTAGACACTTCTTGCTGACTTACAAAAGAGAGATCTCAAACTACACAAGGCACTAGGAAGGATAACATGTGAAGGTAAGGAAAACTAAAACATAAGACCAACAACCATTACATTCACATAGTGAAATATTTAATGAGTATATATCCATATAATAGTGAAAAATAACTATATTTATTATCTCAAGACAAAATTTGGTTGGTCTTATCCTTACCCAAGTGGAGATATCCCTATAATAGCCAAAAAGGCTAGAATTTATATAAATTGTGAGAGGAGAGAGAGAGAGAAGGGGAAGATAAAGAGCCACTAAGAAACTTTTCAAGCAAAGAGGATGAGTTACAGCATCAGTGTAATCTAGCATAAAATAGGTCCTAAAAGGAAAGTAAGGATAAATGTCTCCTACATTGTCTAACTCCTCCATAGGTGGCATAGATTCCCTTGTGTTTGCATAAGAAATTGCCCTCGTGACTACATAGGGTTAGGTATAATTATGGATCTAAGTGGGATGGGTTGATAACAATCCATCACATTCCTTTGAGTGGTCCTAAACCATTCATATTCTTTTGACCATACAGAATCATCTCAAATAGTTACAAAATGACTCCTCATGCACCTCTCACACTTGGCACCCAAAACCTCCCCAATTATAAAATATGATCCATGAATAAGGAGGGTTGACACTTGTAAAGATTTTACAAGTCATTAGGTTCATAAAAAAATCCTTAAAAGGCTTCCCAATTGGAGTTTCACCAATTTTCCTAAGTGTTCACTGCCCATTCACTATGACTAGTTGAGATGAGGAGGATAGTAGGTACACTTTGGAGATTATATAACTCATAAAATTTCCATGGATACTTATTATAAGTCTCAAACTATCTCCCAAATTTTTTTCCACATTTTAAAATATTCTCACACCTAAAAAACAAAAAAATTATTCAAAAAGATCCCTATTTTTCACCATCCTTACAACTATAGTACACCTTAGTCACATGGGGAAGATCCTTGGAGATTATTATATAATTTCTAATTGGTTTCATGTCATTTTAACCCCACCTTGATTCTCTATTTTCTTCATATTTTCCAATGGGTCCTTATAGATAGTTCACATGGGTTTTTAGAGTCATTTTTGGTCTTAACATTGGTTCATAGAGTTGACACTTTGGAATTTAAAACCAATATCACTTATGTATTCTAAGTGATCATCCCTAACATCTCAAACCATATCAACTCTCCATGTAAAGCATCATGGTGTATATAAGCATCCAAATTTGCCATTAATGTCCTTTTCCTATATTTTGTGAGGGTCTGAGTGCACTTTAAGCCAAAATATGGATTTTTGGTGGATTTTTATACAACATAAAATATTAATCACATCTAATATACTCCTAATATCAAATCTCACATGGTTTAAATGCCAATTTATTCTAAAAATTGTGATGGACTACTTCTAGGTACTAAGCCTAGATTAGGTCTATTAAGTGTTACCTATAACTTGATGGTTTAGACCTCTTTGATGACCTTTCAAACCTTTGAGATAGATCAAAAACATCATATATACCTCTTATAACATGCTTCAAATCGTTTTAATTCTTGACAAAGGTTGAAATTTGAAGTGGTCTCTTATTTGAGACCAGGCTTGTACTTTGCTTAGTTATCCTACCTGCAAAACTTGTTGCTTAGATCACCCTGTTTGACTTCAAACCTCATAAACTAGTTTAAAATGTATTTTTAGGTATAATAAATATCCATAAAACATATTTATGGGTATATAAAACTTTTTATCCACCATTTCATCTTTTTACCTCAAAACTACCTCTTTATGTAAGGTAAAAGTTCCCTACCTCTGAGACAGAATAAAGGCATTTTAACTTGTTTTTTACACAAAACCAACCATTAGAGGTTTTTACACAAGTTTTAAGGGTAATATACAAAAATTTAGGGTCTAAATCAAAGTTTAAGACCATTAATCCTCTCCATTTTATATGTAGACTTTTCCTAGGTACACTATCTATAGGGTGTTGAATGTTGACTATGTATTCCGCTTTTACCCCTATTGTAGGTGATCATGGGTCAATTATCCAAATGGAGTCATTATAATTCCTTCCTATATTTTTCATAGGTTATATTTCAAATATTTAATTTTAGTCTTTTGATTCATGAGTAATAACAACACCTCAATACCCTCAAGTCCCTACTACCTGCTGACTGAGATGACATAATCAATTGTGTTTTTCCATGGAGGGGTGTTTTATACTTTTGAAGACCTCCTTTTAGAATTTAGATATCTTTTAATTATTTTTTGACCTTCATTTTAGTTTTCATGCTTGATAATCTTTCAAACCATGTTTCAAATAACAAGAAAAGGACTTTTTCTTTAACTTTATCTTTGGTTGGTTGTAGGTGATGATTTGCCCTGTGTACAGATAGGGTATGGACTTGGGGAGTCAAAAACTTGATGTATTATCTTCATCAAGTGATATTAAAATAATAAAAACTATTATATACAATTCCAAGCTATTTTATCATGAAACAAACTCTCACATCACTAAATTGGATGAAAAGGCCTATCATGATTTAGGCCTATATACATCACTATAGGAATTCAGTATCTTTGGAGGTACTTTTGGAGATTTATATGACTACCTTCCACTTGCCATTTTGACCCCAAAATTTTCATAGGTGTTTTCCATGGATATATCCATAAGATAAATCCATCACCATACATCAAAATATTTTTCACCTTCATCATGAAAACTCCCAAAAACCCTGACAAGCACTATTTTGACCTTTTTAGGAAAATAGGCTTAAAATCTAAGTCAACCCTTTTGATGATGAACTTCAACTTTCATTTTCCACCAATCACCTCATGAGGTCTATCATGAATATTTCATAATTTAAGGGTCATAAATGAGGTCTTACCTTACTTCAACATCCAAATGGCTATCTCCAAACCCTATTTAAGCCACCTGTAGGTGGAGGTCTAGTACACCATAGTGATCCATAATATGGGCAAGCTGAAACCTTTCATAATTATGAACTTTGTGTGATTTATTTGGGAATATCACTACACTTTTGACACTATTATGTAATTTTATAACTTTTCTACCTCTCCATAAGTCACCATGATGTCAGTAGGGTCCTATAGATGCAGAACTCTAAGTTATAAGGTATAAAGGATGGAATTGAGCACTAATATGTTGTTTAAAATGACTCCTAACACCTCAAATACAATTTTCAACCCTAAATTGGATAAAATTCACCAAGAAAATTAGGATATCATCCTCAAAACACATTCTTCCATGTGATAATCTCTTATACTAATGCTTGTAATGCACTTTCATGGTTGCCTAGTTGAAACAGACCTAGAGGAAACCCTTTAGCATTTGAGAGCTCCAAATCCAAAATAATAATGGAGAACATATGTAAATTTCTTGGAAAACATGGATAAACACTTGAAAATAACTAATGTGTCAAAACCAAGTATAAAAACTAGAAACCAACTTAAAAGAAATAACCCCTCATGGATTGATGTGAATAAAAAGCTACCTAGCATCTTAACAATGATTTATAAAATATAAGCCATGGAATACAAAATTCATGTCATTTATTTGAATTAGACTCATATTAATTTCAACCCCCAAGATCATTCCTACCAACTCCACCTATGCGACTCACACCAAGTATTCTAAATTGACCTTTCATGGCTTGCAATGATAAAAAGGAAGAAATAGAAGAAATGAATGAACTTTATGATGAGAAATATACACAATAGGCATGGAAAATACCATAGGGAGATGAATAGACACCTTCCAATGTTTTTAGTTGAAAGTGGACTTCCCAAGTCTATATAAGTGTCATTAATGGCCTAATTTCAAGGAAAAATGAACTTCTTCCACATATAAATACTTATTGGATAAAAATATGACTAGTATTGAAATATTATGACCTCATTAATGTTTAACTCAATCTTTTTGACAAATTTACTTACTGAATCTATCTGTACAAGTCATTAATTGAGCTATAAATATGACCAAAAAGCCATTTTTGCATATGAGACATAGTAAAATGTAAATTAATGATTTGTGAATAGATTGAAAAATATAAACGACTATATTAGGACATATTAAACATAATTTGTAACTTTTACTATGTTATACCATGGTTTACTTTGGTTGATTAGGCAAGTACAAGGAAGATAGACTTAGACCAAGGCTAGGCCAAGGATAAGTAAGATATTTAGACACATATGTGACCCCTATAGGATATATGGAAACTTATAAAAAGATTAAAAATGTATGGGTTGACCCAATTTGACTAAAATTAAATTTTTTTCAATAGTTTCTAAAGATGACTAACACAAGAGATAAATCTATTCACTAAAGAGGATAACCTAAAGACCATGATACCTAAATATTCATACAATTGTAACCTAGGAAAGAGTAAAATATATAAACTAATCCAAGATTGCCTCAAATGAAAGGAGAGAGAAACATAGAGATCATGGTAAATCCATCCATGTAAAATAATGATACAATGAGGATATGCTTGTACCTAACCATGAGAAGGGAGAGTGTTACCTTAAAAGTGACTAAGAAAAAAGAGATATCTAAACATACATGAGAATGTAAGTCAAAACATATAAATATAAACCTTAATAGGGTAAATACTATGAAATATGGTAGTGATGTCACTTGGGAATTTGTATAAACCTACATAAGGGTCTAATGTAAGCTCTAATAGGACAAACCATTTTAAAAAAGGTGGGGGGGGTGAAAAAAGAAAAGATACAAAAGAATCACAAAGGTATCTAAGGTTGAATATAATTTAAAGATAAATGTTGAAAAATAAAACATGGAGGTGATATCAAAGATGCAAAGGGAAACTAAGCTTGACTATAAAATGAAAAAAAAACTAAAAAATAAAACCTAAAAGTGATACTTGTTATCTAGTTTTGATTTCTAGGTCAAAATAGGATCCCTATAGTCAAAACGTTGATCCTTATGTGATTTAGGAGGTCTTACTTGTGTCCAAAATAATTTATTAGCATTTATTAACGTAAATTTGGAAAGATTAAGGTAAGTCTCTTTTATTTTTTTGGTCTATTTGAGTATCCTAAGTTTAAAAGGGTCAAAAGGGTCATTTTTGGTGTTTTTAAAAATGCGTCAAAGGTCAATATGGGTCTTAAAATATGTCATCATATGGACCAATGAGTTTTAAACAAAGAAAAGTCAATTATGATCAAGTTAAGTTAGTTTTAGAGGTTTCCCAAGAAAGTACAACATGGGAAGAGAGAGAGAATATGCAAACATATTAGGTTTTCAACATGCTCAAATATTTTTAAGTCTAACACAATGATTATCTAGTAGTTACAAGGCTAGAGTAAGTCAAAAACATCATATCTCTCATATCAAATCCTACATAAAATCACATAGACAAAAATGGTTTGAATGGCATGGTTAGGAGAGAGAAGGTGGTAGTCTAAAACATTGGGAATTAATTATAGTCTTTGTTATCTTCAAAATAAGAGAATTGGTTCTAAAATTCATTTACTTAGATCTATGAACAATCACTAAGAAGTTAAGGGTCAGAAATATGCTACTCAACCATGATAGGTGTCTTTCTTGAGCTTTCTAGGTAGAATGGTGGAACATTTTGTGAAGGAGAAAGTTTTTACGCATATTCAAAAATCCTCTCAAGTCTCATGATGTTTTTTTCAATATTTCCATGAAGGTATAATTTTAAAGAGATGGTCATGTTTTCATTCACATGGTGGACTGTATTTTATGTATATATCATTTGACTGAGTTAAAAGTATTTGAATATGTTTTCAAAGATATTGATATTTTTTATTCATGTTTTATGTGTCAATAAAATGGTGGAAATTTTATTTCAATCCAAATAGTCATGTTTCACTCTCCAAACTTTCAATACTTCCACGGTTGCTAAACAATCATCTTCAACCACATGTAGGTTTGTGACTTCCATGGAGGTTTGTGGTGTCAATGTCTCATGGAGGTTATCAAGGTATGATATCAATGATAATGAAATAAATTTTAGTAGGTCATGGACATATGAAGGTCTACATGTGTTTAAAATTCAAAATTTGAATAACAATGCATTTCACATAGTCACTTTCACTCACTTACAAATTATATGTAGAGAAATAATGAACATAAACTTTTCATAGATTTGTATGAGGATACTTATCTTTATCAATACCATTAAAATATTGAAAGAGTTGAATTATGAATAGATACTCCTAGAGCACTTAAGTTTATAGTCACAGTCTCAAATGTACATGCACATGTAAACATAGATATGTAGCTCTATTTGGTATAACTCAAGTTTTAAGCTTGAGTTTATGTCTTGAACATGATTTTAAGGTCATATATGAGCTAAAATGTATTATGTAATTTATAAAAAAAAATCTCTAAATAGGGTTCACAAGGCCTAAATGACCTATCTTAACCTTGATGCACACACAAGTGGTTAGTAACCTACAAGTTTCCAAAGTGACTAAAGTTCTCACCGAAACTTAACATTGATTGGTAAAAGTATTTGAAAAGGTATAATAAAGATTAGGGTTCTCAAGTGTGTCTAAATAGAGGAATTATAAACAAAGAGTTTGAATAGGATAAGAACCAAATAAGGGTTATAAAACAAGCATACACAATCACCTTGTATAAACACAGTCACCTCTAGATTTACCTATGTGACTAAATACTCCCAAATCATAATAATAAAATTATATCAGGGCTTCAAGTGTTTTAATACTGAAAGAGTTCTAAATGGAGTAAATAATTAAATCATGGGTTATCAGTTTGAACCACAGTCCTAATTTGAACATAGTCACCTCTAGGCCTATTTGAGTAACAAAGGATTTACCAAAAATTAATAAATGGTGTGTATTGATTTAACGATAAAAATTATTTTGAATTTTATAAAACAATTTGAGAACAAAAGAGTTCTAATCCTAGAGCAAAGGAATGATAAACAAGGGGTCTCCAAAGGACCCAAGTGCACACATAGTTCTACCTAAGGCTTAAAATAAGTATGTATTTTTATGGATAATTTCAAGGATATTAAAATAATCTAAGGGTAATTAAATTTTTTAAATATAATCTCAAAATTATTAAATTATCTCATCAGAACCCTCAAACCCATCACAAAGTGAAGCACAGTTAGGACATACCTTGTATAGACCCTGCATAGTATTTAGTGCCTACACAAACTTGTTTAACTAGATGAGATGGTTTATGGAGATATCTAAGACAATTTTAGGCCTATATAATATGGTAATAAAAATTATTAAGCATCATGTGGACTCTAAACAACTAGAAATTAATACAATTCCTGGTAGTCTTGCACAATCTAATTCATACACAGTCCTATCAGGTAGTCAATAAGAAGTAGAAATGTAAGATTAGTTGAAGTGAATATTAAACTTGGATATATTTATAAATATTTTAAGTAGCATATACAAACTTTTCATGAAGTTTTATACTACTTGATAGTGAATAAAATGGCACAAACAATGAGTGAGGGCATGATAGGTAGTTTGGCCTATAAACCCTAGGTCTAGTCCAATGAGTGTACAAAAACTTGATGAAGGAATTTAGTTTAAATAAAAAGTATATTTATATTTCATATACCCCATTGAGGTCATGGTAATTCAAAACCAACTTAGGAAAACTAACACTAACTTATTTATCTCTTAGACCTCACATAATTCCCATTTGCAACCCAAGATGGTAGTTTGATGTGCTTGGTATTAATCACACATGTTTCATGGGACCCTGAGATCCTATGGGAATTTATCCACCTTAATTTACATAAAGTTTTTTTAATTTTTTTTAGGATTGATATGTCTAACTTTATGAATCATTGTTAATAGTTCAAAGTACTTTCAAGCTATCTAGGAGAGCCAGACTAACCTGATGAGTGAGAAGTGAATATTAATGTCTCAAAATGAGTCAAAAAAACTTTAAAACCACATATATCTTATTTTATACTCCAATTGGATCACCCATATATAATTGAGATGTACATAATGTTGTATGGATTACCATAATGCACTATTTTGTTTGTGTTTTTAGTGTTTTGTAGGGATTTTTGAGAGATGAACTCTTGAAAATAATTGGAATAAGTTCCCTGATACATATTTCATAACATAAAATAAAAAATAATTCTTAAAAACCAATGTAAGTGACTAAACCAACTCCATTTTTCAAGGCAGTCCAAATAGGCTTATGTAGGGCATGTTTTTAGCCATTTCATGGTTTGGCTATAAGCACTATGTTACAAAAACCCAAACATGACATGGAGATTTTTTTTGGCATGGTTAAATTTAATCATACACTTCCAATAGGTTTCACAATTTCAAGAGGCATTTAGAGACAAAATCCACTTTCTAGGCCTAGAGGCCTAATTTACAAAAGAGAAGGGTAGAAATAGTAGAATTCCACTTGGATTTAGCTCATGAAATTTGGTATGAAACTATAATATTATAGAGGGTACTATAATATGTCTTTATAATGTCAATATAATCCATAAAAGTCCTACACAAGGAGAAAAATAGGAAAAAAGACTACAAGGAATGAGGCCTAATTGAGGATTTTGCTAGAGAGTGAATTATTTTGGATAGTTTGAAACCCCAAAATAGATTTTTTGAGGTTTGATATTATTTTAATAGACCATCCATGAAGTTTTTAATATCTATATTAACTTAAACCATGTTTTGACACTTGTGTGCAAAATAGGCCTATGGAGATGAAGAGTCCTCTAGACACCTTACAATAAAAAGAGGTGATGTGTCAAAGAGAACCTATTAGAGTTAGTTGAGAGGTTTTAATAGTAGAGAAATAGGTAATGAAACTAATCTAATAGATAATAATTCCACTCATACTTTAACATGTCAAGACAAAGAGGAGTTTTAAGAAGCTAACCAAGTTATAAAGCATGCATTTCAGCCTCCCATTCCACTTGAAGAACTAAAACATCTAAAGAGGATAAACACATGGTGTATTAGACCTATTTAATTTATTCCCTAACTCCTCTTCTTGTTGTAACTTACATGACACTTTTCTACCTTTTATTTCCTACACTCTTCTTCTCTTTTCTTACACTTTCTCTATATGAGTAGCCACTTTTTGCTTGAAATGTATCCTCCACCTAGGTATGGGGAAGCCCTAGCCTTTTTATTACATTTGATCAATAAAAAAACTAATGTTTTACCTCATTATATGACTAAATTTAGTGATAAATCTCTAAATGGTTGATCTTATCAAGTTTAGAAGTATATCACCTTGTTTATGTCATATTTATATTATCTCATGTGGTTGTTTCTCTATTACAGGTTATAGTTGGTATCATCAGGGGTCTCTTTTGGGTTTTGAATTATAATTATTCTTCCCTCTTAGACATACAATGCCTTACCCTTATAAAAAACATTGATTCAATAGGTTCATTCTAGTATGCGTGTATGTTCATGTTTTCTTGTGTCTTAGTGTATTATGCAATGTGTGGTAGTGGTCAACAAAGTTTGGTACATCACCACTATAGTTATTTTTATTTCATTTCTTCCATTTTCCAAGTAAGAAACTAGTATGTGAGCCTAAGTGATTCATCAAATGGATATATCCCTTCAACCTATAAGTTTACCCCTAGTATAGATAACCCATAAGTCTAAGGGTAATCCCATGTTTAACCAAATTGGGAGAGGTCTAAACAACCTTGTCTAAGGGTGAAAATTTTGGTTATAACAATTATAACACACATGATGGGAATTAAGGTACAAAAGAGTGGAAGAAATTTTGGTGTTTTCTTCCTCTTATTGAGCTTTGGATGCATTAAAGTAAACACCAATGGTGAATATGAATGCAATTATCTAGTTATAATTATCCCATGTACTTATTCTAAAATAATTTTCTAAAAATATTGTGTTTCATTTGAATACTAAAGTTGGTATGACTAGATATAATGAGATATCCTACTATACACCTCAATAACCTTGTCATGACCCATACTATGTTCCTCAACATCCATATCAATGTTGTTATCAACCCTATGAGCCATGAAAACCTTATGGTTAGCCTATTCCTTCTCCATATGATTAAGATGTTGTTGAGAATCCTTATAAAGAAGCCTATTAATAATTCTATCAAGAATAATATTTGATTAAGACTCTTGAAAAATAATTCCATGCTATGAAGAGGAATATTATTGGAAGCAGTATCCCTCAAGTTATACCTATCCCTCCTCAAGAAAGTAAGATCTCATCATCTTGGAGGCCTTCTTGGACTATGATTCCTAATTATACCATGCCAAAACTTGTGGAAGAATTTGACCTTATTTAAGTCTCTCCCTCCCCTCTCCAAGAACCCTCTTATATTCCATATCATTTTTCTTATACCCCTTATCCTCATGAAACCATTCACTACCCTAAAGAGGAGCCTCCAAGAGAGCCAATCAAATCTTCAAAAAATCCCAATAGCTTCAAAGTTACAACTTGGAACCAAATAGTGAAGTCTTAGGGAAAGAAAGACGAAGAGAGTGAGGACCAAGAATTTTATGTTAAGAAATAAAACCTTATGTTTTTTCAAGCCCCATTTCCTTCTCCTTAAGAACCTATGGCTTGTCCATCTTAGAGGTATATCCAAGAATAATTTCAATGTAAAAATGAGGATTTAGTTGATAAGGTAAAATATAAAGTTTTTAGATGTTAAATATCCTAAAGAATGATATGATAAAGTTGAGGTGATTATTGAGGAAAATGAAGTGTCTATAGTCCAGTTATACCTTCTTTCTCTCAAAGAATTATTTCAAGAGTCTCCCATTTTCAAGACCCTAAATTACAAGAGTACTCATTCCATTCCCATGACCATCCATGAGCCATATAACACACCTCATAATCCCTCTCCAACCCATGAAATTTTTCACCACCCTCCTACCTCATCCATTCTTGAAGGAAAACCCATCCTATGGGAAACAAGGAAAGAAGATAAAGTTAAATGTGTAGTTGATCAAAAATATGATTCAAGTGTTTATGATGAAGAGTTCATTATAAGGGCTCCCCTTGGTAGAGATAAACACAAGTCAAAATTCTTGAGTGAAGAAAGAAAATATATAGATAATGTTAAAGTTTTTCATAAATAAAATTATCAAGACATGAGAGAAGAGGTGATTGAGAAGGACGTCACATCAACTGAGTTTGTTGATATCATGAGAATGATCAAGAAGTTGAATCTAAAAATATAATAGAATATGAAGCTACTACAACTTTCATGAAACAAGATGACTTATGGAAAAGACTTAATGATATATGTGGATAATTTGAGGTCTTTTAAAATAACACACTTCTTATTGTTCAAGTTAAAGATAATGATGAAGATGGGGCTAAGTATGAAAATCTCCTTGAGGAGCTTGATAAGCTTGTAGCTAATAATAAGTTTGATCTCATTAAAGATGCCATGAAGGAAAATGAATCATGCTTATAGGAAGAATCATTGGGTCAAGTTGTAGCTAAAGAGTATCATGAGAATATGGTTGATCCACAAGAGGAATTCACCTTTTAGGTGATATGTTTGTAACTTCTATCATTGCATTGAAGATCATGCCAAAGAGAATGGAAAGAATTAATGAGTTGAAGACATCAAAACCATTGCTCAAAAGGTAGCTTTCTTCATTCCCTCATTTATCTCAAAGAGAAATGTATGGTGCAATTTTACCCTTTGATCCATGAGGAGATAATTTATTCTAGGTTAGTTTGTACATAGTTTAGTTTTCTAAAGTTATTGTTGTGTTCCTTAAGTTATTGTTAGCACATGTGTGTGTCTTATTTTATTTGATTTTATGTGTATGTCTTCATTTTATTGTTGTTGAAGTAATTAATTTATATTTTTGGTAAAGTGTCAAGGTCTGATCTTGTTGTCTTAGATTTAAATTAACTCCATAACCCAATGGAAGGACAATGTTACTAGTCTAGTCAGCATAACATGCATGATACCTTTATGAGTAACCAATTTGTTAACCAATTTTGACCCCTAGGTAAAAATAGGATCCATATAGTAAAAAAATTTCAACTTAGTTTATTTAGGAGGTCTTAGTTGAGTCCAAAATACCTTATTAACATTTATTTAGGTAAATTTGGAAAGACTAAGGTAAGTCTCTTTTATGTGTTTTGGTGTATTTGAGTCTCCTAAGTCAAAAGGGGTCAAAAATGACATTTATGGTATCTTTAAAAATGTATAAAAGTTTAAATTAGGTCAATTGAGGTATTAAAATAAGTCATGGTATGGAAAAAATAGTTTCAAACCAAGAAAATTTAATTATGATCAAGCAAAGTTAGTTTTTGAGGCTTCCCAAGAAAGTATAATGCAGGAGGGGAAAGAATATGTAGACATATCAGGTTTTCAACATTATCAAGTCTTTTCAAGTAAAAAATAGTGATTATACAAGAATTATAAGGTCAAATTAATTTAAAATATCATATCTCTCCTATCAACTCATTCATAAGCTCACATAGGCAAAAATGGTTTGAATGGTATGGCTAGGAGAGAGAAGGTGGGAGCCTAAAACTTTTGGAATTGATTTTATCCTTTATTAGATTCACATTTTGATCATTTTTTATCATATTAATCTCCTTATCTATATGAAAAAATTATATGAAGTTAAGGGTCTACAATCTCCTAGTCAACCATGACAAGGGTCTCTCTTGAGCTTTTTAGGAAGAATGGTGGAATATTTTCTAAGGGAGAAAGTTTTTATTGATTTTTAAAAATATTCTCAAGTCTCTTTAAATATTTTTCAAGATTTCCATGAAGGTTAAAGTTTGAATAGATGGTCATGCCTTCATTCACATGATGGACTGTATTCTATGTGTATAGTAATTTTTTTAGTTGAATGTATTTTAATATGTTTTTAGAGAGTTTTAGATTTTTTTTTAATGTTTGATGTGTTATTCAAATGGTGGAAGTTTCATTTTAGTATAAAAACTCATGTTGTGCTCTCCAAAGTTTCAATACTTCCAAGGTTACTAAACAGTCATCTTCAACCACCTATAGGTCTACAACTTAAATGGAGGTTCATGGTGTCAATGTATCATGGAGGTTATCAAGGAATGATATCAATTATAATGAATTAAATTTTAGGATTTCATGTTAATATGAAGGTTTCCAAGTTTTTAAAAGTCAAAAGTTGAATAACAAATCCTAGCACATAGTCACCTTCACTCACCTACAGACTGATGTAGAAAAACGATCAACATACATGTTTTAGATATTTGTATGAGGATAATCATATATTTAAATAAAATTAAAATATTTAAAGGGTTGAGTGCTTAAGAGAGATTCCTAGGTCACTTAATTTTGTAATCATAGTCTCAAATGTATATGCATAGGTAAACATAGACCTATAGGTCTATTTGGGATAACTCAAGGTTTAAGATTGAGTTTGTGTTTTTTACATGATCTAAATGTCATAAATTAACTAAAATTTCTTAGGATATTTAGAAAAATAATCTTTAAATTGGGGCCACAATACCTAAATGACCTATCTCAAGCTTGATGCACATATAAGTGGTTAGAAACATATAGGTTTGCAAAGTAACTAAAGTTCTCTCCAAAACTTAACAGAGGTTTGTAAATTTTTTTGAAAATATATAATATATATTAGGGTCTAAAGTGAGTCTAAATATAGGAATTATAAGTAAAGAGTTTTAAAATGATCAGAACCAAACAAGGGTTATAAAACAATTATACACAGTCACCTTACATAAACATAGTCACCTTTAGGTTTACCTAAATGACTAAAGACTCCCAAAACCTAAGAAAATTTTATTGTGTGAATTAAATGATATTAAGGTTTAAATTATTTTTATATAAAAATATTTCTAAATTTAGTAATGAACTAAAGCATGGGTTATGAGTTAATATCACAATCCTAACATGAACACAGTCACCTCTAGGCTTATTTGAATGAGAAAGGGTTTCCTAAAACCTCAAAAATGTTGTGTGGTGTCTAAAGGATTGAAAGGATTTTCAAGGTTCTCAAATCATCTAAGACCAAAATATTTCTAATTGTAGAGCAAAGGAATGAAAAATAGGGGTCTCCAAAGGACCCAAGTGCACATGTAGTTCTACCTAAGGATTACAAAATGTTTGTATTTGTATGGAGAAGTTTAAGTATATTCAAATCCTATAAGGGTAATAAAATTGTTTAAATATAATCTCAAAATGATGACATTGTCTCATCAAAACCCTCAAACCCATCACAAAGTGAAGCATAGTCAGGACATACCCTATTTAGAACCTACATAGTATTGGGTGCTAACACAGACTTGTTTGATGATATTAGATGGTTTTTAGAGTGATATAATACCATTAGAGGCCAAGATAATATGTTAATAAAGTTTATTAATCATCCCATGAGCTCTAAACATATGTAAATTGAGACAGTAAAAGGAACATAATCATGATACCCCTGCACAATCTAATTCATACATAAGCCTATTATGAAGTCACTAAGGAGTGGAAAAGTGAGGTCAATTGAAGTGAAGATTAAAATTGTATTAATTCTTAAATATGGTAATTATACTGTAAATACTTTTTATGAAGTTTTAAACTACTTAATAGTGAATAAAATGGCACAAACAATGAGTTAGGGTATGATAGGCAACTTGGCCTATAAACCTTATGACTAGTCCAATGAGTGTAGATAGACTTGATTAAGTAATATAAATAGAGGAACATTGAAATAGGTAAATGGGGATGTCACAAACCCAATTGAGGTCATGGGAGTTCAAAACCAACTTAGGAAAAATCTCACTAACTCGTTTCTCTCTCAAACCTCACATAATGCCCATTTTCAACCTAAGATGGAAGTTTGATTTGCTTCGTAAAAATCACACATGATACATGGGACTATGATTTCCCAGTGGAATTTATCCACCATAATTTACTTATCTTTGTGAAATTGGTTGGAGGATTCATATGTCCAACTTTATGAATCATCTCTAAGAGTTCAAAGTAATTTCAAGATGCCTAGTAGAGACATAAAGACTCAATGAGAGAGAAATGAATATTTATGCCTCTATATGAATAAAAAAAACTTCAAAACCACATATAACATGTTTTAGAAACCAATTTTCTCACCCAAATGTACTTGAGATGCATGAAATGTTATATGGATTATCATAAATGTAGTGTTTTATGTGTGTTTTTAGTGTTTTACAAGGATTTTGGAGAGATTAACACTTAAAAATAATTTTAATATGTCACATAATACTTATTTCATATCTATAAATTAAAAAAAAAATCTCAAGAACCCGTATAAGTGACTAAACCAATTCAATTTTGTAAGGCAGTCCAAACAGGCTTGTGAAGAGCTTATTTTTGGCCATTTCATGGTTTGGATATAATCACAATGTTCTAGAAGCCCAAAATTGACATGGATATTTATTTTTTCATGGTTAAATTTAATCATAAACTTCTTAGAGTTTTTAAAATTATAGGAGGATTTTAGAGCGAAAATCCACTTTCTAGGCCTAGAGGTCTAATTAGGCCTAATTGGCAGAAGAGAAGGGAAGAAAAAGTAAACTTCCACTTGGTTTCAAATCATGAAGTTTGGTATGAAACTTTAAGATGAAATAGGTTCCTATAATATTTCTTAATATTGTCAATATCATCTGTACAACTCCAACATAAGGAGAGAATAACAAAAAAAATGCTCTAAGGAATGAGACCTAATTGAGGATTTTGGTAAAGAGCAACTTGTTGGGGATAATTTGAGACCTAAAAATGGATTTTTTTAGGTCTTATATGAGTATAATAGTACATAAATGTATTTTTTATGAGATAGATTAATCGAAACCAAGTTTTCACACTTGTGTGCAAAATAGGCCTAAGGAGATGAAGAGTCCTCTAGACACCTTACAAGAGTAAGAGGTGAAGTGTCAAAGAGAACCTATTGGGGTATATTGAGATTTTGAAATATGAGAGAAAATAGGTAGATTAAAATGATATTATCACCAATAATTCCACTTGTCTTTCAACATGTCAAGACAAAGGGGAGTTTAAACAAGCTAGTCAAGGTGCCAAGCATGAATTTAAACCTCCCACACAACTTGGAAAGATGGAGCATATAAAGAGGATAAAAACATAGAATCATGGAAATATTGAATATGTTCCCTAACTAATCTTATTATTTTAACTTAAATGACACTTGTCTACCTACTCTTTCCTACACTCTTCTTCTCTTCTCTTACACTTTATTTATGTAAGTAGGCACTTTTGGCTTGAAACGTATCTTCCATTTGGGTATGAAAAATCCATGACCATTTGTTATAACTTTTATAAATAAAAATAATGATGTTTTACCTCATTATATGACTACATGAATTGATAAATATCTAAATGGTTGATCTTATCAAGTGCAGATGTATGTCTCCTTGTTTGTGTCCTATTTATCTTGCCTCATGTGGTTGTTTCTCTATTTCAGGTTGTATTTGGTGTCATTAGGGGTATATTATAGTTTTTAAGTGAAATTAATACTCCATTTTATTCTTATAATTCCTTACCCTTCTATAAAACATTGATTTAATAGGTTCATTATAGGATGTGTATGTTCATGTTGTGTTGTAGGTCTTCGGATATTCTATAATGTGTGGTAGTAGTCAAAAAAGTTTGGTGCATCACCACTATATTTAGGTTTATTTGAGTTATTTATTCCCTTTTACAGGTAATATATTAGAATTTTACTCCTATTATAGACAATTCATAGGTCTAGGGGTAATCTCATGTTTAACCAAATTGGGAGAGATAAGAACAACCTTCTCCAAGGATGAAAAATTTGTTTATAACACTACCAAAGATCCAAAAGTTAAAATAAGGCCATATATAAGTGAAAATAAATTCTAAAAAATAAAACTTAGAGATGATACCAAATATCCATAATGAAAACTTAGGTAAACAATAAATATGATTAAAAAGTGTAAAACCTATGCTAAGAAAACAAAGTACACAAAAAGTAAAGAATCAAGGAATAAAATAAAAAGTAACATATGTGCTAGATAGAATGTAACAGCAAAGTATAAGATGTGAAATTCAAGCATATTTTTCATGGAAGGTTTCTTGTAACTTAATTTATTTAGTTGTAGTGTGTGTAATATTATTTGAAATTAACTTATGTTGTGAGTGTGATGGTAAAAAGGTTGATGAAGGATGAGGATGGGAAATGTAAATTTCCCCCAAAGTTTTTATGAAGGAAAGGATGGGAATTGAAGTATTACCCATATTTTATAATAATAGTGGGGTGAGAATCACAATATGTCCCAAAATGTGTATTAAGAAAAGGATTGGAATCAAAATATTCCACAACATGTGTGATAAGGAAAGGATATGCATCATAAGATAGCCAAACTTTTGAGATATAGAAGAATTAAAGTTAACCTCAACATTTATGGGTTGGGTAATGATGTATGATTCTATATAAATCTATGTTACAATAGGAAATGTGGAATATAGGACAATAAGAATATATTTGGGAGGTGAATGTAATTTTTTTGGTATAATATCACATGCTGAATATAGTATGCTTTGATAGAGCTACCTAAAATATATAAGGCTTATCAATACAGTTAGGTAGGTGTAAATTAATTTTGATTATATCATTTGGGTCTATATAATAGACTAAATAGGGGGACTATTATCAATATAATTTGGATACTCTAAGGTATTCTAATATATGGGAAGATGTATTAAGACTATATCAAGATAATCTATGTTATATTAAATACAATTAGGTAGGATAGAAAAAAATGTATTAACATATTTTGGGCCATGGGTAGTTGTTGGATAAAAATATAATAACTATATTGCATATCTTGGCTTATGGCCAATGTATTTGCTTGTAATAGATGGAAAAATTAGAATTGTATTAGCACAATTTGGGTCATCACCAATGTAGTTGTTTGTAACTATTTTTAACTAGAAGATATTAGGTTGGACAATCCAGTTAAATTGAAATAAGTATAGTATAATTGTATCATCATGGCTGATATAGTTGGAAATAAGTGATTATGTAGATTTATATGATTTAAAATAGTTTAAAAATAAAATTAAACCTATATGATAGGTATGATTAGGCTTATAAATATAGGATAGGAATCAAAATGACCTATAATGCACTTTGAAATATGTATTTGAACTAGGTTCTCTTCATAAGTTTAGGGGTTTTATTTTTTTGGTTGTGTAGGATAAGATTGAATGTGATCTAAAGTTTTATGATTCATCCACCTAAACTATTACGAGGGTGGGAGATAGGGCAGGTGTGATTACATGAAATTATGCTCATCATTTCTTCAGCTATAGTGATGGTGGGTAAAAATTAGAACATCATAAGAGGGATATTTGTCCATGTTATAATATTAATAAATGGGAGGATCTTCTTCTTTAGTCTAAGTAAAAGGATCATTGTGAACATAGGTAGGAAGATCACAAAAAATAAAGTGAGAAATGGGAAAATTTCCATGAGGATATTTGTCAATCCTAAAATTATCATCAATGGAAATATCTACTATTAGGATAGGGTATTCACCTCCATCATAATAATCATCATCATAAATGGAAAAATCATTATATTAATTTTTTACATGTGAGAATTGAAAGAAAAGGGATCCTCTTTGATTTTAGGATTGTAATAAGTGGGAAGGTCATCATAAATGGAAATATATACTATCATGGTAGGGCTTTTAAAATTCTAATAGGATCCTCATATATGTCACCATAATTAGAAATAACATATTGAGGATCTTTGGTCTAATTATAAATTTCATCATTAGGATAATCATAAATGGGAAGATCATCATGGGGATATTTAGCTGTGTAAAATGGAGTAGAAAAATCTAATCATGAGGATTTACATTCAACGGTGGTCATGGAAGATAGAAAGGATCAACCCATGTAAAATAAGAATGGATTAAGGCTCACTAGTAAGATTTTAAGAGGATACATCATTGAATAATGATGGAAAATTTGCTAGTACGTGCTTGTCAAATTGAAAACTTTAACAAGAAATATAGGGAAGAGTGAAGATAATCCAACCACTAGTGGGACAAGATTCACTATAATGTATAATTTTGGTGAATCCAAAGTGAAGATAACACTTAGAATAAAAATGGAAATGTGAATACAATATAAATAGTGGTGGGATAGGATTCACATCGAGTTCACAAAAATTTATGTGCAGGAAAGGCTGATAGTACCTCTTTCTCAGAAGGAAGCACCTCTAGATAAGAAAGCAATAACAAAATGGGTTGTTAGTAAGATAGTTAGGTGGAATGCCTAGCGTGAGCTAGATCTAAGAAGTATAAGCTTGTTAGAAGGCTGTCAATCCACTATTTGATAACAGTTAAGTTGAAAGAGATAAAAGTAAAATACTTGCATCAAATAATAGAAAGGATTGAAATAAAATTCAAGAAGAAATAAAATTATTATTAAATAAAATGACTAAATATAGAAAAATTAGGTCAATACTAATGTTAAAATAGATCAAGTTAGGTTCATAAAATCAAGTAGGGGTCTGTGAATAGTTGGGGACATATAAAGTTATATTTGGTTAGGGGTAAGGGTTTATAAATAACTTGCTAATATATTATGCCATAGTGATCATCAATGATTGGGCTGACCATCATTAGTTGGGATGACCATCAGTGGTTGGGTAACCATCAATGGTTAGAGGTGACCATCAATAATTGTGCTAAACACTAGTGGTTGCTTGTGGAATTCTAAAGGTACTTAGAAAAGAGTTGTAGATAGGATCAATGATCAAGTAGGGGTTTGGTTGAGGGCCTAGTCAAAAATGGTATGTTGGAAGATAGGTGAATAAAGTTATGATGGGGGAGAGAGGTTAAATTAGAATAACAAAACATAAGTAAAAATATACCTATTTCTTACTAAATGACTAATGGCTAGAGTAGTTTTTGTAGAGTAATTGTACTTTTGCTTGATAGAAATTTTAGTAGAGGTTCAAATCTCTATTGCTATTTTTGAATTGTTATAAGAAGACTAGTTGGAGAGCTTGAATGCTTGTGATCTAGAATTCTTGTGATGATCCCCTTTCACCTCCAATTCCCTTCCTTTTATAGGCAAAGAGAGATGGAGGATAAAATGTTCCCTAATAGGTTGGCTTGTTGATTTCCATGTTTGGGAGTTCGTTACAAATGGGCAAAGAGGATATATTAAATTATTTTGTGTTATCTTGTACAATTGGTATTTGTGTAAGAATAAGGAGGACCTAACCATCGATGGTTAGCCTAATTTCCAATGGTCAAGATGATTGTTGATGATCGAGTGTTTGAAAGAAAAAAGGTAAAAGTGGGTTAAAAGAGGTTGGGTAATGGTTAGGTTATTGAATTAAATGAGCTTAGTTAACTAAGTGTTTAACCAGACTCAAGGTTTGATGATTGGTTAGTGGGTCAATTAGGGTTAGGTGATTGTTAAGGTATCTTGAGGCATTTTGACATCTAGTACGGTTTTCTAGTGTCTACATTTTACCCCTTTTTGTTATGTGGCTTTGAATTAACAAGATATAAAACAAAAATGGATTGCTTGGTTGAAGGTATATTTTCCTTGAGTATGGGAGGAGGTGTTCCCCCTCAAATTAAGAGTTGATGAGGTCAAACCAAAATCAATCCAGGGTTTGATAAGTGGTGTATGGTGAGTCACGAAGTTGGTGACAAGGGTGTTTGGTTATTTGAAGCATAAACATATGCAAAAAATGTGAATAAGTGAAATATCCAAGATCACACATAGACTAATGTTGAAAATATTGGTAAGAATAAGGTCAATTCTAAAAGGACTAGTGATGGGATAACCAAGCCACAACATTAGGCATAGATGATCAGGTTATTCCTATCAAGTCTTCTAGATAGGGTTAGTTTTCTCATAGGTATTTGAGATAAGAAGTGATCCTTTATAAAACATAATTGGTTGGGTTTTTTATGAGGTGGTTCAAATTCAAATGTTCAACATGGTAAGGTTGGTCAGTGTAGTAAAAAAGACCAAAGTAAGGTCATCACAAAATATGTGATAGTTTAGGTCAAAAATGGCCAACATCAAGGTGGACATGGTCTAATGGTTAGTTAGAGAAGGGTAATATCCAAAGTTTGAGGTTTTGGTTTATGGGAGAAAGGTTATCTCTCAAAATTCAGAAATTAGGTGTAGGTTACTAAAAAAAATTGAAATGTGATACCCTAACCATCAATGATCAGGGGTTCTAAGGTTGATCATCGACAGTCACCTTGACCATCGATGGTTAGGGGAAACCCTAAAAGGACATGGATAAAATGCAAAAAAATAGAAGTTACTTTCAATTTTGACTTGTTGACTCTGAGCTTTCCATGCATTTTGTTAATTTACTTGTTTGGATTTTTGTTATGAGAGGTTTAATTGAGTGGTTGTTGATGTGGTGATTGTCAATTAGGTGGAGGCATGTGTTTGGGGTGATCTATTTGGACCAAGATGCAGGGCAGATGAGGACACAATTGAGTAGCTAGGCATAGGATTCATCTTTGACATTAGTTAAGGAATGAGGTAGGTTATGTTTCAAATTGATAGATTAGTTGATTTGGTTGTTTTGAAGTTAGATATGTGTTTTGTGATTATGTTGGTAGAGTTTTGGGGGTTTTGAGCTAGTTTTACATTTTTCTTGTTTAAAAAAAAAATTAAATGGTGAAATTGGAAATTAAAATAGTATTTTGTTTAAGCGTAGGGTATATGATAAAATTAAGTGAGTAATTTCTTGAAATATATGTTATTTTGTTATGTTTTGAAAAAGGTAGGGTTAGGTAGTTCACCGCCAGTGATCACACATAATGACTATCAGTGGTTAGACCCAACAATCAATGGTCAACCTTGACTTTTGATAGTTGACCACTAAAGTACCAAGGTCACTTGAGCAATGGTAGTTGTAGTGACCATTGGTAGTCATAGTGACCATCAGTGGTCAAGTGTTTGGGGAAGGTGGGTTGATAAAAGAGTTAGGAGAAATATTTTAAAAGGTTTTAAAGGGTTAAGATAGGATTATTTCCAAGTAGGATTGATGTGTTAAAATGGTTTTAGGTTAGGTTTAGGTGTTGGTTTGAGAGGTTTAGGGTAGGTGTTTCTAAAAAAATAATTAAATGTTGGTTTGATAGATTAGGGTAGGCATTAAAATGTTTGTTGGTGAGGTTTGCATTTAAGTATTAGAGGTAATGTTATAGAGGTAACAATTACAAGTTAGTATTGGAAATATGTTGATTTAGGTGGGTTTAGGTTTATAGACAGGTTTAGGTATGTAAAATGATTTAAATTAATGTAAATGATCAATGGAAATAGAAAACTAAGTGCATGTGCTAACTTGATTTTTTTACAAGCATGAGATCATATCTAGATGAGGAATCAGGTTCCTAGGATCTTTGTAGAGGACCATGGAGGGATGACTAAGGATGATTAGAAACACATAGGGGAGGTTGATCTCAGGGCTATGAGATACTATCAAAACTTATTTCAAGATGCAGTGATGATCATGGCCTTCATCAAGAGATGGGATGTAGTCATGAACACCTTCCTCTTGTTGATAGGAGAGTTGACCATCCTGCTAGAGGATGTTCACAAGATCACATGGCTACCCATTTAGGGAGAGATAATTTACCATATTGAGAGTGAAGAGAGGGATAAGTAGATGAATCTCCTATATGGTGAGGATTGGGCCCTTGTCAGTTGGTATGTTGGTGGTTTTAGTTATGGGACATTATACCAAAGGGCTCCAAATGAGAGGCATTTTATGACTATGATGATGATGGTAGTGCCCTATTTTGTATTACCTAATTTGAGTAGTGGGTAGTTTTATTATCTACTACTGGAAGTGTTGGTAGAGATGTTGCTTGGGAGGATAGTGTTTAGGTGGGCACTAATTTTACTAGTCTAGATATATAAGGAGCTTTGGGCAATTTGAGATCATATGAGGTATAAGATCAGTTTGGGGTTTATACTCCATTATTGGGCATATGAGAATATTAGGGTTTTGAGAACACTAGGGATACCATGGGAGGGCTACACCTAGATGGACTTTAGAGTGGGTTTTATGTGATTTATAAGGGATTATGTATTGATAAGAAATAGAGGAGGGTTGAGAGATATTGACTAGTTCAAGGATGACTTAGAGAGTTTGGTTATGGGTGATGTGGTCTAGAGGCCCTATGTCAAATTTATAAGGTGGGCCCTCTATAGCCATCATATATTGTCATTATAGATTTATAAATGGATCTACAAGAAGAGAGGGGTTTAGACTAAGCTTATCCCTTATGATAGAGTTTGGAGGTAGTTTGGACTATTGGAAGGGATTTCAAGTCCATTCTTGAGGTATAAGAGGGAAGATGCTAAGTTTTTTTACCCAAGCCATAGTCAGAAGAGGTGGTCCTAGATCATAAGGAGCTACTAATTACAGCTTGGATTGATGATGCCAATGTTGTTGGTAGCTATACAACATGGTACTAGTCCCTTTATATAATGGCTAATTTTGGATGGGATAATAGAGGGTGGTAGGACATGGATGTGGATCTAGCTGGTGGGGTTCCATAGGTATAATTTTAGGGTGGATAGGTAGGAGTAGTACTAGCTACTACATAGGCATAGATTACAGGGTTTCATGTATAGGTGGACACATTATAGGGCCAAATTATGACTTTATAGTGTCAGATTACCACCATTACAAGGGAGACATATCAGACCAATACCTCTCTAGGATTGGTGACCCAAGAGAGGAAAACCTTAAGATATAGGGTAGGGATAATGATATCATTAGCGAGACCACCAAGTACCATCCCTATGGTGTGATACTTGGACACAATGGATGAGTTGAGGTATTATGAGGCCATAGTGTTGGCATAGTGTCCTGAGCAACCCTGATGGGGTGAGTATAGAGCTGATTTAGAAAGTGCGGAAGTTGTGATGACTCTAGGTTAGTGGGTTGCATTAGTGAATAGACAAATAGGCATCCCAATAATATTAACACCAAATGGTAGTGGTAGTGTAGGTGCAAGAGGGTATAGTGAGAGTGGTGTTCCAAGGACATGATATGATATGCTATGATGTATAGATATAAATGTACATGATTTGAGAGAGAGATGATATACATTATTACATGTATTATTTATTTTTATGACATGATGTATATGATGTTTATGATGATGTATAGATGTGATGTATGGTTCATGGTTTAAATGTTTTATGCTTTATGCTTTATGCTTATGAGATGTTGACTTAGTAGCTTAAGCATGTGATGATTTAAGGATGATGTTTTTGTTTTGTTCATGGATATGATGTTTATGATTATGGATGGTTTGATTATGGTTACTGATGTGGTTTATGATATAATGTTATATGATGTGATTGATTTCATTGATTATAGATGTAATGCTTGTTTATGGTTATGATGTTGTTGTTAGAATATAAATTAAGTTATATAAAAATCTAAACATGAGAAAAGAGATGAGAATCATGAGACATATTTATACATGAACCAATGAAAACAAGGTAAGGAAAAATTATAATGCCTTTTCATTGGTAAGGACAAAATAAAACTAAAGTTAGATTGGATTAAGGAACATAATCCTTTCAAATGCTTTATAGTAACATGATTTGGTTGATAAACATGTGTCTTGATCACATTGTGTCAACTAAGCTCATAATCCCTTAATTTGTAGATGGTATAAAGGGGAGGTATGTGGTAAGAGAAAGGTAAATGGGTGGTAGGTAAGGTAGCCTTATATGGGTTAGTTTTCCCCTTCTCTAGGTGACCTAAGAATGATATTAGACAAGTCCATGTCTTCATGCAAGGTATATACTAATCAATGTGGGAATTCTACTAATGAAAGCCTCTTGCAGCTTTCTTAGGATAGCTTGTTCTAATTTTGATATAGGGTATTTATTACTTTATTTTTTATAGGTTTATGAAGTTGATCAATACAGGAAGCTTTGAATGATTGATTTTGACCTATTTAACTTAGCCATCCTTCAAGGGAGTATTCTATCTTTTGAGAAATTTATTTTAGTGGTAGTTGTCCTTCAAGGGAGTACTCTGTTGTGCTAGATATATGTGACCCAAGTGATATTTTGGTATCCCAAATTGTTTTTATTCTAGGTTTAGACATGGAAAAGTCTAAATAAGCTTAGAGGTTTACCTTTATGAGGGAAAAAATTAGCACAAAAGGTTAATGATAGGTGAAAGGATGGTTTTGAGGGACAATGACCATGGGATTCTATCTTATTATAGAAAAAAAGAATCCATGAGAACCATGCTATGGGTAGAGACATGGTACCCATATTTAGGATTAGGCTATAACTATGATGGTTAATCACATGGTTCTATGTTATAATCAATTATTCTTCAAAGGGATAGGAGGAACCTGTCAGGGTGAAAATCTCATAAATCAAGGGATGAGCTTAAGTTAAAGAAGAAGGTGAGTTTTATCCTGATTTAATAAAAGAGAGGATGTAGATGAGAAGTATTAAGAGGCTCAAGTTCTATTTTGCCTTTAAGAGAGGATAAATGATAAGCTCCTAATCCATACTTATGGGTTATGATGAGGGTCCAAGTAAATTGAAAGAAAACTCACCTTTTTGTTTTTCTCCATATTGGTTACATGTTGGTTTTCCTTTAGGAGGAGGTCTATGATATTAAATTCTCATTCTTTTAAGTGTTTTTTATAGGCTTTCTGGATTCATTCTTGATAAACACAAAGATGGTTAAGTTCTATGAGGTTATGATTGTCAAGTATCTCAAGTCTTGCTAGATGTTCTTGATAATAGTCACTATAAAAAATGATGTCTTTCAACGATATACAAAGAAAAGGAATCTAGACTTCAAGAGGCAAGACTACCTCTACTCTAAAGACTAGAGAGAAAGGGGTAACACCTATATAGGTTTAAATGCTAGTGCCATAGGTCAATAAAGAGAAAGGGATGTGCAAGTGCCAATCTTGACCTGAAGAACTGACTACTTTAGTTAATATTTTGTTAAGGGTTTTATTAAAGACTTCCACTAATCCATTTGCTTGTCGATGGTAAGGTGAGGAAAATACTAAATTTATTTCAAATGCATCACAAAGACCTTAGACTTGCTTATTTTGGAAAGATTTTCCATTATGGGTAATGATCTTATGGGGAGCACCAAAATGATAGATGATATGATGGTTGATGAAGTCAACTATCTCGTTGGCTTTGGTCAAAATGAGAGGAATGGCCTCTACCCATTTGGAAAAATAATCAGTGGTGGTAATGATGGATTGGTGTCATTGTGAAGAATGGAAATTAATTTCCCCAATGAGATTGAGTTCCCATTGTGAGAAGGGTCAATATGCTTTGGATACTTGAAATCTATGGGTAGGTGCCTGATGTAAATTGGTATGTTGTTTATATTTAACACATTTCTTTACATAATCAAAATAGTCCTTGTTGAGAGTGGGCCAATAGTGTCCAATGAGAAGAATATATCTAGTGATAACTAAACCACTAAAGTGTCCTCTATAGATTCCATCATGCATTTCCTTGATAGCATGGGAAACTTCCTAACTATGTAGACAATGGAGAAGGAGTCCATCAAATCCATATGTCTAAAGGATTCCTCCTAGTATGGTATAACAAGAGGTACTCTAAACAAAATATCTTTGGATAGGTTGGGAGGAATGATGTCGAGGTTGAGTTAGTTAAAGTTTTGCACATACCATATGTCTGATGGAGATGGTTACACACTAGAAATGGTAGGAAGTTTGGAATGGATGTAAGAGGGTATGATAAAGTGATGGATGGTAAAAAACATTTTAGAAGCAATAGGTTGAGATAGGATTTGGGAAGCAAGGGAAGCCATTGTATCTGTGAACTTGCTAGTAGATCATGGAAAAGATTGGATAAGTTAATGATCAAATGATGCTAAGAGTACATATAATAGTTGTTATTACTTTTGAAAGACATCATTCTTACATTGTTAGGATCAGTTAACTTAGTTGATCACAAGTTGGGAATTAGTAAAGACACTAATCATCTTAATTCCTAAGGCTGAAGCAGTTTAGAGACCTATCACTAGGGCTTCATACTCAGCCACATTATTGATGCACTCAAGATCAAGTTTAAAGGAAAGAGGAAGAGGTTCACCATTAAGGGTAATGAAAATAAATTCAGTACCCCCAATGTACTGGCACTTGGATCCATCGAAAAACATTGTTATTTGATAAGTGGGGTCCTCTTGAGAAAGAATCATGATGGACTCATTTGGAAATGTAAGAGGAAGTAGTTGGTTATCTGGTAAAGGAGCTTTGACTAATTAGTCATAAATGACTTACCCTTTAATCAATTTTTACTAGAGGAAATAAAGGTAAAACTCAATTAAAAGCATGAGCCACCTACCCATACACTAGTTTTGGTATGGTTTAGAGTTCATGCACTTGAGGGGGTTAGTGTTAGTGATGACAAATTTTTGTGGTTGAGAAGGTAATGATGAATTTTGGAAGCCATAAAAACTAAGGAAAGGCAAAGTTTATCATAATGGGTGTAACGAGTCTAAACTCTATAAGTGTTTGAGTTATGTCATAGAGAGCTTTCTCTTTGTTTTGTTCATCATGATGAGTGAGCATTACCCCTAAGGAATGGTCAGTGGTGGAAATATAAAGGTAGAATGGTTGGTCCTTTTTAGGAGGGGTAAGAATAGGTGGAGAAAGAAGGTATTATTTTAGTGAATTAAAGTCTTGTTTGTAGTCCTTATTCCACTTAAAATATGTATCCTTATTAAGGATATCATGAAATGGCTGACATCTATCCTATAATTGAGAGATGAAGTGATGAATAGATTGGAGCTTCCCCTACAGGATATAGAGTTGATTATGGTGGGTTCAAGGTGGCATCTCCAAAAAATTTCTAACTTTGGTAGGTCTAATTTCATTCCTTGAAAAGAGATGATAAAGCTAAGAAGCTTTCTAGATATGACCCCAAAAATACATTTCTTGGGGTTAAATCTGACATGGAAATGGATTAGGTGATCAAGGATGATGGTGAGAATGACTAGATGATCCTTGAAATGTTTAGATTTCCCAAAGAGGTCATCTACATATTCCTTTATGATTTTATGGATGATATCATAGAAGATATAGGTCATTGTATGCTAGTAAGTTACCCTAGTGTTCTTCAAACCAAATTACATGACCCAGTAGCAAAAGGATCCCCATGGTGTGATGAAAGAAGTTTTATGATGATATTTGGGGTAAATCAATATTTTATTATATCTTTAAAAACCATCCATGAGAGATAACATCTCACGGCTATTTTTCAGGTCAACCAGTTGGTCAATGCTAGGCAAAAAGAAGTCATTTTTTGGGCAAGCAAGGTTAAAGTCATTAAAGTCATTATAGAGGAAAAGTCCCCATATGGGATTTGTAATGGGAATGATTTTATAAACCCATTAAGTATAATAGATGGCTTGGATGAAGTTGACAAATAAGAGATGTTGAAGTTCTTCTTTGACTAGAAGGGTGATGCAAGGGTGCATCCTGCAAAGATTTTACTGAATATGCCTAGCATCAGGATGGGTAAGAATGTTGTGGAGGGATATAGAAGGTTATATTTCAGGCCTATCTTGATAAAACAAAGAAAATAATATTCTTCTACCATGAAGGAAATAAGGGTAATCTTGTTGCTCCATGGAATCTAGGGATTGAGCAATCTTGACAATGAGAGGGTTATCTTGAGTACCCAAGTTGACATTGATAGTGGATTCATTCAACATGGATTGGTTTTTAGTAGGAATGGATTTATGGATATAATAATCCCTTTCATCAAGGTATGTGAGAATATAATCATCATCTTGGTATTGGATTGTTTTGATGGTAGAAGAATCATTTTCTACCATTTTAGGATGAATGAGAGGAAGGGTTTTAGTTCGGCCATCCTTTTGATAGGTTAGGGGGGATAAACTAATAGTATTGATACAAAAAAGTTAGGAGGAATGATTATGAAATATTTATACTTTGAAGGAGGTGGGGTTGGTGTGGATGGTATATCCTCATTAACTGTGGTGATGGGTTTGGGTAAATCAATGGGTTCTTTTCATGGTATGAACCGAAGGCCAAATAGCTCATGAGGTTTCTGGGTTTTGATGGAAGGTAACTCATGAGGCCCATGATCTTAAAGTTTGAGACAAATCCCTTCTAAGCACACTTATTAATGTGTAAATTTTCAAATGATGGTTTTTCCAAATAGGATAAGCTAGAGGTAAATGGTCAAATGGTATAAGAAGTGGTGGAAGCAAGAAGTGGATGATCAAGTCCCCCAAAGACTAAATTGGTTTGATGGTTGGTATGACTAGAAGGAATGATGTTTTTAATGTTGGGGTCATAACTAGGATCATGTTTAATGTTCCCATACTCTTGAGGATTAGGGAAAGCATCCAAGGTTAGAAGATGATACTCCCCCAATGAAAGATGTTGGAATGTGGGTTCTAAGGGGTCCTCTATGGGGATCTAAGAAGAAGGGATAGATGAGCTAGTTAAAGCTTCATCATTGGTAGGGATGGAGTTGTTTTTGGTTGGTGGTGAGGTGCATGAGGGAGGAATAATAAAATCAATGGGTTGATATGTCATGTTACAACATGTGAAAGGACTAGGGTTAGATTTGATGGTAATAACTTGACCTTCATGTTCAAATTTGACACATCAGTGTAAGGTATATGTGACACAAATAATGACATGAATCTAAGGGCATATAATTAATTAATTTCATTAAAACTTACCCTCTACAATGTAAAAGAGTTCTAGTATTGTATGAGGTCCCAAATGGATGTGGAAGATGACTATCCCCAAGGTAGTGGCCATAGTATCATTGAAAGAATGAAGGACCACTGTAGTTTTAGACATGATGTTCTTAGGAAATTAGAGTTGGTTATAAGCATGGGATGAGATATTGTTAATAATATCTCCTCCATGAGTCATCACCCTTTTGATGCAGGTTTGATTGATGTATGTAGTGATAAAGAGGGGAGGATCAGGATCTTCATAATGAATAAAAGGTATTTCTAAATCCTAAAAAGTGATAAAGGTATAAATTCAAAGGGTTTTGACAAAGGATGAAAGAGGTTAAGGGATTTATAGTTGAACCTCTATCAATTTTAGGGCCTCTATCAATATTTGGAAGTGATGGGACAAGGTGTTGATTAGTTCATAAAGGATCATCTTCATTATTGTTTGGTGAAGTTGTTTTAACACCACTCATTAGATGGATTCATAAGGGTTAGAAAGAGAGTCACCCAAAATAGATATTTTGGGTTTTGGTGAAGGTGAAGGTGAAAGTTAAGGTGAGGGTGCTTATGTTCAATTAGAAGGTTGGGGGATGGAATGGTATGTACATGATATGGACACATTGGCTTTTCCCTTATCCTTTTGTTGGGCCCTAGATTGGGTAACTATATAGATAGTATGGATTAAGGGAGGTGTTGGGTTAAATGGTTTATTTAGTTCCGCCTCACTTTTTAATGAGTGTGGAGGAGTAGGTAGATGTTGGATGGGTTTATTTGGTGGTTAGGTTGGTAATGGTCTCAATGGAGGTTTATATGATAATAGATTAGCCTTATCCCATAGGCTATGGATAAGTTTTTGGAGATTTTTATAGTTCTCCGTATCATGTTTATTAGTCCTATGGTATAAATAGATCAAATTTTCATTGAACCATGATGGTTTAAGATGTGAAGGGTCAAATGGTGTGATAGGTGGTACGATTAAAGAAGAGGTTGGCAACAACCTTTGTATAATGGTCGAATAAGATTTGAGAAAAGGTGTTAAGGGTGTTGGGTTTTGGGTTTTAAGAGTGGGAGCCTTCTTATAAGTAGGCTTCACCATAGAAGTTATAGGTGGTGAAATTATTTTTGGTAGGTGGTTTTGGTTGGGATTGTTTGGTGATGGTTGGTTTGGATGTGGAAGATTTAAAGGTGGATTATGAATGTTTAGAAATAGGTGGGAAGGTGGAGGTAGATAGGTTAGTTAAGAATGAAGGGGAATTTTATGATTTTATGGAGGTTGGTGTAAGTAGAGAAAAATGAGAAGGTTTACTAGAATAAGAATAAGTATTTGTGGGAGGTTTCACCTTCTTGGTATAAGGGTGAGTTCTTGGGATGATAGAAGTATGGGGTTTTAAGATAGAAGATAAGTATGAAAGAGTTGGTTTAACTCTAGTTTGAGGTGGGAGTTTGGTTAGTTCAACCTTCTTAGCTGGTTTGGTTGGGGTTTTCTTTGGTGGAATAGATGGGGTTAAGTCCAACTTTAAATATGGGTGAGTAAGGTTAGGTGTATAAAGTATTCCTAGATTCTTGATAGATTTGGTTAGAGAGGCATAGGGTGATTTGACAAGTTTAGATCGAGGTGGGTTGGATGGTTCCCCTATTATTTTGAAGGAAGGAGTGTTTAAGGATAGGTTTGACATAATGATAGGTTTTATGATGGATGCAAGTGAGGTTAAAGGTTTAGGTTTTCTTTGGTAAGGAAGCCCAATATGGTGCCAAAATGTGGCTCTATCTAGGTTGGGTTGAGAAGTAAACTTTAGATTTTGGACCAATCTAGGAAAATGATTATAAATGGGTTTGATCCCTTGGTCACTAGTTTCATAGGTTAAGGTGTGGGTATGGTTTATTCACATTTGTTCTTCATGGAAGTTTAAAAGATTTGGGAGGATGTTTCCTCCATGGAAGGTGTAGGTAAGGTGATCTCTTCTTTTGGGATGGTTCCCAAAGAGAGAATGGGTAGTTCTAGGATAGGGGAGGAAGGTTTGATGGCCTCAAGTGAAGGGATGAGGATGGTTGTTTCCTTTTTTTGGAGGTCTAAAGGAATGGAGAGTGATTCCACCATTTCAATGAGTGGAGTAGAGGAAGAGGTAGTTGAGGTAATGATTTACTCCTTTGGTATTTCTATCAAAGGATATGTGGATAGGTTCATGGTCTCATCAGGTAAAGAAAGAGGGGTGGTTTCTTCCTTTGTTTGGGTGTCCAAAGGAATATAAGGTGAGTCCACCACTTCAATGAGTATAATGAAGGAAGAGGTATTTGAGGTAATGGTCACCTCAATGATAGGTTCACTAATAATGACATTAACAATATGAACCTCACAAGTGTGAGATGATGTTTATTATCATCAGAGTTGGTAGAAGGGGCATGTTTAGGAAAAGGTTTACAAAATATATCAAGGGACTGATTTGGGGCTGCATTGGGATTATCAAATACGCGTTCTACCTTATCAATCATGTTTTGGACAATAGTTTTAAAGGTATTACATCTACTAACATTATGTCCAATGACATAGTGGAAAGCACATAAATCATTCTCATTGTACCAACCAAGTGTAGGGTGAGAGGTATAAAATTGTTGGGGAGGTTTTATGGGAGGAAGTTGTATGATGTTTATTTTGATAAATTTATGCAAAAATGAAGCATAAGACTTGCCTATTGGAGTGTATTATTTTGGGGCAACTCGGTTTTGATTTTAGTTTGGGTAGTTAGAAGAATTGGAGGAGCTGGTTTGGTTTGGTTGGTTGACAATTGGTGGTGAAGTGGTTTTAAGGATAACTAATTTTGTGAATACCTTTGTTTTGGTGATGGTTGGATTGATTGGTGGTCTTGTTTAAGGAAGGGTCATTAGATTTGAATCTAGAATTTTTGTTCTGCAGTATCAAGTTTCCCTCATCAATGTCTCTAATTTTTATTTTACATTCCATGGTGAAAGCCTCATTGAAATTCCTAAAATTTTGAAATTGAAGAGTAGGGGAAATATGTTTCTCTTAATTTCTGATCATTTCTTAATTTTGGAAGAATATAAGAAACTAGTAATAAGGGTATGGTAAAAATACCTAGTTATTGATTTGTGTATAATCTAGATGAGTATGGAGAGCTCCTCTTTGTCTTTGAAGGAATAACTTGTAGATAAGAAAGCACTAACAAAATGGGTTGTTAGTAAGATAGTTAGGTGGGTTGCCTAGTGTGAGATAGATCCAAAAAGTGTGGGCTTGTTAGGAGGTTATCAACCGACTCTTTGATAACAATTAATTTGAAAGAGATAAAAGTAAGACACTTGCATCAAATAATAAAAAGTACTAAAATGAAATACAAGAAGAAATAGAATGCTTGTTATAAAAAATGACTAAATATAGCAAAATAAGGTCAATACTAATGCTAAAATAGATCAAGTCAGATTCATAAAATCAAGAAGGGGTCTATGAATAGGTTGGGACATAGAAATTTAGATTTGGTTGGGGGTAAGGGGTTAGAAATAAATTGTTATTATTTCATGCCATAGTGATCATCGGTAATTGGGTTGACCATCAATGGTTGGGCTGACCTTTGATGGTTCAATAACCATTGATAGTTGGAGGTGACCATCAGTGATTGTGCTAACCGTCAGTGGTTACCTATAGAATTATAAAGATACTCAAAAAAGAGTTGTAAATAAGATCAATGGTTATTTATGGGTTTAGTTAAGAGTCTAATCAAGAACAAGAGGTTGGAAGATAAGTGAAGAAAGGTCTGATGGGGAAGAGAGGTTAAAAACCATAATAACAAAACATAAGTATAAATATTCCTATTTCTTTCTAAATGGCTAAAGGTTGATGGTTGGAGTAATTTTAGTAGAGTAATTATACTTTTCCTTGAGAGTAATTTCATCAAAGGTTTATATGTCTATTGTTGTTAATAAATTATTAGAAGAAGGTTGGATAGAGACCTTGAATACCTATGTGCTAGAATGCTTATGATGATCCCCTTTCACCTCCTTCTCCCCTCCTTTTATAGAAAAAGAGAGATGGAGGATATATGGTTCCCTAGTAGATTGGATTGTTTATTTTGATTCTTGGGAGTTCATTATCAATGGGTAAAGAAAATATATTAAATTGTGTCATGTTATCTTACACAACTAGTGTTTGTGTAAGAATGAGGAGGACCTAACCATCGATGGTCAACCTAACCATCAACAGTCAAGCTAGTCATCAACGATCGAGTGTCCAAAGGTAAAAAGGTTAAAGTGGGTTAAAAGAGGTTGGGTAATGGTTAGGTTAGTGATTTGAATGAGTTTTGTTAATTAAGTATCTAACTAGACTCAAGGTCTGATGGTTGGTTAGTGGGTCAACAAGGGTTAAGCGATCCCTAAGGTATCTCAAGGAATTTTGACATCTAGTATGATTTTATAATGTTTGCAGTGATAATTGAATGACTAAACAACCTTATATCTATAAAAACCTATTTGGTTTAATGAGGGTCATAATAAATGACATAAAAACATGCATATAGTGTAATAATAATTAAAACATACCCATTTGTTAAGTAAATAAATGAAAGAGAATAGGGATAGAGATACTTAACTTTGTAGTGACTCATCAGTGCATCAATATCCCCTTGGCTTAAGAGGAACTTTGAAATATATATTGAAAAATGAAGACCTCAAATGTAAAAGGAATAACTAGATATATTTAGTTAAAGAGTCCAAATATTGGGATGCCTCCTTGACCTGACTTCTTCTATTGAGGTTAAAGGCATTTAAGAAAGAGTAGACCTCTAAAAATAAGTCATTAATCTTTAACTCTTCCTTTTACTAATTAAGAGAAGAAATGAAAGTGCAAAAAAATAATGGGTTTTTTTAATATGTTTGAAATGATAATATGACCCATATATATGGATCCAAACCTAAAATTAACCCTATAACTAAGTTGATGGTATTGACTACGCTAATATAGTTGGAAAAGATGTTGAATGACACATAAATGTATCAACTAGGATATTATAGTATAACTAATAGGAAAAAACTTATAACTCTATAGTACAAGAAAATATAAGTGTGAAATACATTGTATAATGTTAGCCATTACAATAGTAATATAGGGTGGATATAAAAACTATACCTAAAGTAGATAGAGAAGTAGGAAAAAAAGAGACTTAGAGGAGATCAAAATGATAGTAATAAAGTTATGAAAAAATAATATATGTTGTTCCCTAAAAATTATCAGAGACTAATTTCACTTAAGTCTATAATAAATATATGTATAGGTCATTTTCTGTTTGAGTTAAAGAAGTTTAAAAATTTGTAAACATTCAAAATTGGATAAGTTTATGAGAAAAATGTGTGAGGAATATTTAAAAGTCCCATGTGGCCAAAAGGATGGGCCTCCCATACTCTTAGCTTAAAAGAGATGTGGAAACACATGTACCATAAATGCCCAAATGCGCATAATGTGCCTTTATAGATGGCCTACCCATCCCTATAGATGCAATGGATGTGTTTTCACTCATTCACATACATTAAATCATTCCCATTTTTCATTCATAGACCAACACACCATATTCATATCTATGTGAGGCCCAATCGCATGTAGGACTGAAGTATACGCTATTTCACATTGAACTCTGATGAAAAATTGATTATAATGCTTTCAAAGGTTTATTCATCATTATTATTTCATTAAAACCCTATAAAAATATCCACCCTACTCTATGTTTCTCATTTTATGACATCACATTGCCAAAACTTTTTCAAAATTTTCAATTTTTTTAGTACGTCATAGTGGTGCCTCTTTCAATACTTTTCGTTAAGATTTCAACTAGTTTCCTCTTCAAGGAGATTTATCTCATTCATGGCATAATTATTTTGGGTACTTAGAGTGTTTGATCCACATATATTATTGATGCTTAAAACTCTCTCTTTAGGTTAAACATCCTCCATGTGAAGATTTATTGGCATGGGACCAAATTACTGTCTATAAAGCAACCTCTAGGATTTTAGAAGATGACTCTTTAGTTGATCTTGGGAATGGAAAGGGATAAGAGAGAAAAACAAGTAACACTAAAATAAAAACTAACTAATTTGATGCATTGAGATATTTAAAGAGTTAACCAATAATTTCATAAAATAGATCAAATCCTTAAACACTACAAACAATAACGGAGCATAAAACATGAATTAAAGTCTATGATGCAAGCAAAGATTAATAATATAGAAGCAAAAGAAAAGGAATAATGAGAAAAGATAAATCTTAACTCAAATTGACATATAAAACCACATCCTCTTCATTTTTAGGTGGATAAAAAAATACAAAAGGCCTCAAGGGCATAATCCAAAATGTCCAATCACACCTATGAGGAGCACCTGCTAAGGTTGTAGAATGGAAAAATTATTAGCTAATGCTACTCCTATGATATTACAAATGGTTGTTTTCCAAAATAAAAAAATATAAATTAAATGATAACCAGCCCTTTCCAAAAGGGATGAGCCTAGAATATATAGGCAAAGTGGCTTCTTTCACGAATGACATCAGGGTATCTCAACATCATGTCAATAATGATGGTTTTACAACTAAAATAAGGACTCAAGTTCATGAGTTTAGTTATCCTTTGAATCTTAGATATGGTACAACTATTTTTTCTTATTATAGACATGATGCTAAGGAGGAGCATAGTGATGCCATATTTCCATCTCTAGAGCTACCTCTGATATACCTTTGGATATGGATATCTACTTACCCTAGCCAATGGTGTGACTCCTAGTTATAACAATAAAAAAATTCTTTCAATAAGCACCATGGCATCACATGAAAAATATCATCTCTTCCTAGTTATAACTACATGGTGGTTCCCATTCATTTCTTTGTCAGCCAATGGCACTTTTTGAAGGATTGTCAAAAATAAACTACTATTGGATAAGTGTTATGATGCCACATGTTGATCAAATGCTTATCTAGAGGAAATTTGGGAACTTAATTTCAAAATGAACATGAAGGTGTCACATACAGAAATGAAATTTCCCTTGATAACTACTTAGTGGGTCCCACCCATCACATTATTAGCTAATGTCACTACTTGGAGTTATAACTAAAAGGAAATGACCTCAAATGAGTGTTGGATTTCCATGTGTTGAGTTAGCACTACTTTGAGATGAACTGTGGACTTCTTCATGCTAAGGAAGCATCAAGATTCCACATGTTAAAAGTAGAAGGAGGCCAATACTTAGGCAAAAGATACAAACGGGGGGTGAGAAAGGAAGAAGATGCAAAGTAACTACTAGATATGCCTGACAAGCTCAAGACTAAATGTGAGCTACTAAAGATAATCAAAAGGGTGGATTCTAATCCATAGTTATTGGTGACTCATAGGGGTATCTGCTTACAGAAGAGAGAACCCAAAATTCTAGTTTCTCAAACTAGTCAAGGCAAAAATTTTAGAACAAGAGGAAGGTCAGTGAACTTAAAACTTTTGAAGATTTACTTGCAAGGGTTCCCACTCTTCCTCTTTAGGATGGGCCTTATTTTTTAGAGCCTCAAATAATCTATCTAGGTTGATAATCTCCTTAAATGAGATGTTACCCAAACCCTGTACTACCACCAACATCTAAAATTCTAGCTGTGTGAGTGGTTGCAATATTTTCTCCACTTCAGATACACTAGGTGATTGATCAAGAGAAAAAAACATGGTCTAGTCATTATATTTCTACTTTAGTAGTGATTTTATTTGGTCCTCTGGCAGAACACTATTATCTACCAAGAATGGGGAGGGGAGTCCCAATTGGATTAGTTGTTTAGTGTGTCCCCGTCTATCTTGGACCAATTTTTCTAAGGCATTAAGGAATGCCTTCCACTTGGTTACTACCTTATTATATCCTAAAAATTCATTAACTTTTTCCACTACTTACCTTTGATCATTCACCCCTACTAATTTTAGTGTTTCATCTGAAGTGTTTTAAAGCTTTTGGATGAGGAGTTGTGAATCTTGTACCTTGTGGGTTATGAATGTCATGACCTAGTCAACATATTCAATTACTTAGGAGCTTAGATTTAATGAATTTTTGATGAAGGTAAGGGATGGATTTAGGTTTTTGGATACTCCTTTTATCCTCTTCCATGATGATATATCTATTTATTGGATCATTGGGAGGATATCTATGATCTGGGAGTGGGTGGCAAGGTCATTATTCACCTATAAGATTTATTGGTACTTAACTAAGGACTCTTATTGTGCCTATCGATATAGTTGTTTATATGTAAAATTAGAATCTAAGAGATTATGATTTGTCTATGCAAGTTCTTTATCCTTATTCTTTATTTTGGCCTCTATGGCCATTCATAGTTTGTCTTCCCCTTCTTATTGTCCATCCAAGCCTCTTAGGCCCTTTTCACTGCATCCATCTATTGATAGTATTTATCCTTAGCATTAGAAAGGATGAAAGGCATATTTGCATATGAAAATGTTCCCCACTTTATAGTGAATGTGGTTTTTTGTTGGTCTTCCTCATTTACCCATACTTGATTATATCTAGAGAATCTATCCAGTAGGGAGAACATTTCCACACTTACCACTATCTAGAGTATTTGTTCCATAGAGGGAAGGGTGTATTGATCCTTAAAGGAAGCTTTATTCAAGTCATGGAAGTCTATGCACAGCCAGATCTCTCCACTCTTTTTTTGCATAGGAACTAAGTTAGATATCCAAGTTGAATGCTTAATTAGCTATATGATTTTTGAGTCAATTAGTTTCCTAAGCTCCTCAGCCATAAGGGACGTGATTTTTGGGTTTACCAACCTCTAATTTTTTTAGATAGGTTTAGCTCCCTCAACCAAGTCTATGGTGTGTTGAATGACCCTATATTCATATCCTCTCAAGTCATCATAGGTCCATATGAAGATGCCTTCATACTTTTTATAGAAGGATACCAACCACTCCTTATCCTCTTAGGGAACCTATTTCCAATCTTTAGCTTTCTCCCAACTCTAACATCAAGTTTAAAGTAGTCACCTTTATCTATGATAAAATTTCTCTTGTCATTCCTTATATCATTAGAATCAAATAGATTCTCTATGGTGATGAGCCCCTTTAGTAGGTTTTTGGTATTTAATTACATGATCTTGTCACCATAGGCTTCTTTAATATTTGGTTATAATTATTCCATGAATTTGAACTATTATTAAAGAAACATGGAAATTTGAGTATTTATTTCAAATACTTACCAATTCTATTCATTATCAAGGATGGTGGGTCTAATGATAACCCACATGGATTGTTCATTAGTGAATAAGTCTATTACTAGATCAAACTAGGATTTGATTATTACCATCCTATTAGCCTTTGTATTCATAACTCTAAGAATGATCTAAATGTTGAAATCTTTGAAGGTTTCAATCGTATCCCATATACGATGGTGATAGGATCTCATATACACATTTTTCATAGCTGTAACTCCTCTTACCTATCTTACCACTAGTTTGAAATCAGTGAATACTTTCAGTTACTTTACACCCATCCACTTGGTAAGGTTAAGGCCATAGACTAGTGTTTCATATTTGGCCTCATTATTTGTGTAGGTAAATTGGAATCAAAAGGTTCAAAGGATATCTTATCTAGAAGGAGACATTAGTTGGATGCCAACTCTAGAACCAATTTTGCACTTTTCATCATCAAAATTTAGAGTCCAAGGTTTGGACTCACATTTAACTTCCTTGATCTAGTCCTCCTTCCTCTTCTTGACCTCAATAATGGCTTAGTATTCATCATAGATTATGTAGGTTCCAATACTAGTGGCATCAAAATTTTCAAATGGGTTACTCTAAATGAATTCATTGATGAGGGTTTCTTCTTTTGGGCTTTTTATGTCTAATACTTCCTCCCCTTTGAGCACTTACACATAGTGTGTCTCCCTTTTTGAGATAGAGGTGTCACTTCAAATTTCATCATGAATTTGTCTAATATGTGTTCCAGATGAAGTGGTTCAAATAATACCTTTAAATTTCATCCATATTTGGTCCTTATAATCAAATGGGACCAGTCTAATTAGGTACCTACCTATCTTAGAAATAAAATCCCTTGATAGACATAGGTCGAAGAAGGGATGGATGTCTACTACTATAACATCTTATGATTCAAAAATGCTTGGAAAAGAATATAATGTGAGGGGGAGAGACTTGATGATTCCAAAGGTTTAAAACTTCTTTCCATCTAACCAAATCACTCCTCAATTCAAGGGTTTATACTACAATTATAATTTATCCACTATCTACTTGGGCATCACTATCATGCTAGCACTGGAATTGACCATAGATTTATGCAACAATTTTTTCACCACATTAAGTGTTAAATAGAATGCGGTAGGTTTTTTCTTGTTTAACCCTTATTTGGAATTGAAAAATGTGTATGGTATTTGGGGATGAACACTAATGATAGCTTCTTTTCCATTTATTTTCATAGATTCCACAACCCTATTTTCATTCATGGTTTTCCCTCATCCCTCCAAGTCCTCATTTAGTAGATATTTTTACTCAAGATAGATAAGATATATTAGAGAAAAACATTAGCCAGAACCATTTTTAGTTTCTCCACCATATTGTATGACCCTATGGGTAGAACCTCAAGTTCTTTTACCTTATTTTCCATTATTTATCTCTAATTTTGATATGTTAGAGATGGAGGTTGAGATCTTGGAACCTTTATTAAAGTTACTTGGGGCCTTACTATAGCTTTAAGCCTCTCAACCAACCTTTTCTTAGAAGGTGTATAGTAGTTTGACTAAACTTACGAAGCTATATACATAGGAAATTAATTTGCATAGACCTCATCTTCACCTTTTACCCAAGAGATAAACATGTGTTCTAGGGAAATTTATCCTTCTTATTAGATGGACATTATTTACATTTTCACCATTGATAATACATTCTCAATTCTTAGATATTGGTATCTGTAGGCCATATTAGGTGTGTTACGTTATCACTATTATTCAAAAACATTATATTATAGATTATCCATTAGGAAATCTTGGGGTCCATGAGTGTCATTATAGGGGAAAAACCATGAATTAGATTCATCCTCAAAGTTATTTTAGCCAGTGACTAACTCTCTATTTTCTTTTAGTGATATCATGTGTAGGGGATTAGGGACTGCAACCATCTCATTTATGGCCCACATCTAATTTTTTGGTACTTTGTGTTTTTGCCTTTGCCTTTCTTGATTTTGGTTATGTTGGTATGGTGCTCTCATTTATTGGTAGTTATTAAAAGGGTTATTTGGAGACATAGGTTGCTATATTTTAATTTTTATTATCTCATTGGAGAAATTACACAAGATGTTCTTGATATAATTCATCTTTATGGCTATCAAGGATGAAGTAGATGCACTTTCTTGAGTGGGTAGATATGCACACATAGAAGGTAATGCTCTTGAGGTACTTGGGACTTCCTCTTAAGCTGACACTGATATTTCTAGGAACATTGACATTGGTAGCTGAGGAAAAAGCTTTCCTATATCTATTAAACTATTTTCATCTCTTACTATCAAATCATAAGCATTTGATAGTGTCTAACCTCCAAGCGATTGGATCATGACATCAATATTTGAGTTAAATGCCTTAATATAGAAAATGATGTCCATGATTTTAGGTAGCTGAGTAGCTATCATAATCCTTTTCTAGTTTTCAAACCTAGAATTGAAATTTATAAAGGCTTCTTGTAGGGCTCTCTTGATAGTTATCAGTTGTTACAAGAGGGATGATCAGTCTACCTTCCCATTAAATAGCTCAAATAATCTATCTCCTACTTCATCCCAAGTAGCTATAGAATTGGGTGGCAAGGAGCTATACCAATAGAGAGATTACCCCTTAAAGGAAGTCATTATTAGTCTTAAGGATAAGTTTTACACATTGACATAGTGTATAGTGCACACATTAGCAACATATTGGAGATGTTCTAATGTGGTTTTGAAATATTCTCCCAAGAAGTTAGGGAGAACCTTTAATGTGTTTACAAGAATGGGGTCCCATGTATCTAGGGTTAGTGGAGGGATAAGTGGGCTACTGCTATCCCATGATATGAAGTTCCTTAGTGGGATTAGAAGAGCCATTTATTTTTGTTGAGTAGCTAGACCCTACAATATTTTGGTAAGTTGGAGATCTTAGAGGAAATGTTAAGAGGATTGGATTCTTTATTTTTTGTAACCTCATAATGGGTCTTTAGCTCATAAACTCAAGATTTTATTTAGGTAGAATGGAAGATCTAGTCCCACTAGGTGTGCCAAAAAAGAATTTATTTTGATGCTTAAAACTCTCACTTTAAGTTAAACAACATCTATGAGAATATTTTAAGGCATGGGACCAAATTATGGCCTATAAAGCAACCTCTAGGATTTTAGAATCTGGCTCTTTAGTTGATCTTGGGGATGGAAAGGGATAAGAGAGAAAAGCAAGTAATACTAAAATAAAAACTAAGGTGATGCACTGAGATATTTGAAGTGATAACCTATAATTTCATAAAATAGATCAAATCCATAAAAACTACAAATAATAAAAGAGTAAAAATCATGAATTTAATGTTATGATACAAGAAAGGATTAATACTATAGAAGCAAAAGAAAAGGACTAACAAGCACAGATACCTCTTCACTCAAGTTGACATAGAACATCACATCCTCTTCATTATTAGGTGGATAACATCATATAGAAGGCATCAAGGGCAGAATATAAAATGTCTAATCAAACCTGTGAAGGGCACCTACTAAGGTTGTATAATGAAATAATTGATAGCTACTACTACTCCTATTTTATTATAATTGGTTATTTTCCAAAATATAAAAATACAAAGTAAATGTTAATCATCCATTTCTAAAAGGTATAAGCCTAAAATATATAGGTAAAGTGGATTATTATAGGAATGAAATCTAAAAATCCTAGTATCATGCCAATGATGATGCCATTATAACTGAATGAAGCACTTAGGATCATGAGTGAAGTTATCCTCTAGATCCTAGATATGGTGAAACTATATTATCTTGTTATGGATATGATGCTCAAGAGAAGTATAATAACACCACATGTCCATATATTGAGCCACCTCTGATATATCATTAGAGATGGAGATCTAGTTACCCTATCCAATGGTGTAACTCCTAGCTCTGATAGGAAAAATTTGCTTTTGATAAGCACTATGGTGTCATATGGGAAAGATAATCTCTTCTTAGTTATAACTTCATGGTGAGTCCCATTTATTTCTTCATCAACAAATGGAACTTCTCTAAGGCCTATAAAAAATAAACTAATCTTGGATAAGCATTATGATGCCATGTGTTGAGTAGACACTTCTTTGAGGGGTAAGTTGGGTACTTACTTGCAAAATGAGCACAAATGCACCATGTGTAAAAATTATGTTTTCCTTGATAACTGATCAGTGGGTCCCATTCATCACCCTATTAGCTAATGGTGCTGCTCAAAGTTTTGACTAAACTGAAACAACCTAGGATGAGCATTGGGTTACCACATGTCAAGTTGGCACTAATCTGAGATGAACTAAGGACTTCTTAGTCTAAGGAAGAACTAGGCTACCACATATAAAAAGTGAATTGAGTCCAATACATATGAAAAATATATAAAAGGGGGGGTGAGAAAGGAAGAGGATGAAAGGTAATTACTAGATATGCCTAGTGAGCCTGAGACTGAATGCAAGATACTCAATATAATCAAAAGGGTGGATTTTGATCCATAGGTATTTCATAGTAAGTGGGTCACATCTCATGACCAATGTGACCTATTAATTACAACCTCATAAACATTTCTCCCTCCATGACCATGGTCATGGAAATTAATGTTTCACTAGAATAAATTAGAATCATTTGACCAAACCTTTAGAAGATCCAAATGCTATGTTGTTGATTTTAGAAAGGTGTTTAACACATTTCAGGCATGTGGTGGTACCAATGATAAATGATATTATTATGGTTATGAATTAATTCAAACAATTTAAACTTATTAAATATAAATAACATCTTATAAGTTCTTCTAGACACTCTATTTCACCACTTTCATGTCTAGAATGATAATTAGAGTGAATTTTATGCAAATAAGAATGACTTTCTACAACATTGTGAATTAAGCCTATAAATCACTAAATATCCCAATTTCATCCACACATTATATGTAGACATTTTTAAACACATAGGTACATCCCTAATTGGGGGTAGTGACCATATTGGATCATCAACATGTCACTTTGGTCATATTTCTCATCACCACTAGTTATTTCCATATCTCTGGTCAATTAATCAAATATTCTTATTGAAATCAAATCAAACAAATTAATATTCATATAATATTAATTAAATTAATATATTTTATTATTTTAATTAATCCTTCCTTTTAATATAAATTCTATGGAATTAGAATTTCTAATTTAATTTAAATCGATTTCTCCCTTTTCCACCTCATGTGGGGCACATTCCAAGGAGCATTCTCCTCTCTCCATCTTGGATACAAGATGGAGGTCCATCATTACACCTTTTAAGATATTTTTTAGAAGGATTCTCCACCTTCCATCTTGGAAACAATATTTAAGGCTCTATTTTCATCCCTTAATATATTTTGGAGGGGCATTCACCAACCTCCATATTACGTGCAATATGGAGGGCTCATATTAATCCCACTTGAGATATTTTAAGAAACATCTTATGTTCTTCATCTTGGATAAGACTAATGGATCATATTGATGATCCATGTGATTCTTTGGGGTGAATTTTCTACCTTTAATTTAAGATACAAGATGAAGGTCTCATATTCAATCACTCTACCTATAAATAAAGGGGCACTCCTCTTCCTATTTTATGCTCAAAATTTATAGTGAAGCACTACAAGTTAATAGATATACATTGTGCATCAAATGAAATTATTATCAAATATTCCTAAAATTTATCAAAGGGAGATGCTCCACTATTCAAATATGGCATTATCAAAGACCCTTTGATGTTACATTATGAGCCACATTCTACTTATATTCAACAAGGTGAAGAATCCAAAAAGGAAGGTATAATTTTCATGTTTATGCCTTCATATTTTATTTTCTTTCATCCTTGATTTGGATCATTAGGTCCTAGGATTAGGTTTTTTGTTTCATTGCTTTAATTTTGATATTTTCATCAATGAAAGAAACACTAACCTTTTTTACTCCTATGAATGTATATGGCATGCCTTGTGGGACTCACTCCTCACTTTCTTCGATCAATAATCTTATTATTCCTCCCATTTGAAAATTATCTCAAATTTGAATTTGATTTTTTATTCTCTTCTTCTAAATTTGTGTATAATATGGATCTTTAGGCTTAAAATCAAGGTATGTTGAATTTAATTTTAGTAAATTTATCATATAATTCCAAAATAAAATTTTAGGTCAAATTAATTTTTGGGTTCTCTAAACTTCTATTCTTTGCACATAAACCTATTTTTGGCTTGAAAATAAGTTTATATTTTTCTTGTGATTTGTGATTTAATTATGGTAATAAATTTAACACAGAATGTTGAAATCAATTTTTCTATTAAAATATTTTTTGTGTTTTCTATATTTTCTATTTTTTATATAAAACTATTTTATTTTTGTAAATTAACTTAAATATGTCCAATTAGCATTTTACCTTTTACATGTTCTAATTTGTTAACATCGTTTCATGAAAGTGCCTTATGGTTTAGTTTTTAAGTCTTTTTAGTTCAATTTTTGATTGATTAGCTCTTTATAAATAAACTAATAACTTTTTTTGTAGGATTATTGTTACATAATCAAAGGGAAAAATAAAATAATAAAAAAATAATAAAATTTCTTTGTTGAAGACCCACCAAGCAAAACTACTAACATTATTTTTCTTATAGATTATAATAGGGCATGGTGATCTATTCAAAGCACATATTATTTATTAAAATTTAATTTAGTGTTTTAAAAATAATTCATCTTAAAATTTGGTCTAATAAAACACTTTTGTTTCTATTCATCATTTTAGTTCTTTGCTTATGGACTTTCTTATGTGCTTATGTGATCCATTCACATATATGCTCTCCCCTTGATAGGTGACTCATAAAAGTGGAGGTGATCATTTATTTTAACCTAAAATATTTAATTATTATTCTCTTTGTTTTCCCTTAGTGGGATTCCTATAAATAAGAATGACAATACCTTTGTTTTTCTTTTCTTTTCACAATTGGGGTGTAATTGCCTTCTAATGTGTTTTTAGGGTGTAAGGATCTAAAAATAGATATTTTTTATACTTAAGTCACTTATGATAACTATTTCTACTATGACCAATTATTTTTAAGCATGTTTAAGACACCTATGTAAGACTCTTCATTCTCAAAGATTATATTAAGGAGCATAGCTAGTGTGGAGATGATCTAGACACCTTTACATTGATTAGACATGATGTTTTTGGTTCTCAAACTACTATTTATTTTTTATGAAGATGTAACCACCCATATTTTCAAGGTGGAAATTATAAAATAACCCTAGTGAATTTTTAACCACCCATCCATACAGTTACTAAACTGTAGCTATTAGAATTTTTAGGTGGTAGTTTTAGAAGCACCCTAATGATTCTGTAACCACCCATATATAAATCATGATGGTTTTGTTACTATTGGCAATGTAAGAAGGAAAATAGTAGTAAAATTTTTATATTCTTGTTACATTTCATTATGTATTGTGATTAAGTTTCATGTTTGATAGGGCCTATACATGAGTCTTGACATTATAAGGAAAGGGAGAGGTAGTGAACAATGAAATATTGGATTCATATTAATAATTTTGAGTTTGAGTCTTAGTTCCAGTATTGATCATTATTTTGAGTTGTTTACAAATTTTTTAGGTTTTTGTGAGTTGAAGAAGATTCTTTTAAGTTCAAAAATCATTTTATGTATAAGTGTGGATAATTTTAAATGCATAATCTATCTATAAAGTCCATTAACGATACCTTGTATATAGTTTACATAACATAGTGGAAAGGGGAGTGTTTTTTTCACGCACTAGAGTTTTTTAAACATTGGGTTATTTAGCATAAACCTTTTGTAATTTTGTGTTTTGATATCTCTTATTATTTCTTACGTTAAGTATACTACTCAAGTTTATTTTGTAAGCACGTTTTGCTTTTGTTTTTCACATAACAATCTATTATAATAAATTGCCTAGCAAGCTAAGTGAGTGCATTTGTGTTAGTAAAGTTGAGAGTGGAATATACACATATCTTATAAATTATATTTGTATAAGATATATTTAATATTTATGTCCTTTGTTATATGTGTGTCTGATTTCATGATAAGTTTATTCATGTCACTATATATGATAGTGCTAGTGGTCAAGGTATCCTAGTTCCCTTTGAATAAAGTATATCCAAAATGAAGTGGAATCAAGGAATTATAAATATATCCCATAATGATGATGAATATACCCAAAAAATAGAATACAATTCTATAAATATTAAGGAAAGAGTAGAAAACATCTCTCTTTATATGATCAAGCTTGACTAGTCAGAGTCTATCATGGGACTTCTTATGGGGAAGCTTTGTGTTTCCATAAAAACTTTGAAATGAAAAAAGTAAACTTCAAAGAGACATGAGAAGCTTGATGATCACCCTAATCCAAACCCAAATCCACCTCTATTAAAGGCTAAGAAAAATATTTAAATTCAACCATATGATGGAGATGTGAATGCAAAAAATCTAGACCATTGGCTAGCTGAACTTGAGTTATATTTTAGTTTGAATCATATCAATGAAAGATAATATATTTATTTTGTAAGGTAAAATTTATCTAATAATGATTTAACTTGGTTTGAGAGATATTTAAATTACTTAGTAGTTAAGAAACTACCTCCTATTTTAAGTGGGATGATTTCAATATGATAATCAAGAAGAAATTTTATCCTATTTATTATGTGGAAAAGAGGTTAATGTATTGGTAATATCTTAGGTAAAATCAAGGTCAACATGTGTAGAATTACACTAGAGATTTATGTAATAAGGATATTCGAAAGGACAAAGATATATCAGACTCTGATCTTTTGATGAAGTATGTGGGTGGAATCCATAGTCACTTGAGGTGACCACCTCTCAAGGTAGATCCAAACAACAAAAAGATAGATCCAAGAAAAATGGAAAAGGTAATAAAAATTATACTTCCATTTCTAAAAAGGATACCAAAGTAAATTTTTGAGAATGCAATGTTGATACTAATTTTAAGGATAAGTATTGGAAGCTCCATTCAATAAAAAGAAGAAAGAAAAAGGAAAAGATTATGTCTTTATTCAAGGTGAAAATATTGGTTGTAGCTCTAAGGTGGAAATACTTTGTGTTTTACCCTCATTAACATATAGATATGTTTGGGTAGTATTATTTTTCAAGATAATGATCTTTATAAACTTTTACATATTAAAATTTAGATGAAGAAAAAAAAATTGATGATCTTTTTGATACTTGTTCATGAGAAAATTTGATAAGATTTGGTAGAAAAATTGGGGTTTGAAACTTAAAAATATACAATCCCATATTATTTGGGTTGGGTAAATAAAGGTGTATACATCAAGTTGAATAAATAATGTAACGTTAAAATCTCTATTAATTCTAATTTCATTGATGAGTTTATTGTGGATGTTTTTTTATCTTGATTTGTGTGGTGTAGTGTTTGGCAACCCATAATTATATATTTGGGATGCTATCTACATCATGATATCCAACCAATATTGTTTGGTAAATTATTTTAATAGCTACATCATTTATTATTATGAAGGATATTATAAGATATCCTTGGTAAGAGCCTCTAAAGCTAAGAAGCTTATCTATGTTGGTGGAAATTTTGATTTGCTTCTTTTGAGAGATATTCAAGATAAAGAGATTTGGTAAATAAAAATTCTTGTATCATGTTTACTAATAAATAATATAAAATAATGTGAGAGATAAAATAATATTTTGATGATGTTTTTCAAGAGCCTTTGGGGTTACCTCTAGCTAGGCCAATTGGGCACAAAATTTGTTTTCTACTTAACATTCCACTTTCAAATCTCAAGTTATATAGGAAGTCAAATAATGAGGTAAAATAATATTTACAATATTTAATCAATCAATGTGTAATTCATCCTATTAATTCTCCATGTGGCTATTCTATTGTTTTAATACCTAAGAAAGATGACACATGGAGAATGTGTGTTGATTATAAATCACTAAATAAGATAACCACCAAGAATAGGTACCCTATTCCCTTGATTTTTGATCTTCTTTATCAAATTCAACATGATAAATATTTTAATAATATTTATTTTAAATATGGGTATCACCAAGTGAATATTAAGGAGGAGAACATTTGGGAAAAAACATTCAAGACAAGGCCAGGTTTGTATGAATGGTTGGTTATTCCTTTTAGGATATGTAATGCACTAGTTAAATTTATGATATTGATGAATGAGGTAATGCATCCATTTATTAATTCATTTTTCATTGGATGATATTATTATTTTAAATATAAATTTTTATTAACATATTGTGCATCTTAATCAAGTTTTACAAGTGTTGAAGGAGAACAAGTTAGTGTTGAATAAGAAGAAATGTGAGTTTCCCAATAAACACTAGTCTTCTTGGGGCATTTATCTAGATATGGGGAGTTGAAGATTGATCAAAAGAAGGTATAAAACATAATGAACTGGATAAATACTACCAATTTTACCAAGAAGAGAAGCTTTATATGTGTATTCTAATACTTATGTAAGTTAATCAATATTTTATTTTTCATATTTGTACCTTTTCATTCCATTACAATAGGTGGTAAGACTTTTACTTAGGGTAATAAAAAATGGGATGCATTTGAATGTTAAAAAATAAGATTATCCATGATCTTATTTTATATTTTCCTAATTTATAGTTTCTTTTTTAAGTATAACAAATTCTAGTCACTATGATATGGGGGTTGTTTTAATTTAAGGAGGTAATCCCATGTGCTATCTTTCTAAGTTATTCCATGGTGCAATTCTAAATTATTATACATATGACAAATAATTATATGATCTTACTCAAATAGTTAAAATATTAAAGCAACATATAATGTGTAAGGAGAATATTATCCATAAAAATCACCAACCTCTTCAATATTTTTAAACTAAACATAATCTTCAAAAAACTATGCACTATAAATGGATGGGTTTCTTGCAACAATTTCATTTGGTTATCAAATATAAAAAAAGTGTGACTAATAATCTAGGTGACATATTTACTTGACCTATGTTACTTAATATTATGGTCACCATAAATCTTTTTGATCCTTTTACATATGAATCTTATATATAGGGATATGATCATGATGTAGATTTTGTGGACCTATTTCTTCAAGAAAAGAAGTCCCAAAGTGCAGAATTTGAGCCCAAGGAGGTTTTTTATATTCAATATAGATTGATCTACAAGTTGGGTAATATGTGTGTGCCTAATGAGGAAATAACTGAGATCATTATGGAGGCATATATTTCAAAATATGTAAGTCATTTTGGTGTTACAAATATTATTTCTCATTTTTGAAGGTATGTTTATTAACCTAATATGCAAGTTGATGTTGCCAAGATCATAAGAGGTTGGTAACAAAAATTTGGGATTATATATGCCATTAATATTTAATTATAGGCCATGAGAAATCATATCAATGGATTTTTTGGGCAGGTTACCTATGTCAAAGAAAGGGCATGACTACCTTTTTGTGTTTGTGTACCGATTTTTTTAAATGTGTATTCTTATTTCTTGTAAGAATACACTCAATAGAAGTGATGTAGCTAAGTTATTTTTTTATAATGTGTGGGTTAAATTTGGTTTTCATACTTATATTATTTTATATTGGGACTCAATTTTTCTTGAAAAAAATTAGTCTAAATTATGGGAGAAGATGGATACTAAGTTAAAATGGTCTACCAATTGTCATCCACAAACTAATGGGAAAATTGAGGTGGTAAATAAGACATTGGTGTATATATTTAGAGGGTACAATAGGAATCATCCTAAGACATGGTATGAAATCTTGGTGTATATTTAACATTCTTATAATAGGGTTGTTCATTCTTCTAATAGTAAATCTCCTTTTAAAACTTGTTTTGGTTACTTAACTCCATATGCATTTGATTTTTTTTTGATATAATCATACAAAGGCAATGAGAAATTGGATCATGAGGTCCATAAGTATTAGATTTTCAATTATAAAATTAATATTATTCACTTCCAAGTGCAAAATAGGTTGAAGGAGTCTCAAGATAAGTACAAAGTAAAACATGATCAACATAGGACTAAGCACAGTTTCCTTATAGATGTCAAGGTATGGTTATAATTAAATAGATAAAGGATCCAAGATATGTATAATAAACTTAAAACACTAAGATAGGTCCATTTAATATTTTAGAATAAGTGGTAAATAATGATTTTAGACATGATTTACCTCCTTACATAAATATCTATTCAGTTTTCAATGTTGAAAAATTACATATTTTTTAGCCTTATATGCTAGACAATGAAGATGAAGGGATGTTTTTACCTTACATTAAATATATATCCCTTGATAATAAAATATATTTAAATTAATAATTTATTTTACAGAATAAGGAAAGGGAAACACAAAGAAGAGTGAAATAATCTTCACTGATTGGGTTAAAGGCACAACTACCCATAAAGGCCAAATAGTATTCTAGAGAAGAGGTGGGGAAGAAATTTATTCACCTAAAAAAGTTATAATTATTTTAAGTACTTAATACCTCAAATTAGGGAAATATGCTCAAAAAAAGGATCTTTTTTGTACTTAAGTCACTTGTGCAAACTAATTCCAATATGCTTAATTATTTGTAAACAAGTTTAAAATGCTTATGTAAGAATCTCTATGTTTAAGGATTAAATTAAGGAATAAACTAGTGTGGGGATGATATAGACACCTTCACAATGATTATACAAGATGTTTTTATTTCTCAAACTATTATTTTTTATATGAGGGTGAAACCACCCATGTTTTTATGGTGGTATTTGTAGAACTACCATGATGGTTATGTAACCACCTCTCTATAAAGTGATGGAACCATAACCAATAAAATTTATAATTGATGATTATAAACTACCATAATAGTTTTATAACCACCCATATACAAACCATGATGGTTTTATCACCATTGACAACATAGGAAGAAGAACATTTTCAATCATTTTCTCTTATTATGATAGTTTCTTTTAGATTGTTAGTCATTATGTTTAAGAGGGCCTATATATGAGCCTTGAAATTACAAAGAAAGGGGGAATTAGTGAGTGTTCAAAAATTGGATTCACATTGACAATTTAAATTTTGAGTCTTAGTTTTAGTCTCGCTCATTGATGTTAGCAATTTTTAGTTGGTTTAGGAGTTTTTGAGTTGATGAAGAGTCTTATAAGTTCAGAACTTATTTTTTATATAAGTGTGGATAGTTTATAATGCATAATATATTTATGAAATCCATTAGGATTACATTTTATATAGTTTGTATAACATGGTAGAAAGGGAGGTTATTTTCTCAACCGCTAGAGTTTTTCCAACATTGAGTTCTCCGGGGTAAACCTTGTGTCACATTATGTTTTAATATTTCTTTTTCTTGTTTATGTTAAGTAGACTACTCTATTTTATTTTGTAATCATGTTTATTTTCTTTTTTTCAGCTAAGATTCTATTAGAATCAATTATTTAGAAAGCTAAGTGAGTGTATCCATGTTGGTGAATCTAAGAGTGGAATATCTACCTAGCATATGGATCATGTGGTGACTGGGATGTTATTACTTAGCATTCATACCAACCTTAATTATCTATAAGGGTTTAAAAATCAAAGATAAATCAGTTGTACTTTATCTAAAATGTCCCTCAGAGCTTGATTTTTATATTATCACTTCACTAAAATCTAATGATTAAGTGGTCCCAAAGGGAAAAGACCCTCCCATGAATAACCCATTAAATATTGATGTCCAATTGCCAAATTTTGTGTCCTCATACTGCAAGGTATATTGGTACCATCTAATAATCCCACAAATACTTTATAATATGACCTTTTGGCCACAAAAATTTCATTGACATAGGTTAAAAAAGGCATCAACAACCAAAGATGTCTTTCACATACGAACCTTTTGAGATAAGGGTGGGATTAAAACACCACCAGTTATTGCATTAATTACTTAAATAATCTTAAATTTTATAATCCTCTCTCAAGTCAAGTATATCAAAATAATTAGTGAATGTGGTGTACTCCAATATCAGTCATAAAATATGGGCCATGAGTTTAAATGCTTGATTTATTGTTTATTGAGTCAAAAACATTTGTCATATATTAGAACATATACTACATACACCTTATCAAATAGGTGTTACTTTACCTAGTTTTCCAGCCAAAAAACATTCCCTTCTACATATTATGTCCAATTTTATATAAACACATACTGTTTTGTCTAAAATCATACCATTATGCTACCCATTTGAATTTGGACCCACTCTAAAATCATTTCAAGACTAAGGTCAAATTATATTATTAGTATCAACTCTCACATTCAAATAAAAAAATTCAATTCAAAACACTCTCTTTTCATTTCCAAATAATGTGTCAATTCTCATTCATGTTTAAGTCTATTCCAAGTTCAAGTTTACAAGTCAAAAATTTTAATCCTTACATTAAAAAATTCCAAAATTTCAAATCAAGACAAATAATTATTCAACCATAAAATGTGTATCTAAGGTGATATTATAATTAACCCTAGATTTTAATTAAAGGGGTACATATAAATAACATGGAATAAGGGTGATAATTAGTTCTATAACAAGACAGTTAGATACTAAACTCAAATATGGGCATATACTAAATTTACTATGTTGAGATGGTCTAAATATGGAAAGTACAACTATGTTAGATGTACAAATTACAAACAAGTTATGTAATTAGCTTCTTATAATGCTAATTTATTTATATATCTACAACAAGAAAAAATAAGGCTAGGAGTTTTTGGAACAGTTATTAGATTCTAGATTTGATACTTCTAATGCTCTGGATAGTAACATCATCCTAAGATAGTTGCATCAATGGTATTGTCTATGGTTGATGTAAGTGTCCTATATAAAATAACTATAGTAAAAGGATACAACTAATTAGATGCTTATGGTTTCTACTTCACCTTCACTATGGTGCATCCATATCTAGGTAATGTACTATTGTTCCTTATCAAATGGAAAAACCCTAGTTCTCCATCTTCATAGTGACCTTGGTGGAAATGGGTTATGGTCACATAGTGTCAAGCTAACCCCAAACACCCCACTATCATAGGATGTTTCTTATATAGCCAATAATATAAATGATGGCCTTATAATCATGTAGTTATCCTCTATGTGTTGGCTTGTGTGTGAATCATAAAATAATGTGCAAAGAAAGCACACCAATGACCTATATTTTAGGTTGGTAAATCAAGATATTTAGATACTCCTTTAGTATTTTATACCTACATAGGTGTTTTACCTATGATTGGTATGGAAATATGGAATATTTTTTCAATTGAATTCTTGATAGAGTAATTTTGATAAGTTGCCTTGGTCTCTTTAGTCTTTTTCTAGGTGTAGATAGGTGAGGAATGAATGAGGGTTGATATAGTATTTATATCAATAAATTTGGAGAATTAACTTGCATTAAATCACTTAGGCTAACCTAGGATACATTTCATTTAAAACATAGATGACTTTAGGGAATTGGACACTTTCTTGGGGATAAAATAGTATCATTGACACTATTTTCTATCTTAGACATTAGTGTCCAAGGAGTAGAAAAGTAGGTATAGTTTTAGAACTCATAAAGATGGAAGATAAATATATTTTAAGAATTCTAAGAAATGTATAAGATCTAGGTCATCAACATGAGACTAGTTAAACTAAGATATATATGTTAAGGGGAACTATATAGAGTAAATATGATACATGTGAAATAAAGAAAAGGTATAGAACTAAGAAGAACAACTAAGGTTTGAGTTTTCCAAGTATACAATACTAAGGTTTCATATAATCCTAAAATATTGGATAAATTTCCTCCCCCTTTAATCTAATAATGAAATTTATATTCTAAAAGAAAGGAATGTATACCTAGGTGTATATGCACACCTTGTATTTACATGTGCCCAACTTGAGTGCTTTGATGGTGACTAACTTGAAACCAAGAGCAAGTTATAGTGTAAGATAAGTACATATAATATGGGATTTAAAGTACTTGAAATTTAAAGATGAAGGTTTACAAGTATAATTATGTGTCGATGTAACCACATTGCCTATTGTCTAGTTGTTTTGAAAAATGTGTGTCATTGTAAGGATGTAAAACTAAGATTAAGAAAAATATAGATAATTATCAAAATTGAATATATCCAAGGAGAGAGAGAGAGAGAGAGAGAGAGAGAGAGAGAGAGAGAGAGAGAGAGAGAGAGAGAGAGAGAGAGAGAGAGAGAGAGAGAGAGAGAGAGAGGCACCTACCCCAAAATTTAAAATATAAGTGAGTTGCCACTTGAAAGTTGAGATTAGCTCAACCATGTAACCCAATGATACTTATAACCTAGTGAGGATGAATGATCAAGTCCAACCTAAAAACTTGGAAAGACTAAATAATTTGATCACTCTAATAATACCAAAAAGTGAACCAATTACGTTATTATATTGTCTCAATAAAGTCTATAAATGTCCATGGGGTATTAGTAAAAAAACATTCATAATATGGTAAAAGTCCATAAAAGTGCTTTGGAATCTAAAATTGATTTAGATTTTATAATATTAGGTGCATATTTTTCATTTAATATGCACCTTAGATATGTCTCATGTTGAAATTATGTACAATAATAGTACCAATGTATAAAATTTTTACACAAATGTGAATTTGAATCATATGATTGTGTGATATGGCCAATTTTTAAAACTATGTAAGTGTGGAAAACATGATTTTAAATCATGCCCCCACTATATATGGATAAATCTAAAACTAATATAAGTACCAATTTAGAGAATATGTTTCCAAAAATATTCCCCCACTATAAATTGTAGATTATGCATAAAGAATAAGTATGGAGAAAATTCTTCTAAATCATGCCCCCAATGATTTTAAATATTGTGATGTATGTGGAATCCATGCCCATATGACATGACCAGGTTAATCTAAGAACTGATATAATTACCATATACTAAATGAGTATGGAGAACATGCTTCCAAATCATACCTCAACTAAATCTAAAAATTATGCCAAATGTGGAGAACATGCCTCTATGACATGCCCCCATTTAAGGTGAGGGAAAGATAATAAGTTTTATTTACCTCACCTCAAAATGATAATATAACTATATAATTTATGAATGTAACCATGTAGCTTATATAAGGTAACATGTATATGTAAGTGTATCATTGAAGTGAACATAACCATTTTAATCACATAAAGGCCTAAGATACATGATAAAAATCATGGAAATTTATAGAGAGTAATAATAAAATCTCAACAAGAAAATAAGCACACACACAATAGTATTCAAAATCAATTCAAAAGGCAATTTTCCAAGGAGACTATAAATAAGGGGCATGTTTAAGTGCCCCACAATCAAAGGGACATGACTTAGTCAAATATACATAAAGGAAAGGATGATATATTCAAATGGCCATAAAATAAATAATGATATATGTAAATGTGAATGAAATCATACATAAGCATGTGAGATACAATAAAAGTATCATATTAAAATTCTCAAAAACTGAATACAATATCAAGGCAAGATAGTCAAGGAAGTACATATAGTAAATCATAAGAAATCATCATAAACATGTTATAGTATCTCATGGATCAAATGTGTTAGGAAAAAATGTCAAGTGTATAGCATATCAAGTACCCTATGTAAGATATAATCATGGATAAATGCATTTGTAAGTACATATAGGGTTAAACATGATAATGTAGAGTGATCATCAAATCATCTAAACATGTGTGTATTGATATCAAATAAGAAAATTCTCCTAATTTCCATATGACATGAGTAGAGTGAAAACATAACATATGAAATAGGAATGTATCATGTATCTAGGTATACCTGTATCACACTCAAGTATAAGTGTGATACACATGTGTATGTATGAGTAAATCAATATGACATCCATAAACATGAAATTAACACATATATTACAAGGAGCCAATATAACATGTATATGCTAAAAAAAAATCATGATTATTTCTCATTTTTTTTAATTTTTTGAAGAGGAAAGATCATCCTATGATTCCATCTAATAGTTAGTCATGGATATATCCCCATTGTGAATCTTACAACTTTAAGTTGGATATTTTTCATTGTTTGTGTCATGATTGGGTACGTTAAAAAGGTACATGGCCCATTCCTCCTCATGTTTTACATGTTTTTTTATAAAAACTAATGCTATCATTTGAAATATTTATTAATTTGTCTTTGTGATTAAATGAAATACCTTGTTAATTTGGATCAATTTTTTCTTCCATTTTTATAGCCAAAGATTTCCTAATGTAAATGAATATGGACATGTGGTATTCATAACCAAAACTCATGTTTGAATTACTTGAGGACCACAAACAATTGGTATTAGTATGTTTCCCATGGAGTCTTTCCAACTTCCTCTATTTTTTAAGTTTTCTAGATCTAAGCTAATTTATTGTAAGCATCTTAAATTACATGTAGTTTTTTCTTATGTAAGATCATATGGTTATGAATAAATAAACACCACCCAATGTATATAGTAATTATTAAATATTGTTGGCATGGATTTTTTATTTTTTCACTTTTATATGCTTGCATAAGATATGGAACTTGTATTGGCCCCATGTTGAGTAACATTTGAAAACTAGTCATATAAAGATTAGGGATACCACATTTTTGTTCATAATGCTCCTTAGGTAAGTTATCTTCATCCTTGGTGTGAGGGATAAAGATTTTGTATTCAGAGGGAGATATGTTAAGTTAATTTTAATGGGTAATAATAAAGGAAGCATATATATTAACATCATTATATAAATGGGTAAATGATTCATATTGTTTATTCAATTTTATTTTCTTTAATCAGGGAAAGTAGGCCTTTACTTTGGATAAATTATAATTCTAAATCTGATGGTCTAAATACTAGTTCATATGATGTAATTTTGAATCAAATAGTATAATACTAAAATCATTCATCATTATATTAGTTTAAATCATGAAAATGTTTTAATGTATGTTTTGGCACCTTGTGGATACTGAAAGGTATGAAGAATGCATCTTCCATTTGTAAGGAAGTGTTGAAGGAACCATTTGGTAAAATATATAACCAATTTTGAGAATCATTAGAAATAATCATATGAAAAACTTTTATAAATAATTTGTCTTCTTGCACCCATTGACCAAAATAGTTTATATAGCTAATAATATGTTTTAATGGGTCCTCATGTCAAAAATAGAGGTAAATCTATTATTTCAAAACCTTGTAAATAAGGATATTCAATTATACATTTCACAAGAGGTTGATTATTGAATGTGGTTACATATGCATTATCATTATGGAAATACATTTACATTTTAAGAATAAAAAAATGATTATAAATATCCCCAATAGTGGTCATCATAGAGATTACATGTTTAATGGGAATAGTGGTGTTTTCTATGGGTGTTATCATTAGTTCCAACCTACCACCATTTAATGTTAGGCATACGATAATCGTAATCCTCATGTATAACAAGTTCAAATTCATGATCACTAAATTTGGGATATTTTGGTAATGGCATCGTATATTTCAAATTTGTTATGTTTGATATATCATTTTAATAGCATGTACTATTTGAATATTTTTTTCATTTTCCTTTGGTAAGGATATAACAATTTTATCTTGGGAGAAGTTTGGTAAAGACACCTTTTTTGATATAGAATTTGTTATAAATGAAGGTAGACAAAAATAGTCACCCTTGAATAGAGGGATATTGTTTGGGAATGTAGGAATTTTGGGAATTTTAATAAATTTATTTGAAGACATGCCCCCTTATGAATTATTTGTAAATAGTCATAATATCTTTATAGAATTTTTGGAATTTTTGATAATAAAATAAAGGAACCTCTTGGTAATATGTACCCACATTTTTGGTAAAAATCAAATGTTTGGTTGACCTCAATGGTTGGTAACTCAAGGATGATTTTGAAAACCACAACCCTTTCCTATTTGTATTTTTATGTTTAAGAGATATAGGGTGGGTTATACCTTGCTCATGTTTTCCCAATCCTTGGCCTTGGTATCCCTACTTTTACAAGTATCAAATTTGAAAGTCATATAATGATGGTGTGGTAAGTATGGATAAATGATTTTTTTATTACTTAATATGGATCAACTCATCTCCTAAAGTGGTAGTAGAATATAAAGAATTAGAGGGATAACAACTACCACCATTCAAGGATTTTATATTGCATGTTTTAGCACTTAGAAGAATGCAAGAGTAGTCAGTTTTAATTATTTCCTTGAGGGTGATTTTACTTTAATACTCATATTAATCAAATAAATCAATATAATTGATGATAAAATATATTAATTAAATAAATATTATGACAAAGGAGGTAAGAAGCATCTTATAAGATATGCCTAGGTATAATAGTGTTCAAATATCAATTTCACCAAATGTGTAACCCTAAAATGTGGATCTATGGTTATCTTATCATGAACCCTAGATTTGAAATAGATGGGTATATATAAATGATATGGCACAAGGGTGATAATGAGATCTATATCAGGCTAATTAGATGTTAAACTTAGATATATGCATATACTAAATCTACTATGATGAGATAGTCCAAATATGGAAAGTATAATTATGATAGATATAGACATGAAAAACAAATTATTTACTTATATTGTTCTAATGTTAATTTAGTTCTAGAAATATAATACGTAGAAATAAATATGTAAGTATTTTTTGTAAGTCATTAGATTTTTGATCTGATACTTCTAGCTCTCTATATAGTAACATCATCCTAAGATAGTTTTATTGATTTTAATGTATGGGTTCAATACAAGTGTCATATATGGAATACCTAGTGGAAAAGGATTAAACCACCTAGATAATTTGGGGTTCTACTTCACTTTCACTCTGGTGCATTTAGATATGGGTCATGGACTGTCACTCCTCATGAAATGGAAAACCCTAGTTCTCTATATTCATAGTGACCTTGGGGAAAAATGGGTTAGTGGGCACATAATGTTGAGCTAACATTAAAGACATAAATACCATAGGATGCTTCCTATATATCCAATACTATATAAGAGTGCCTCAAACTCATTTATTTCTCCCCTATGTGTTGGATTATGTGTGAATCATGCAATATTATGAAAATTACACTAATGACCTATCTTGTAACTTAGAAAACTAGGATCTTGGGCTACTCCTTTAGTAATTCAGACATGTATATGTGTTTTACCTATGAGTGGTATGGGAATAGGGAGATTTTTTCCAATTAAATGCTTTATAAAGTAATTTTCATAAGTTTACTTGGTCTCTTTAGTCTTTTACAAGGTGTAACAAGGTGATGAATGAAGGAGGGTTGATCTAATGTTTATATGAATACCTTTTGAGAAATAAATTGTATTAAAGAACTTAGGCCAACCATTTTTATATGTTTCATTTTAAAAAATAGATGAATTTATGGCACTAGACATTTGTGTCAAGATAGGACAGTAACATCGACACTACTATCTATACTACACATTACTGTTTAGGGAATATAAAAGTAGGTACAAGTTCATAACTTTCAAATATGGAAGATATGTATACATTAATCATTCTATGCAATATAGAAAACTTGGTTCATAAACATAAGACTAGTTAGACTAAGATATATATGCCAAGGTTAACTAGAGAGAGTAGATGCAAGACATGTGGAAGTGGGAAAAGACATAGAAGTAAGAGGAACAACCAAGGTTTAAGTTTCCCAATTGTAGAAGACTGATGTGATATTTAATCATAAAATATCATCTATAATAGTTTATTATTATTGTAATCTAACTTTTAATTCTCTAAAAAAAATTCAAATCATTGGTGACTTAGATGCACACCCTTGGATTTTAGCCTTGACTTCATCTCATATTCAATTATTCTATCCTAACTCAAAGGTGTCTTACATTTAAAAATCCTATAGATAATTCAACCATCTTTGATAAACTCAATCAATTTTAACCTTTTGAAAAATTTAGTTCTAGTCAAATTACTTGGTTTGCATTAGTTTCCAACATGCCTTAATACATAAGAAGTGGTATGGATTACAATGATTCTTATGATGACGATTGGACAAAAAATAAACAAGACTTTATAAATCCATTCAAATACCAACTAGATTATCCACATAATCAAAATGATTATATGAACTCACATGATATGGAAATCCATCAACCTAAGTATGAATATGTGCCATCTATTATGATGTAGATCGAGATCAATTTAAGCAAGCCTTATCTTATAATAGAGATGAAGGTATCTTTCAATTATTACAAATGGGTGATAATTCTACCCTTGATTATCTTATAGAGAAATTAAATAATATTTTAGGATCTCAACCAAATAATACCATTTAAATCACATAGTGGATTGATGATATACCTTATTATATATATGGTCCAGCAATTTTTTAAACAAGGTCAGTCCCATAAACATCTATAAATAGGAATCAACTACTTATTTCTCCACCCCAAGTATCACCTACCATTATATCCCAATTATAACAAGTTTTTCATGTATTGACTAATATTATAACTTTATTCATTACTGTTATAGTTTATAATCATAAAATTATAAAGTTAAATAAACCTATTGAGCATCAGGTTAAATATTAATTAGTTGATCCATTCCCAACTCTAAAGATATACACCATTCCCTATAAAATATACCCATAGATTCCTCACAATAGGTTATTGAGAATCCAAAATAAGTATTGGTTAATTCCCATCAAGTCCCCATTAATCCTACTTTATAAATCATGTCTGAACAAATACTCCCTCAACAACTACAAAATTCAACTCATTTTGAACATGTCCCAACTGAGACACAAATTATCCCATCTAGCTCACATCTCTCCCAACACAACCTTTCTAAAGCTAATAAAGTTCTCTCTATTACCCATAGGGGCTTATCTAATACACAACAATGAGTTTCATTTAGATAATAAATTAATTCTAATAATCAATGAATCACCACCAATATAAAATAAATCCTCACTCAAAAAAATGAATTCCTCTTAGATATAAATGAGTCTACATTTCATATTCAAATCCCACTAAACACCAAGTCCCTCATAACCAATTCAATCATGTTAGTAGGACTATTAATCCTAATAGGTTAGTATAAAAAGTTACCAAAAATATAGCTAATCCATAATGTCATTCTCAGCTATAAAATCCCCCAAGTGCATCCCAAAATGCTTCTTTTCCTTAGGAATTCCAAGTTGTCAAAGATGTAATTTCAAGATTACAAGCAGGGAATCAGGGTTAAAAATAGAAGTTGGATCAAATATGATCGTATCCATCTGATGAAAGCATATTGCAAACACCATTATCATCACATTTTGATATCCCTAAATTTGAAAAGTATGAAGGAAATGATGACCCAATGGATCACCTAAAGGAGGTTATTGTTACATTCCAAGAAGTAGGATATGACCCCAATTTTCTACTTTGCCTTTTCTCACAGAGCTTAGTTAGGCAAGCTTTGGAGTGGCTCATGTGTATCGCAAAGGGTTCTATCATGAGTTTTAATGATTTATTAGATAAAAAATTTAAACACTTTTCATATAATATTCAACATGATCTAACTATGGTTGACTTGTTTAATATCAAAAAATGAGGTGGAGAGAGTTTTATAGTTTATCTCCAAATATGAAGAGTGTTGGTTATCAGATTTCCACATTATTTACCTAATGATAAGATAGAAAACATATTCATGATTTTTTTAATTTATAATCAGATCTTAACCAAATATTTAATTGTCCAAAAAACTTTGTTTAAGTCATTCACAAATGATTTAAAATATAAGAGGCCTCATTGATAAATGATTGATCAAAATTTATTCAAAAAATCAACCCCAACATTAAAATCAGAACTAAAATGAAAATAAAAATTCAACCACAATTCCAAAAAGTGTAATAGATAATCCCAAACCCTTCAATCATAAAAATAATATGGTTGGTAATGAAGTAATAGAATCAAGACATGTTCACATGGTGCAATCCTCACCAATACAAAAGGTTCCTTCACCATGATTGCTTTCTTTACTTAGGCCACCTCAGCTAAAGAATAAATTCAATATAATACCAATTTTTAATCTTTGATAACCTATTTAGGTATTATTTTTAAATTTAATTACTAAAAATATGACTACTTAGCTTAATACCAAACCATTTTATGAAATCTAACCCAAGACTGAGTGGTATCAGGATAATGAATATTGTGAGTATCAATGTATAAAGGGTCATTATATTAATAGGTGTGTGAAAGTTAGACATATTATCTAATACATGATGGAAATATGGGATATTTAATTAAATAATGCATCATCCCATTATAATCAAAATATGGGGATCTATAGAGACTATTTTCCTCAGCATAATACTAATCAGAATGAGCAACAGTAGAATCAATCAGATAATAATTGTAATCAAAATCAGGGTTCCCAAGCCAACAATGTTGATTACCATGATACCCCCTATGATTACAATGTGGTATTATATATCATGTAATATCACGTGGACATGATCACAATCAATCCATGTTCTTGTTCCAACACTTCTTAAAAAGTAAATCCCTCCATTATAGGATCAAGTCTATCTATTTTGGGAGTTCCTCCTCCACATAATACTCATTTGAAATTTAATATCTTATGACCTATCTATTTTTCATCTAATTATCATAATACTATTATTACTCAAGATTGTGTTGTTACAACTCTAGGCCCTAAAATTACCTTTCAAGGTCTTAGATCTCCTCTTGCTAATCCCAATCCACCTTCTAATTATAATATTATTCAAAATAAATTCACCTCCAATTATAAAGTAGTATGTCCTTATTGATTATTTGAATAAGAAACCAATTTATGTTTCCATCTTGGATATTTTGTGTGCATTTCAACTCTAAAAAGATATTTTGTATGAGCTTTTGAGACAATATAAATTTGTTAATAATATTTCACTTGATAAATTACAAGCATGGGTAGGACATTTATCTCTTATCCCATAGATTATATTTGACTATAATGACATGTCATCCCTTGGTTATTCATATATAAATTCCTTGTACATTTAAGTCACCATTACCCACCATAAAATCAAGTGAGTACTCATAGATAATGGTCCTCATCCCAATATTGTTTCATTAACGTTAGTCCATCATCTAGGATACACTACAATGGATTTTAAGAATGGTAACATCACCATTAAATGACATGATAATACTAAAAGGTAGTTAAAAATTAAAATTTCCTTACCCCTCCAAGTTAGGCATGTCATTCATAGTACCCTATGTCATGTTATTAACCTTGATTTTCCATATAATTTCCTCCCTACCTTCCCATGGATCCATGACATATGTGTAGTTCTCTCCACATTAAATTAATGCATAAAATTTCACTATTACATAATGTAGGTCATCATTCCTTTATATCCATAACCTTATCAGTATTGTATACATTTGGAAGAAGAGGGCCACTAATACACTTATTATCTTAGTGCTGAGCATGTTGTAAAAAAGAATAAGGAAATGATGTCTAAACCACACAAATATAATTATATTTATCCCAATACCATTATTTCCTCTTCCAACCTAACTCTTCCCACAATAAATTAATATATTTTTAGTATTCAAGATAAGGTCCTTATCACATATATTATCAAAAATTATTTTCATATTACCAATCTCCTTAGATCACCCAAATATCCTAGGAGGCCCAAGATAGAATGGAGGATGAAGGTATAATATCACCCCAAAGGTTATTCATAATTTATCCCAAAAAATCATTTAATCAACAAGATCTAAAAAAATAGATGAATAATGGTTGTACAGTGAAGGTTTTGCTCCTTATTTTTAAATTAAAGGTATCCCATCCCAAACAAAATTATGGAAAATCATGATTATAAAGGAAAAGGATTTAGAGAAAAATAACAAGGTATAATATATCCTATTCCTCCCACTAAGCACACAAAGAATAAAGGTCTTGAATATAATTCACATGAAGTTGTCCCACACATCTTGAAAATGAATCAACCTAAATTTTAGTGATGATACTACTAGAAATGACACAAAGTCCTTTTATAGAATTTAAGGTGATATTACCAATACCAATATATTTGATTACCATTCCTTTCTCATTATTTATGTTGTTATAAACTTTCTCCTTACTCTCTATTATCTTGATCTCATTTTTTGGGACAAGCAAGACCAATATATCACACTTGATGAATTTTGAAATGAAGAAGCCATTTTATAATTTATGGGTTTAAGTGATGGTTTATCAATGGGTGACCAAAAATAAGGATTTATTTACACTTTTTACCCTAAGGCCTACTTCTGGGACAAGGTGAATTTACTTGGTCATAGTATAAATAAAAATAAAAATTTGACATCTTTAAGTGAAGACCTCTCTGAGGCACTTTTAGATCAGGAAACTAGTAAAGAAAAAATAATTCCATTAGTGAAAACCTATTTTAGGCACCATTGGGTGGGGAAATTCACTTTCCTTCACAATAATCCAAAGGTTAAGCAAGACAAACCTTGTCATTTGTAGTATAAATCAATCATGAGGATCTAGAAACATTTGAAAAAAATGGTCCTAAAAAATCCACATCTAGTTTCTCAGTGGTCATTATCTGCTATGAATGATTTTGATTCTTCTTACATGGGTGTGTCTGATAGCCCACATTAAGACCTTGAAGATCAGTTACCTTCTTTAACCATAATACTAGATTATGGTTCCACTCTTCCCATGGAATATATTAAAGAAGTGAATATTGGCACACATGATGATCCTAAGATGATCAAACATGGTTCATCTCTCACTCTAAAATAATATGAAATTATTATTATTGTTCTAATATAATTCATTGATATATTAACTTGGGCCTACTCTAATATTATGGGTTTATATCCTCCTTTGGTTGTGCATCATCTAGTTATGCACCTAGATGATAAGACTATTAATCATAAATTGATGAAGATTCATCCTCAAATTACTAACCTAGTAAAAATGGAATTAGAAAAGTTGCTTGTGACAAGTTTTATTAAGCATATTCCTTAGCTAGATTGGATTTCCAATATTTTACTATTCAAAAAGGTCTAGTGGGTATATAGATATACATATATTTTTAAAAACTTAGCAAATCTTGTCTGAAGGATGATTTCCCAATACCTAACATAGATATGACTATTGATTCTAAGCTAGGTTATGAGATGATATCTCATATGTATCGCTTCTCTAGTTATAATCAAATAAATATTTCTCCAAAGGATCAATACAAAACAACATTCATAACTCCAGGGGGAACATTTTGTTACCAAGTCATGCCATTTGGCTTGAAAAATAATGGAGCTACATAACAACATGAAATGCCAATTATTTTCCATGATCTTATGCATGACATTATTAAATATTATGTAGATGAATTTATGGGAAAATAAAGAACTCTTGTAGAACATCCTAAAGTGTTGAGAATATTATTTTAAAGCATTCATGAATATAAAGTGTGTTTGAACCCTAAAAAGTTTGTTTTTAGGTTACATCTAGAAAATTGTTAGGATTCATTATTTTTCATAGGGGCACTAAATTTGATCCAACTAAAGTTCATGCCATTACTAAGATTAATCCTCCTAATTTGAAACAACTATGTACCTTATAAGGCAAGATCTAGGCCATTCAATGTTTCATTTCATAACTTTCCAATTGATTCCACCCATTTGTGCATCTTCTAAAAGGCACTACATTTCAATGGAATTCAAAATTTCAAGAAGCATTTGAGAAACTCAAGTAATACATAGAAAATATTCTATTACTTGACCATAAATGCATGGGAAGCCTTTATTATTATACATCTCTATAACTAAAAGTTCCTTGGGGGCACTCCTCACACAACATGATGATCAAGGAAAAGAAAGAATTGTCTATTATTTGAGTCAAACATTGGTCACTTATGAGCATAATTACACCCAAATTTAATAATCTTGTCTTAAATTATTTTTCACTTCTCATAAGCTCAAACATTATATGTTGACTAATAAGACCACTTTGATTACAAAACTGGATCCTCTAAAATATTTCTTAGCAAAAGTGGCTTTGACTAGTCAAATGGATAAATGGGTGATATTTATCAGTGAGTTTGACATCAAATATACACACTATAAGGATATTAAAGGGTAGGTATTATCAGATCAATTAGATAAAACACATTTTCAAACTTCCACACCTATTACAGTGTAATTTATTGATGAGTTTATTATGACTCTAGGTGAATCCAAATAATGGAATCTATCTTTTGATGTCTCTTTCATGTCTCATAGTTTTAGAATAGAGATATTATTCATTATAGTACAAGGAGATATTATTCCCAATACCTTTCACATGTGATTATTGTGCACTAATAACATATCTGAATATGATTCTATGCTTGTCAGGCTTCATCTTGAAGTTTAGTTTAATATTTATCATTTTCTAATACATGGTGATTCATATATGATTATTAATTAAGAAACTAATCAATACCAAACTAATGATGAAAATCATGTTACTTACAAAGGCATGGTAGATACAATCAATCTCAAATATAAATTCATCTATTTTAAATAAGTCCCTCGAGATAATGACAGGTCTCTTGATGTTATGGCTACCATCAAATCCATGATTTCCATCTCTCATACTATCAAAGAATATAATTTATTAATTGAAAACCTAGTCATTCTAGTATAGAAATATTTAGACTATGAAATGACATGCCATTTATGTTCCCAATTCCCCTTGGTATGATTCCATTTATTCTTATATGCATGATTAAATTCTTCCACTGACCTAACACACAACCATATAAAATATTTTATCCAAACTACCCCCCATTATACCTTAATTTTAAATACACTCTATCATAAGGTTTATGATGGACCTCTTATTCATTGTTTAAATTTGAGAGAGTCAAACTTAATACTTAAGGAAGTTCATGAAGGGATTTATGGGGCACACACTAGTAGTATGATCCTAGCCAAAATGATACTTTACATGTGTTACTATTGTACTAATATGGAATAAGACATGTGTACCTGTGTCAAGAAATATGTGGTATGTCAAAAACATGGTGACCGTATTCATGATTTTGCACAAGCACTTCAACCAATTACAACACCTTGGCCATTTTATATATGGGGGATTTATGTCATATCAAAAAATATCCCCACCTATTTGGATGGCCAAAATCATATCCTCAATACTACTAACTATCTCACTAAATTGGTAGAGGCAATCCATAGTAATTATGTAACTATTAAGTATATTTACAAATTCATAATGAACCACCTCATTTACCTTATTGTATTCTTTCCACTATCATCTAAAATAATGGCACATCATTTAAAAATAAATACAGTATAACCTTCTTTTCAAAATTACATATTAAATAAAACAAAATCCACTCCATATTACCCTTAAGGTAAAATCCAAACTAAGGCATCCAATAAAACCATTTCCAAAATTCTCAAAAATAATTTCAATGACACTAGTTATTGTTGACATTTGAAAATATTCCTAGTCTTTTAGGCATATTGCACTAATGTCTACACCCCCACTAGTGTGGCACCTTATTCACTGGTTTATGGCTCTAAATTAATTCTTCTTATTGATATTAAGCTTCCCTCATTTCATATTTCATTATAGGATATTATTAATGAGGAAGAATATTAAGTTTCCATATTAGTAGAAATGGAGCTCATTGACAAAAAAATTAGTCACCCTTAATCCCCTCAAATAATATCAAAATCAGCTATCCTAGGGTTATAAAAAGTGTATTATTTCTAAATATTTTGAACTTAGTGATCATTTGTTAAAATATAACTAAAATAAAACTAATGTTGAGTGTGAGAAGAAATTAATTTTTAACCTAATTGATTTGGTCCCTTCATTATTGTAGCTAGATATGGATCGATGCATACGATTTGGATACTCTAGATGGGTATGAATTAGATGATCCAATGAAAATTATGCATCTCAATAATTTTTTTGTTTGAGTTTTTGAGCTCTTATCTATGAGTGTCCTTGCTTGGGTGAAAAAATTCTCTAGTCTATGTCTTCTCTCATTTCTTCCCTTACTTTTGGGTATCCCTTCATTGTTTCTCTCCCACTTTCCTACTATCACCTTGATTATATTATGATTAAATAGGTATAATATGTGAATTTAATTAAAATTTAATAAGATCATATCAACATTATAAAATGGTAGTGTCATAATCTCTTTTTAGATGAAATCTCAGAATGTTGGATGTCATGATTTTATTGCTTGTATAAATTTTATAAATCCTTTAAATTCTTTTAAATTCCAATTTACATTCCCTCATTTCATTAATTATTATCCTAATTCATTTTTATAATATAAGTGTATCCTATTCCAATTTTTTATTAAATGGTACTCCCTAATTTTCTCATGTATGGATGATCCTATCATGTTCCTTATACATTATCGAATCCTTTCACCCATGGTTGTTCCTCCATTTTATATATGTTTTTAGGAATATTATTTACTATATATTGTTTATTCATTTTTAAAAATACTATTATTTAAATCCCATTCTGAAAATCCCTAAACATCTAAATATTCCCTTACATAAAAAACTTAACATGTTGCATGGTTTAAATTCCATAAGTTTTCCCAATCTATGCATATCTATAATATGACATCATTGACTAGTTTTCATCTTTTTAGTCAAATTGGATTTATATTTTCTCATATCTAGGTGTCACATACTAATGTACCTAATAGGTGATTCCATCTCCTATGAGTATGACATCTCAAAAGTAGGACTAGATTCTTCCTTTTTTATGCTCTTTCCATTTTACGAGTTAGTAATTCACACTCTCACCATTTTGTGAGTTAAAAAATTCTATATAAATAATTTTTCCTTTTTTATCATAATTATCATATTCTATTCCCAATGTTTTTGTCTAACTATAGTGTCTTGATGTCTTATTAGACTATGTAGGCAATGTTCAATATTTTGAGGTCAACTCAACCATCCTTTATCCCATGCTCTCACCATTTTAGGAGTTAAAAATTATCCATCAATTTAAATAAAATATATATAATTATCAAATTCTAATACTAGTTTTGGTTGAACTATAGTGGCTTGAGGTCTATTTGGACTATGCAGACAGTGCTCAATTTTTTGAGGTTAGCTTAGCTACCCTTAAATGTAAAATCTTCAAATTTTGTGATTAAATTAATTATAAATATCATTATCATTCATTCATTTTATATTCTAAAAAACTCAAAATATTTAAAATTTTATAAAATACTAAACATTCACAACATTAAAACATCTTAAAAATCAAAAAGACCAAAATATCTAAAAAAGATATACAACCACAAAATATAAAACTAATTGTCTTATATTAAATATATTAAATATTCCTTGATAAATATTAATACAATAAAATATAATACCATTGGAAGGTGTCCTTCCTAAATATGCCCTATTTGGAACAAATTTAAATCAAATCACTCAAATTCAAGATCGTTGTGTCCACTTTTTTTAGGGAAAGTTTAAGTGTGCAACTTATTTTGGGATTTTATAATACATTTTATTACCATTAAATTTATCTTTACTTTGGGACATACATTAAAAACATCATTATCATTCAACTTAGTATTTGGATTTTGACTTGATTCATGACAAGACACTTTAAATTACTTGTTGTTTGTTTGTTCGATTTTTAACTATTTCCTTGACTCAATCCATTATTTTAGCAAGGTTATCATCATGGTGTCATTTTTTATGCACATGTACTTGATTCCATATATTGGAATACATCCACATTAACATCATGGTTTTTATCATCTGTGTATTTTTGTTAATTATCTATTAGATCAAGGGCTAGTCATTATGCACATTATGGATAGGTCATCATGGTGTTTTATATCATGATGCATAATATCATGTGTGAAATTAAAAATAAAGTACCAAAGGTATTAAATTAGTAATTTCATATCATAAGTATCTCCCCTTGCATCATTACCTATAATCCAATCCAATAATTTTAGTCATATTTGATTGTATCATATTTTCCATGATCAAATCAAAAAAATTGAACATTCTAGATACATATATGCTCATCCAAATGTGTGTCTCCAAATAAAAATTTAAAATAGAGTCATAAAAATTGATTAAAAATTATTATTATTATTATTATTATTATTATTATTATTATTATTATTCTAATCATCTATTGTATTCTTAAGCATATTCTTTCCCAATTTTGGGGAGAACTACACCAGCTAGAGGTATTTTTAGACTATGTAGGTAGTGCTTAGTACCAACCAATTTATGAGGTTAGATAAACCACAATTATTATTTTATTATTAACATCCATACCTTTCCAATCTGATCATATAATTCTTGAATCATTATCTTTTATTTTTCATTCTTCAGTCCTCCATCCCTTTGAGCATTATTGTGTACTGGTTTTTTTTTGGTGGCTTCTTCAAAAAGTCATTATACTATTAACACACAAATTTATGTCCAATTATCAACTACAATAATTTATATCATCATTAATCTATGAAATATGTTAAATCCTTGATCTATTCTTGCTAATCAATCACTCTATGGATTCATCAAATCTAATTCACCTTGTTTAGAGAAAAACAAATCAATTCTACCATGTTTGAGGTAAATAATCATTCCATGATCACAAATTTCATCCTATTTTGGGTAATTAAAAGTGTGTAACTTATTTTTTTATTAATTCCTTCTCTGATTATACCCTATTTTGGGCATATCACTTCATCATCATAAAAAAATAAATCTTGCAAGTGTTATCTCAAGTGTTATAGTTTTGTCCATAGGTTAATCTTCTCTTCTACTCTAGATTCTTCCTCTCTTTTCAAAGATTCCATCCACATCCTTCACCAATTTAAATACTCTCAAGGGTTAATAATACCTAACTAATTTAATTCAAATCATATCCTTCTCTTCCATTAAATTTCCTACACTTGTCAGTTGGGAATGATAAAATTACAACATCCATTATTTCTTCATCTAACTTTTCATCCTCCTTGTTTTGTATTTTTAATTATTTAACAATCCAATTCTTTGTAAAGTGTCTCAAAATTCATTTTAAAATAGGGTAAAAATGTAGACAATCCATTTTCACCACTTTCATGTCTAAAATAATAATTGGAATGAATTTTATGCAAATAAGAGTGACTTCTTACAACATTGCAAATTAAGCCTAAAAATCACTAAGCATCCCAATTTCATATGATCATTGGATGTAAATGTTTTGAAACACATAAGTGCATCCATAATTGAGGTAATTAATCATAATGGATCATTAAATTTTCACTTTGGTCATATTTTTCATCACCACTAGTCATTTCCATCTCTCTGGTCAATTAATCAATTCTTGTTATTGCAATCAAAGCAAAAAAATCATATTCATATTATATTAACTAAATTAATAATTTTTATTATCTTATTTAATCCTTTCTCTAATTATAAATTCCATGGAATTATAATTTATAATTTTAGTTAATTCAATTTATCCGTTTTCCACCTCATATGGGGCACTTTCGAAGGAGCATTCTCTACCCTCCACCTTGGAGACAAGAGGGTAGGGTCTCATTCCAACTTTTAATAATTTTTTAGAAGGTTTATCCACCCTCCATATTGGAAATAATATAGAGGGATCTCATTTAATTCCTTAAGATACTTTGGAAGGGCATTCTCCACCCTCTATATTGGATGTAAGATGGAGGGCTTATATTAATCCCCCTTGGGATAATCTTAAAATAATCCTCCACCCCTCATCTTATACCAGATGAAGGGATCATATTTATGATCCATGTGATGCCTTGGGGTCAACTATCCACCCTTAATCAAATATATAAGATGTAGGTCTGAAATTCAGTCACTCTACCTATAAATAAATGGGTACCCCTATTCATATTTCATGTTTAAGATTTATAGTGAATAATTACTAACTAATAAAACTAACTTGTCCATAAATTCAAATTATTATAAATATATTCCTAAAAGTTATTAAATGTAGATGATCCATTATTAAAATATGAAATTTCCAAATACCCTTTGATACTACATTTTGAGCCACATTCCACTTATATTCGACAAGATGAAGAATCCACAAAGGAATGTATAATTTGCATGAGTTTGTATTCATATTTGGTTTTCTTTCGTCCTTGTGTTGGATCATGAGTCCCAAGATTAAGGTTTTTATTTAATTACTTTTATTTTGATATTTTCAATAATGAAGGAAACACTATCCTTTTTTACTCCTATGGATAAATTTTTAAAATTATCCTATGTTCTTTAACACTAGTTATCATTCTAAAGAACAAGTACTAAGGGGTATATATGCTTTTATTTATATTTATATCAATCCTTATATTTTGGTAAAATTGTATCTTACTTATATATATATATATATATATATATTAAAATAGAAAAAAAATAGAATAAGACATAAATCATAATACCAAAGGTCACAACAGATATGAAGGGTTAACCCATTCCCTCATATATTTATCAATAGGAGATATACCAATTGTAAAAAGGGATTTTTTATGTCCACATAATTGAGTCTTGAAAGGAAGGATAAATAAATTTTGTGCTTATTCTTTAACTAGGAACCTAAGGAAATTTAGAACCTCATGTTTTGTTTTCTTCACACACACACACACACACACACACACACACACACACACACACACACACACACACATTTTTCTTATGTTAATGCATGTCTCTTTGTTGCAATCAATCATTTTGTTTGATGTAAAGTAAGCATTTTAATTATGTTAAACACTTGATTATTGTGTGGTTTAATGAAATATTCATTTTATCATTCATGTGTGACTCTGTCTTCCTTCTTTTATTTTTTATTCATAGTATAATGTTGTAATACCCCTTCCTATTCAACTTGTAAATATGCTTAGTTTAGTTTTTATTGTTTTAAATAAATGTAACCTCTCCTCTTAATAAAGGAAATAATTTTTATATCCTTCAAGGTCGTGAACACCCATATTTTCCATGAGTAAAAAATATTTCACCAATAAGTTTTGGTACCCACCGTGGGGCACATTATATCCTTTTCCATACAACCCACACCTATCAATGGTAGTTACTTGCATGACTATCCATGAAAATCAAAATTAAAATCTCAAACCAAATATAAATTAGACATGAGTTGTCTAAGTAGATATCTATTCTAATATCTAATAGTTAACTTGGGATAATAAAGTAAATAATTATCATTTTCAAAGGGCTAAAATTGTGTTATATGAAGAATAAGAATGTGTTGATTTTGATCAAAGAGTTGTAACAATCACTAATGGGAGAATCGTAATCATAATGATACATAAATATCTTTAAAATATATTTAATCCTAGTTGATAAAAGGTACACAAGGTCTAGTAAATAAAAAGGAGTTTTCTACCCATTCTTTGATTTTAAGAATAGTATAGTTTTAGACTCTCTCTTGAGTAGATAAAAAAGGCACATCCTATTAAAAAACATTATCATAACCTAATATGTTAGTTCTAAGATAATTATTTTTTTAATAAAAGAGTTGTTCCTTTACCATGGGGTCCTCATATCATCACATTAGATTTAGGTTCTCAACTTCATGAAATACCAAAAGGTTAAAGGAAGAATTTCCCAAAGTTTACTAGTGGTGGTAAGTAACATCTTAATGAACACATAAAGAATTTGTTCTCTACCTATGGTATTATTGGTGTAGAATAGGAAGATTTGGTAGTCAAATCATTCATGGAAATGTTGGATGAGGGAACCACATAATGGTTTCATCACTTGCCTTCCACTTCCATTTTGAATTAACAAACAATGAGAACCATATTCAAAAAAATATTTTAACATGTTGAAATTGAACATTATTTATTAGAAAAATTATCTTAGGTAAAAAAAAATCACATGAACCCATGAGATATTTCATTTACTGATTCAACAAGTTGGTGCATAAAATCCTAACTACTGCCATGCCCACTATTAAAAATTAGAAGTGCTTATTTTTTAAGGCATAAGTGCCTAAAATAATATTTTTATTCTAGAGGAATCATCTAGGAAATTTGGTATCCACATAAACTCAAACTAAAAAAATAAAATATGATATGATCATGTCTAGGAAACTTAAAAATGAATATTTCAAGAGTAAAGAATCAAATTCAATAGACCATTTGGTTCAGAGACTAGTAAATGACATCTTAGATTTGAATAATTATATTCTTAAATCTTATAATACTACATACAAGGACATACCTAGAAGACCATTTTTCTCAAATCATGAAAACATACATCTCAGGTTACTTCCTTTGAGTCCTCAACTCTCTATCGAAGTAATCCCTATTATTATTTATTATGCATGCATATTTCATGCAACCAATGCTCATGCTGAATTTAACTACCAAAAATATGATAGACTACTACAACTATGTACCATTCGAGAACCACCTAAGGAAGGTGTTTTTCCCACCTCTAATCCTAAAATTTAGGAATTCGATGGTGACTCCACTATGGGTTATATTTAATATGAAATTAAAGGTGATGAATATGATAAAATCATCGAAGATATGAATAATCATTCATATCTTGTATTAACCCAATCTCAAAATGAGAACATGAAATTTTATTAAAATATTAAAGAGTCTAACAAGCAATAAGCTAAAGAAGTCCCTATGGTTGTAGTGCCTCCAATGTTTATTCTTAATAGAGGAAACCCTTTGCCAAATTTTGATGCAGGAGCATCTACATATGTCTTGGCAAGACACGGTCATGATTAAATTCAAATTCAATTTATTGTATTTTCCCTCTAATATGTTGTTACTGAGGAGTAATTGTAAAAACATAAAAGTAAAAAAAAGTATTGTTGGGGCTGTTGAGGAAATAAGGGAGGAGTGGTTGAAAATATTTCAACCTTAGTATATTGTTGCATATTTTAAACTATTTTTGTTTTACCTTGAGCCCAAGTTGGGCGTAGAAGTTAGAGAAGGCTGTCCAGTTGGCAATTTGGTGATCAAAACAAATTTGAAATTGTTTTGATTTATTTTTCATCCATGTATGGTGACTATAAGAGGATAAGAAGAGGGATGTAGAAGAGAAGGTGGGAGGACAGACGGATGTAGAGAAGATAGAGAGGAAGGATCTCTCCTTCAAGAGAAGTAAGAGAAGTTGCTGTAAGGAGAGAAGAGGAAAAATAGGGAGGCTACAGAGTTATTGAATAAAGGAAGGAGTGCAGAGGATTTTCCTCCTAGTTATGTGAAGGAGAACATGTGCAGGGGCTGGGTTTTACTCTGGCTCAATATTATTCAGTAAGTGAAAAATTTCTTTGCAAGGATTCATTTATTTCTATTTTTATTTAGCCCTGTATAAGCCACGATGACTCGTATGTAATTATAAAGGATCCATAAGAAATCTATACAAAGTGCACAATTCAAAAATGGAGAGATTGTTAATTTGATGAGGTATTTAAATCATAAGGAGCAAAAAAATGGAAATTCTTCAGCTTTCACAAATCCCATAATTTGACACCATCATATCCTACTGTCACAAGGAAATACCTATTCTTTGAAAATGATATATCACATTGGCCTGGGTTTTCACACCCCAAATTCTTACTAAAGATTATGCAGTGTCTATTTCTAAGATGAGACCATCAGGGTGGAAGGAAGCATATATATATCCATCATCCACAGAAGCATCACTAACCTGTTCTAGGCAAGAACCAAATGTGAGATCATAAAAGCACCAGGCATTGTCCATTGAAGCTGTCACAAAGTAATTGTGTGTTGCATGAATAGTGATAGCATGAACCTCTAATAAGTGGTCCTTCAAGGTCACCTAACGTAGCAAAACTTTTCCCCTAGGTGGGAAATTTTCCCGTGCCGCCTAATGAAAGAAAGGTCATTGAATTTGTTTGGAGCAAGATAAGTGAACTAGAATCCATAAAGAATGTGTTGAAGCACGTTTATGCTAATCATTCGGCCATTACAGATGAACTTATTTTGTGCATACTAGAAGTAATAGAACATCCAACTGCAGCAGCTTCATTTGCTTTAATAATCTTTGCTCCCCAGGGTGAGCTTTCATTTAATGAAATCCTCTCAAGATGTAGGGAAGTGAATATACCAATTGGTCTTGTTTATAGGAGGGAAGATTCTTGGGTGAACCCTGTATGGGGCCAACTAGTGAAAAGGCAAGTGCCATATGTTGTCTACTATGAAATTAGCCCTGCAAGGCATTGACCTCATAGTGAGGTTTCAGAGGTGGTGAATTTTATTTTACGAGGTTCGATAAAGAATATCAAATAACAAGATTTTGTGGCCTTACCTCTTCATGATGATCCCATTTTTGCTTCAATTAGAACTTTGGAGGGAGATAGAGTTTGAGAGAATGGATTCAAGAAAATTAGTGCAAGCACGTGTTGTTACAAGAAAATCCTCATTTGGAAATGTGTATCTTTGACAGCGTATCATTGAACAGCCTATCAATTTGGTATCAGAGCTTGAAGATCTTGGGAATTGTTAATTTGTTGATGGTTATGATTTCTAATGAGTTGTTACAGGATTTGGCAAGAGGATCAGTAGGACAAAGTGCTAGAAGACCCTATGAAAGAAAGGTATGAGTAAATATGATATTTGATTTGAGTTTATTGTGATGAGAAGTAAATAGGTGAAGAGGAAGGTAGTCAAGCCATTGAGGCTTAAGAGGAGAATAAGCCAAAGAAGGCTTAGTGAAGAGCCAAGAGAAGATCAAAAGTAAGGGAGCAAGTGAATGCTCAAGAGAAAGATCCAAAGCAAGATAAGCTTGGATTTAAGAAATTATTGATATTTGGTTAAAGCAGTGTCATATAACCATTAAGTAGGATCAAAAGACTAGGATGTAGAAGGCCTAGGTGAGATCAAGGAGATTGTCAAAAGACTAGTTAAGGAGAAAGGCTTGGGTGAGACAAGGGATCAAGAGACCAAGGTGGAAAAGACTTGGGTGAAGATCTCAGAAATGGAGATATTGCTGAGAAAAGAACAGAACAACAAGGTACATGAGGGCACCAAGAAGAAAGCAAGCATCAAAGATATGAATAGTTTTTTAATTAATAAAGAGATTGCTAATTTGAAGAGAGAGTTAGCTAAGATTAAAGATGAATATGAGTCTTGGATACAGATGGACAAACAAGCATGGGTATGGCCAATGAGGAGGAGGTTGAAATGGCTTATAGATCTCCTAATGGAGAAGAGAAGAAGGCAAAATGAGATTGCCAAGAAGAGAGAATCCCATAGAGGCTTGAAGAAGATAAGAAGGTTGCCAAGAGAGCAACAAAAAGAAGAAGAAGAAGTTGTGAAGAAGGTTCTCATTGTGGAGAACAAGAGAAGAGAAGAAAGAAAAGATGAAGTGCCAGGAAGAGCACTTGAGAAGATGAGAGTGTTGGTGAAGAGAGAACTCATAGGGACCTTGTGGTCTCTTATTTTTATATCTAATGTTTTCTTTGAATGGGTAAATGCAGGTATGAGCAGCCTTATGAAGGTCAAGAGAAGGGCCTTGAAGAATGAAGAGATTGGTGCAAGAGGAGACACCAAGTGCACAAGTGAATGTGCAAGAAAGAGAAGAGAGTTTTTTGTTGTTAATAAGGAAGATGAAATGCATTGGTTAATGCATGAGGAAGGTGTTGAAGACCCCATATAAGCAAGGGGAGAGATAGAAGATGAGGATGAATTCCATGATGCCATTGAATGCCAAGAAGAAGAAAGAGAGTAGCCAAGCACAAAGGGAGAGAAAAATTGCTCCATGGATCAAGCTATCCAAGAGGTAAATGAAGTGTTAATACCTGATTTTGATTATTATTGTGAGCATGAAGATGTTAATACACAGTTTAGAAGAGGCAAGAGGAAGATGAAGTCCTCACACAAAGCAGTCAATCATGGCTACATAATGCCTAAGTGGATAATGAAGCACACAAGCAAGCAACAAGTAAGCAAGCAGGCAAGTTTACCTTATAAGATTGGATTTTCTCATATTCCTAATATGAATGTAGATGTGCAAGAAAATAAAAGGAAAAACAAGGTTGGTTTTTTAGTATTGTCAAAAGAGCATGGATGCAGGATGCCTACATGGTTTGAAAAGATAAATGATAAGAAGGAGAAACAAGTATGGGTGCCTAAGAAGGTAAAGAGAGAAGATGTGAGTGTTGAGGCAATAACACCAAGAAATCAATGGAAGAAGGTGAAGATTGACACAAGCAACCAAAGGCATGAGGATGACACAAGTACATGGAAAGGTAAACAAATTGTTTCTAATGATGTTTTTGAATCATTTAATGATCTTTTGATGGAAAATGAGGAGTGTAAAATGTCTATGAAAACTAATATTCAGCAAGGATGGAGTTCCAAGAGGATAGATGATGAAAGTGGAGATGTGAAATCAGTTCACATGTTTGAAATGAACAAGGAAACACAAGGTAATAGTGTTTTTGATAAGTATATTGATGATGATGAAGAAGCTGATTTGTATGAAGAAACCGCAAAGTGGATGAATGTATTTATAGAGAATGAAAGACAATTTGGTTCTAAGTTTGATATAGGACATGAAGATTGGGATGAGCTTATGTTGAGTGAAGAGTTAAAGAGGATAGAAGACTTGTTAAATCCTCTAAAAGAGTTGTATAGTGGCACATATCAACATGGTGGCATTATTGATCCGATGGGAAATGAATTGAGGCAAGAGTTAAGAAAAAATAAGATAAGAGATGAAGGGAAAGTAATCCTTAAGAAAGAAGGACCCAAGTTTGATGAAGAGAATGGTGAGGTAGGTGAGATCTCACTAAAGGAAGAGTTGAAGATGTTGGAGGAGCTGTTTGGTTATTCAAGATAGATGAATGAAGGCATGAACCATGATTGGAAAACCATTGGGAAGAGTGGAACAGGACAAGAGCAAAGCAAAGAGGCAAGGACAATTTTGATCAAGGAGAAAAAATGTGAAGGCAGCCAAGAGGCTTCATGGCCTAAATATTTTGATTCTAAGGTGGCTTTGAATGTTTTGTATGTAGGTATGAAGGTTGCTAAAGTGAATGACATACATGAGTCATTGGCGAAGCTCACGAAACAAGAAGGACAACAAGAAGATCTTGAAGACATGTATGAGAATGAAGCATGGAGATGGGACATAACAGCTGAAAATGAGATGAGGAGAAGAACATACCAGAAAAGGAAGAAAAGCAAGAAGCTGAAAGACAAAGACCACCAAAGACAAAGACAAGCATTGGTATTGGCAACAAGACCTCGGGATCCAGGAATATAGTGAAGGTTAAAGCATGGAGGTAGTTGTTCATTTGAACTAAGGTTCAATCCTTTCTAGAGGGAGAGTATGATGGAAGAGCATCTACATACATCTTGGCAAGACATGGTCATGATTAAATTCAAATTCAATTTATTGTATTTTCCCTCTAATATGTTGTTACTGAGGAGTAATTGTAAAAACATAAAAGTAAAAAAAAGTATTGTTGGGGCTGTTGAGGAAATAAGGGAGGAGTGGTTGAAAATATTACAACCTTAGTATATTGTTTCAAATTAAAAACTATTTTTGTTTTACCTTGAGCCCAAGTTGGGTGTAGAAGTTAGAGAGGGCTGTCTAGTTGGCAATTTGGTGATCAAAACAAATTTGAAATTGTTTTGATTTATTTTTCATCCATGTATGGTGACTGTAAGAGGATAAGAAGAGGGACATAGAAGAGAATGTGGGAGGATAGAATGATGTAGAGAAGATAGAGAGGAAGGACCTCTCCTTTAAGAGAAGTAAAAGAAGTTACTGTAAGGAGAGAAGAGGAAAAATAGGGAGGCTATAGAGTTACTGAATAAAGGAAGGAGTGCAGAGGATTTTCCTCCTAATTATGTGAAGGAGAACATGTGCAGGGGCTGGGTTTTACTCTGGCTCAATATTATTTAGTAAGTGAAAAAGTTCTTTGTAAGGATTCATTTATTTCTATTTTTATTTAGCCCCGTATAAGCCACGATGACTCATATGTAATTATAAAGGATCCATAAGAACTCTGTATAAAGTGTACAATTACCAAATGAAGAGATTGTTAATTTGATGAGGTATTTGAATCATAAGGAGTAAAAGAATGGAAATTCTTCAGCTTTCACAAATCCCATAATTTGACACCATCATATCCTACTGTCACAAGGAAATACCCATTCTCTGAAAATGATATATCACATTGGCCTGGGTTTTCACACCCCAAATTCTTACTAAGGATTCTGTAGTGTCTGTTCCTAAGATGAGACCATCAGGGTGGAAGGAAGTAGATATATATCCATCCGTATATCCATCATCTATAGAAGCGTCACTAACCTATTGTAGGCAAGAACCAGATGCAAAATCATAAAAGCACCAGGTATTATCCACTGAAGCTATCACAAAGTAATTGTGTGTTGCATGAATGGTGATAGCACGCACCTCTGATAAGTGGTCCTTCAAGGTCACCTAACATAGCAAAACTTTTCCCCTGGGTGGGAAATTTTCTCATGCCGCCTAATGCAAGAAAGGTCATTGAATTTGTTTGGAGCAAGATAAGTGAACTAGAATCCATAAAGAATGTGTTAAAGCACGTTTATGCTGATCATTCAGCCATTATAGATGAACTTCTTTTGTGCATACTGGAAGTAAAAAAACATCTAGCTGCAGCAGCTTCATTTGCTTTAATAATCTTTTCTCCCTAGGGTGAGCTTTCATTTAATGAAATCCTCTCAAGATGTAGGGAAGTGAATATACCAATTGGTCTTGTTTATGGGAGGGAAGATTCTTGGGTGAACCCTGTATGGGGCCAACTGGTGAAAACGCAAGTGCCATATGTTGTCTACTACGAAATCAGCCCTGCAGGGCATTGACCTCACAGTGAGGTTCCAGAGGTGGTGAATTTTATTTTATGAGGTTGGATTAAGAATATAAAATCACAAGCTTATATGGCCTTGCCTCTTCATGATGATCCCATTTTTCTTCAATTATAACTTTGGAGGGAGATAGAGTTTGAGAGAATGGGTTCAAGAAAATTAGTGCAAGCACGTGTTGTTACAAGAAAATCCTCATTTGGAAACGTGTATCTTTGATAGCATATCATTGAGCATCCTATCAAATTTCTTAATAGATAAATAGATAGAGAGGTTAGTAAATCATTTCCCTTCTAAATTTTACATCAATGAATAACCTACTAATTCTTCCTTTTATATAATGGACCATATAAACATGACTAAGGTTCATATTTCTCAAACTGAATATCTTATGTCAAGTCCCAAACAATTGGATAGAATAATAAAGTTCATTAAAGGAGGAAGTTATAGTACACCTTCTCTTGGCACCAATATTTAAATGGTTGATTATGAATTACAAAATAACATAGTTATTTATGCTAAAAATGTCCCAAACCTTTTTACATATCATTTTTTTGTAGGCATCTTCAAGTTGAGTAATTGCATAATTGAATTAGGAGCCTCAGATAACTTAATTCCAGCCAAGGTGCACATGTCTTAGGGATGAATTAAAATAAAATTATTAGTTTTTTATTCAATATAGAAGTGAAAAAAATTATTGGAGAAATAAAATATACACATGTTTCCCTGGCCACATTTCCTTGAAAGAGGGTCAAAATGACCATATTGGTGGTAGATATACCTCAAAGCTATGGAATAATTTTAATTCAATACTTATGTAAATATATTAGAGGTGCAATTAAATTATATTGGACACAAGTTATAATATCAGTAAAATTAGTTAATAATAAAATGGTTCAACAAAAAAAATATAAACATTTAGTGTAGAAGTCAAACAATCCTTAGGCATACATTTTGTACAAAGAAACACACTTCAATACCTACTAGATGATAATTGAAAAATATATTTGATTTCTTGAATTTGTGTAAGGTAATCCAAATGACTTATATACCTTAATTTTATGTAAGTTTCTTAACAATAGGTTTGGGCACTGGCATGGTTGTGATTTCTCATAAAAAGGAGTTATTTCCTTTTTCCTACATGATCTAATTTAAATGCACTAACATACTATTAAATATGATTCCTTAATTTTAGGAATATATGTAATATAATACATTGATATTAATAATATAAAAACTCAAGGTGATCTTAAACTAATTTCCAAATATATAAGGGCTAGTATCAAGTAAAAAATGATAGACTAAATCATTACAAAATAGCATTTGAGATAGCATCAAAGCTTTTGAATATTTTGACATTAATGTTGTGCCAAGAGTAAAAAAACATAAAAATGATTATTTAGTTTTATCCACATATTTAATTATCCCTCATAAAAAAAATTATAATAAGAAATATACCATTGAAATGGTATACCATCATAGTGTTCTAGAAAATTATGAGCTTTAGAAAGTGTTCGATAATGATGAGAAAATTATTAGTTTTTTATAACAAAAGGACAATTTATAAAATATACATTTATAAGAAAGTTTGGAAACCTATATATAATATTTTATTCTAGAATATAAAGATTCAAAAAATCTTAGATTAATCTAATAAGGAATATATTTGATTGGATGAGAAGGTCATCCAACTAAAGGGAAATAATATCCCAAAATGTCTAGTGTCCTTTGAAGAAATTTTTGAAAAGCATGATAGGTATCTAAAAACTAATATCCAAGAAGATCCTAAAGGATCACCTGAGTATGATAAAGTGAACATCATTATAGAGGAAGATCCATGGTATGCCAATTTTTAAAATTCTACTCTAAGGAAGAGTGAAAAAAATCATTTCTCTATTCAAATTATAAAGGGAACTTTTTACTTGGTATTATCCAAATCTTATATATTTAGAACTAAGAGTATACATCATAATATTCTACTAAAACTTAGAGTAAATGATTTTAAGATAAAGTTGAGGTATTACAACCCTAATATTTTTGCTACCATATATGAAAAGATAAATAAGATGTTAGATGCAAGAATTATATTTCCTATCCATCATTCCACTTGGGTGGATAATATCATACCTATCAAAAAGAAGAATGGAGAGGATTTGTGTATATTTTCAAAATCTTGATAATTTTTTTATCAAATATAATTACCATCTAATGATTATGGGTTTAATCCTACAAGATATAATAGGGTATAAAATGATATCTATGGTTGATGTTTTTTCAAGATATAATTAGGTCGAAGTTGATACAGAAGATCAATATAATAAAATGTTCACCACCCCATGGGGAACTTTAAATTCAAGAGGATTATCTTTGGTCTCATCAATGTAGGAGATACATTTTAGAGAGTAATGGATTTGTCCTTTAGTGATATGAAGAACAAGATAATAGTGATTTACTTTATGATCTCATAGTATTTTCGAAGAAAAGGTAAGATCACTACGAACACTTGAGGTTGGTTTTTGAAATATGCCAAACTCATGGGATATCTCTAAATCATAGAAATTATGTATTTATCATAGGTTAATGAAAAATATTGTCACATATAGTTTTTATAAAAGGTACCAAGATAAATCCTAAAATATTAAATTAAATTCAACAATTATCCTTACCTACCAATAAACCTGACATGCATTCATTCTTTGGCAATGTTAACTTTCTAAGAAGATTTATTCTTGAATTTTCCAAACTCACTAGACACTTTATGTAGATGATGAATGGAAATGAATATTTACAATGGAATAGTTATGGAAAAAATTCTTTAAATGAGATAAAGGAAACTATTTCTAAAGAACCAGTCTTGACCTATACATATTTTCAAAAAAAGATCATTGCATATTACTATTCTTCTAAATATACATTGTCCACTATCTTGGTATAAAAAAATGAACAATGGATTGAATCCCCAATTAATTTAAAGAGTTGTGGTCTTAAAGAACATAAAATAAAGTATTCATTAGTTGAAAATCATGTGTATTTTGTATTTAAGATAGTAAAACATTCTAGGTTCTACATTTTAAACTCTCATATAATTGTAATGATCACAGATTCAACAATCAAATTAATTTTGACTCAATAGGAGCTTGGGTCAAAGTGATTTATATGGATCATTGAGAATTAAGAGTATGATTTTGATACCAAACCCAAAAATATGGTGAGATAATAAGTATTTTTTCAATTAATTTTTAAAGGTTTGATTCACAAAGAGAAGAGAAGAAATAACTATCACTGGTAATTTTTTTATTCCTTTAAAGAAAGTGTTGTGTCCCCAACAAGCCCCATCTTCAAATAATTTCATATGGGGACCCTATTTTACTCTAGAGTTTGATCTTATTCCTTTCAAGGAATTTGGTCACTTATTTGGATGAAGTCCTATTTTGGTTTAATTTTTAAATGAGATTAAGGTTTGAGTTTATAATGTTATCTTAATCTAATAAAATGTTCATGGCTCAACCTTGGAATATTGTGTTTTAATATGATAAATGTAAACCTTGGTTTTTGGAATAATGATGATTAAAATAGGATAATATTTTATTTTGAAAAATCTTACATTTTTCATACCATTAGACCTAACTGATAAATAAATTTGGGTTCCAATCTCAAGTTGGGCCTTGGTAAGGGTGTATTTTGGATAATTGACTAAGGCCTTATAATGTCCAATTATAAAAACTTAGTCAATTTTTAACTTTAGGCTTTGATGTAGTCATTCAAACCCTTAATATCTATAGTCAAGTTTATTCTAATTGATAATTGACTGCATGAAATCATGATCAAAATAGAAAAATGCCTTTATTTTTAAATAAAAAATTGTTCTCTATTTTATGCATGTTTGGAATAAATTTGGACTAATATTATATCAAATATTTTTAATCTTTGACATTTAGGAAAATAGTTTATAGGCATTCAAATTTATTCATCAATCCCAACCAGTCAAAATACTTAGCCATTTTATTGAAAATCACTGAGCTCTAGGGGTCTTAAGATTGTGTGACATGGTACAATCCCAAGAACTCAAGGACTCAGGAGTCACAATCATCATGTAAAGGGCCCTAGGTCTCTGAGTCACTAAGATGATGCCACATGGCATCATCCTAGTGAATTAGTGACCTAAGATCCAAGGTTTTTGTAGAGGGGCCCCAAGACTTCTAGGTTAAAGGGATTGCACCACATGGCATCATATTGATACTCTATAATCCTAAGTTAGTTTGTGTAGTTCCAAAATTATAGGTTAGTAATATTTCACCACATGGAATCATCTCACTACTCCCTAATCCTAGGATAATCCATGAATTTATAAAAGTTTAGGTTAGTGGGATCCACCATGTGGTATCATCCTACTACTCTATAGTCCTAAAGTGGTCTCTTTAGTTTTATGCCTCCATGTTAGTGGGATTATGAAACATGACATAATATTACTATTTTTCAATCCCAAGGTGGTATTTTTAGTTTAAGGCCTTTAGGTTAGTGAGATTGAACCATGTGGCATCATCTTGTTACTCCATAGTCTTAGGGTGGTACATGCAGTTCTAGGTCTCTGAGTAGTAAGATTATGCCACTTGCCATCATTATGCTATTCTATAGTCCCAAATTATTCCATATAGTTCTAAGACTTTGGGTTAGTGATATTACACCATGTGGTATCATCGCATTATCTTAGGTTTAGTAGAGTGAGATAAAAATATATTAGGAAGAATAGATGACTATCATGTGGAAAAATAAGGCCTAGGGAAGCCTATGAATAGAGATGAATACTAAGAATTGGTTCACATGGATGAATAATATGTCTAAGAGGATATATATGATCTTTAAGTGGTAAAAATATCACAAATACATTAATATAAGGTGGATTTAAACCATGTCAATTGGCTGAGTCATCATAAAAGTCACATGCCTAAATTTGATGGCCCATTAAAATGTTAGAATGGCTTGAATTGAGGAAAATAATGGGATAATAAATCATTATGTATTTTAAGGGGTCTGATTGGTCAAGGGAGATACATAGAGTAAGCTTGTGACTTCTTGATCTGAATATTATCCCAAGTAGGCTGAATAGAATAATCATTCAAAATAGCTAGCCCAAAGGGAGAAGTGTTGTATCATTTAAGTTAAACAAGTGTCACAGCCAGGGAGTAAAGATAAATAGAATTTGACCTCTTTTGAGAGTGGATAAAATATTCTAATAGATTTTAGTTGTAGTGGCCTTAGGAGATAATCATGATAAAGGATGGGAACCTTGTGATGAGTGGGTTGAGTCTCAATCCCCTTCTATATAAGGTGTCATGTATTAGTATTTTGGGGTGGATATATTATACACAAAAAATCTATATAACTCATGATAGGATCAATCCTCTCTTTTTATTTTCTTTTAGGCTTGTAATTGTCTACTTAGAGGGTGAAACTAAATGCTTTTACAATAACAATAAAATATATACCATTTTAATTTTAAATTAATGTTCATTTTTAGTAATCTTTTTCATTTATAGATGAAACATAATTAATGTTAAGAAAAAATTTCAATACTTGTTTACTAATGAATATACAACTAGATTGTGTAATAGCTTATCTAATTAATACTAAATTTATGTTCTATTTAATTTGAAGTTGTGTTAAAACTTTATGTGTAGTATCTACAGGACTTTCATATACTTTAATTTAATATATATTCACTTTTATATGTTTGATTAATTCTTTAGAATCATTTATATTTAAGTATATCTATTGGAATTGTTATTTTATATCTTCCCTTGTAGCCCATTAACTAAAATTTTGTCTAAAAAAAATCATGCTCATCATCAACATTGCATCAAAACTAGGTCTGAGGAGAATTAGAAAATTAAAAAATAGTATTTTAAAGTTGAGATGTTCTTAGATGCTTCAGGATGGTCATTTCAAATTGTGAGTAATGAATGAAAGTCATTCAGACTTCAAATCTTAGATAATGGGTAGTCATTCAATAAGAACTTCATAAATTGGTAGCAATTCTTTTGTACATTTTCTTAATTTTTAATGTCAATGATTCAAAATAGAAATTTTGGATTAATAATAGTATATTTTCTTATTTAAACCATCAATTTCCCTTAATTAAACATTTGAAGAGAATAGAATCATTGATTTAGTTTGAATTTGTCTTAGTAATCTAAAAAATTTTAGTCTATCATTATGCCCATGGCTTGGTTCCCAACCCTGAATGAATAAAACTATAAAATATTTTCATAAGAAAATATTAGAGGAAACTAAATCTAAATGAAAAATCTAACTCTTTCTTAAAAGGGTGATTTAGTAAACTCCAACACATGCTTTCTTACCTAGCTAGTAGTGTATCAATGCCTTGAGTAGAGTAAAAGGTGTCTCTGTTAGGGCTATAAATGTTTGGCTAGAAGAAGAGAAATGCCCATGTCATTCTACTACAATTTGAATAACTAATTTTTTCCTCTTAGAAGTTATGTTTGCTTAGACAGGTCTGAATTATGTCATGTAAATTCAAGAGCTATAAAAGAGTCAATCACTTTTACACATAGTGATGGTCTAAGGTTGAATTAAAACTCAACATGCTACCTACTAAATTAGACTTTAGTTCCTTCATCTATTTTATTTTTCTAATAAATTATTTGTAGTTTCTACTTATTGTCCAAGTGTGAATATTTGCAGTCTAGGTTATGAATGTTGATGCAACATTATCTTTATGAAGGTCACCATTTTTTGTGTCCCTAACATGTCCCATATTCAAATACCTTCATATGGGGACCCTCTTTTACTCAATATTCTAATCTTCTTCATTTTAAGTAATTTTGTGTCTTGTTTGTCTAAAGTCATATGCTGGTTTTATTATTAAATGATCTTAAATTCTAAGCTTCTAATGTTATATTGATTCAATAAAATGTTCCTATTTCAACCTTAGAATGTCATGTTTTAAGTTTTTCAATGTAAACCTTGGTCTATGGAATAATGATGCTTAAAATTGGACAATATTTTATTTTGCAAACTCTTACATTATTCAAAGAATTAGACCCTAATTCATAAATAAATATGAGTTTTGAGCTCAAATTAGAGCTTGGTAAGGATTTATTTTGGTTAATTTACTTATAACTGATAATGTCCCATTATAAAGGCTTAGTAAATTTTTTAACTTTAGGCTTTGATGGAGTTAGTCAAGCCCTTAATATCTGTAGTCAAGTATATTCTAATTGACAATCAACTATATGAAATAATGATCAAAGTAGGTAAATTCCTTTATTTTTAAATACAAAATCATTCTCTATTTTATGCATGTTTGGACTAACCTTGGATTAATATTATATCCAAGTGTTTTGATCTTTGGTGTGCATGTAGATGGTTTCTAGGACTTTAGATTTATTCATCAAGCTTGGTAGATCAAAATATTTATTTATTTTATTGAAAATCACCAAGATATTGTGTCTCAATATCATACCAAATGGAATAATCCTAAGAACCTAAGGACTCGAGAGGCACAATAATAATGTGGACGGAACAAGGACTCTAGGTCTCTAAGCTGATGCCACATGGCATCATCATGGTAACTTGATAACTTAGGAGATAAGGTTTTTGTTTAGAGGCCTCAATACTTCCAAGTTAGAGGGATTAAACCATGTGGAATTATATTGACACTTTGTAGTCCTATTGTGGTATATGTAATTCTATACTTGTAGGTTTTTAGGATTATGCCACATGGAATCAACTTGTTACTCCATAGTCCTAAGGTAGTTCATGTAGTTATAGACTTCTAGGTTAGCTAGATTACACCATGTGGGTGTAGATTCTATGAACTTACATCATTATATTAGTATGAAAATATGTGTCTTACCACTTTCACATCATTTTTTAGTTAGTTAATTAATTTTTATCGATTACTATCTTAGTTCACATAGTTAGTCTTACTAATTACTTTCTACATAGGTAACTAATTTTAACTACTTAACCCTCCTTATATCTAGTCAAATATCCCCAAATGTATTATAAGAAGTTGTTTTTAATATGTTAACAGTTCCTCACAAGATGAACTTCATTACAAAAAAACTAGGACTAAGTTTAACTTTGTGAATTTAATTTTTTGAATGAACTTGGTAAACATAAACTAGATTGATACTAATACTCACGATCATCATCGATCCTATTAGGACCACTATTGATTTAAACACATTCAATCCTCAAGCATAAAGATCCCAAATTCATACAATATAATTCTAGAGAATTTTTTATAGAATACTCATAAAAGAATGACACACCACTCTCAGTCCATCCCTACTCATTCAAAGATTAAGAGTATCCCCATCAATGTAATAATTCTATACAATAGTGGAAGCATTTTAAAGGTAAGTATATTTATCATTTGAATATATTTTGATTCCCATATTGTTTGATTACATTTTTTATCTCCCTTAGTCTAGTTATATAATCATTAACTATTCCTTAAGCTTTTTCAAATCCCTTAAATCCCACCTTTAGGCCCCATCCTAAGCTTTCTTTCCCTAATGTCAAGATCGATGGTGATTATTCACATGAATGATCACCAATTAATATAATCATTATCAATTCTAAAGTAATCAGCATCAATTATTATCTCTTTACTTTATGTCTACAATCTGAAGCAAATTTAATAGTCCAAATTAATTTTCATTAGCTATTTTTGGTTCAAAAAATAATGAATCTCTATTTTTATATGACATTACCAAGAGTTTTAAATGATGTGGTTTCCATATATGATTTACCCATAGTCCCTCACCCACTATTTAAATATTATAGTGATATTTCCTTTGTGCTAGGACTATGTGTAATTGTGTTTACCCCTACTCTAAAAGTAGTCACTAAATAATCATAAGTAATATAGGGACAAGAAGATTTAGCTATAACTTATTAAAATGAACATTTTGATAACAACTATGAAATTTTTTAATCCATTTAATTTTAGTATTACATCTATATTTTCATATTCTTTGTTTTAATTTATATTATTACATTTTCTACATAATTGCTTCATACAATGGGTTGACATCCTCTTAAGGAAGTGTACTAATTCATAGAACTAATCTAGCATTTGGTAGTCAACTTATCTATCTTATTAATTAATCTTTTTTGGGTTGTCTCTTATGTGTAGGTAATCCTTCCTCACCTAAAAAAATTTCCCACTTCATTAGATCAACAATGCACAACCTTCATCACAATTATCCCTTTAAAATTCTGTATCATAATTTCTATTTTTAACAATTTTATTTATTAATAAAAATAAACAAAAATATACTAAAACATTTTGGCATGCCTAGTGAGACCCCTAGGTCTCGTGATTATTATTTTTTTTTCACTATGAAATAATTTTTAGTTGAATTTTATTGATTGTGTGTTTGCATTCAAAAAAGAGAAAATACAAAATTCTTGCTTTCCTTTTTAAAGTCTAAAAAAATAATCGCATCTATCCCCCTACTTGTTTACATAATCCACATAGAATAATTTATGTGTATTAATACATCCTAGTAGTCACACTCTCTCATACAAAAAAACCATGGTAATCTTAAAAATAAGCATACAAAAATTTCTTACCTAGGGGACCTACTTGGATTTCCACCAAGGAGAAAACCAATTCAGTGTACCTACTGCATATAAAAACTATGGCAAAGAAGTATAAAGGATAATCACTCAACACCCTTATCATTATAGTGTGTGAAGTGAGGGGATAGGCCCCAATCTCAAGCCACATACTCCCAATATAAAATCAGGCCTCAACATACATTTTCATAAATAGAGGTTTTTAGCCTTAAATAAAACTTGAAACCAACCTTAGATTTACATTTCTTATTACCTTTGTTAACCCATCTCCCCACCACATTCTACATTTTGTTCCTTTAAAAAAGTAAAAATATTTAAGTATGTTTAATAGAGTGTGTGTTTTCTTTCACTAAAATCAGATAATCAAAAAAATTGTATTTGTATTTCATTATTTGTTTATTTTTTAGTGATACATGGTTTTAATGCGGTAATAGTCACTAAAATAAACTGAATTCCATACTTCATCCTCATCCATGGAGAACACCCTGAATCCTCCTACCTCTCCTAAATCTACGAGGGAAGGAATTCCCTAATTTTATACATAAGGATGCCAAAACATCACTAATATATTGGATAGTAATCTAATTTACCTCAACCATTATCTTATTACTCAATCCATATGAATTCCTATTTCCCCTCAAACCCAATCTTCTTATTTTTTTATGGTATGCCCCAAGAGGGACCTAAAGGGACTGTTGTTGCTATGTTTTCCTCTTTAACTAATCCACCTCTAACAAGTTATGATACAAATGGAATGTAACCCATAGATAATCAACCACTATTAGTATATATTAACCCTTATCTAAAAATTACCCAAACCCAAAATCTTACTACAACTTAAATTACACTTACTCCACCACTCACTACTTCACCCCAGAATTTAGTAATTTCAATCCATGTAACTCTCCCACCTATCAAAATAAGAATTAATTTAATCATCCAACCCAAAATTTAAAACCTCCATAATAGGCTCCTCCAAGTCAACCTCTTTAGTAATGTGTCCCCTTGACTACTCAATACCTAGTTCCCTCACAATACCTTGTGACCACTAACCTTCACTCATCCCCAAAATAAAACATACCCTTTTAAATACCATAGTATGTGGATTCATCTCAACCTATCATGACCAATTCTATCAGTTGTCCCCTTTCACAACCATTTTCTACTCCGTTCCCCACCTATGAACATTTACAACAAAATGTCTTATGGGGTATGCCTTAATATAATAACTGGCTTGACCTCATGTACCTTCTTATGCATAGGATGGAAAATATAGAGGCTTCTACCTCTGGGGAAAAAATATGCTCACATATAAGTAAATTTGAAACAAACTCATCAATCTTTCCTTCCTAATTAGGTTGTATCCCTCGTAGTGTGAACTTCTTAAATTTATGAAATTTCAAAACAAGGAAGATGCCCAACAATAGATTAACACATTTAGACATTCTTGTTACTTTATATCTCATGATGATGCCCTCATTTTAAAGATATTTCCCATATCATTAGCTCAACCACCATTACATTGGTATAAATACATCCCTCAATACTCTATATTTTCTTTTGGGAAATTGACTCAAATCTTCTTAAAACACTTCTCCATTAATATCGCAAGGAAAGTTATTGTAACTAACTTATACACCATAAGAGAATTTGATGATCATTCCTTTGCCTACCTTATATCTCGGTGCAGAGGCCTTATAAATTAAGTAACCTTATCCCTTCCTTAGTCAAAATTAATTGAATTATTTTTAATATCATACAGTAAGCATATCTCATCAACACTACAACTATAATCATTTAAAATTTTCAATTAAGCATTTACCATGGCCCATAAACAAGAATTTTCAGCCTTATAAGAATGTAAAGTTAAGTTAATAATAATTTCAAATCCAACCTCTCCAAAGGGACCAACAATTCTAAAACTAAATTTACAAAAAATGTTATTATTTTAAAATTCACACCTCGAAAAACAACGAACCAATCCAAACCTTCTACCTCCCAAACACAACCACAAAAACCCTTAATATAATTTCTTCCTCAACAATACACACCCTTAGGGGAGTCATATACTTCCATTTTAGATAAACTCCTAAAAAATCCATTATCGAGATTCCTCCTATCATACCCCTTGACTATTCTCACCCCAAACCTAGTTGGTATAATGAAAGTAATTTTTGTGCTTATCATTATGTACCTAGTCATGGGGTCAATAAATGTCAGTATTTTAAAGGTTTGGTTTAGAATATTTGAATAAAGGTATGATGTAGTTAGATGGGAAGAAGGTTCAGATCATAGGTATTATCAGAGTTATTCCCCTAAAATTTTACTCTTATCCCAATATCATGGTCACCTAATAATTTATTGTGATAGACATCCTACTAATCTTTGTGCTATGTCTATCAAGATATTATACTACCAAGATAGGTAGATACTTGTCTTTGGATTGGTCTCACTTGACCTTAGGGACCAACTATAGTTCAAAATTAAAAGTGTTATCTAAGCCAATATATCTATAACACAAAGATGATGAGGCTATGATAAATTTCAAAGCAACACACACTTATTTCTCTTAGAAAGAGATGTATCACGTAGAAATTATTGAATAATAAGGAGTGGCAAGGAAAAAAAGCCTAAAAGAAGTCATTATCAATGAATCTATTAAGAATGATTATTTTGTGAATTTTGATGACACTAGACTAGATACCTATGTAATCCATGATGTAGATCAGGCCATCCATGAGGTCATGAAGAATGAGGATCAAAATAAAAAATGTGAAATTGAGACCAGTTTTTGGACTCTACATGTTGATGGTGCAAGATGTAAAACCATCTCTAGAGCTGTCATCTAGTTGGTGTCTCCATATAGAAATAATTCCCTATTAGCCTTTTGATTCCAATTATTTACATGAGTAATTAATCCAAATATGAAGCACTAATCCATGGCCTCAACCTCACTATGTGCATGGGAATGAAGCAATTAAAAGTGTTTGGTGATTCTAAATTAATGGTGACATAACTAAGAGGGGTCATGGCTATGAAGAATGTCTATAAGATATCCTAACACCACTAAATATGGTATTTGATTTAAGTATTTGAATGATTTAATATTCAAATCATTGTTATGTCCATTATATCATAAGTGGACATCATGGTGGTGATTGGCTCCTAGTTTGATTTGGTGACTGATTTATTCACCAATAAATAAGTAGTGTGGGTGATCATCAGGCCTACCATTCTAGATAATGACCAGAATTAGAAAGTATTTAAAAATGATGCCCAAACCATCATGTTTCTATAGTAGTCATATGAATTTATGGAGTAGTTATAACCAAAAATCAAAGAAGCCTATGGGAATCAAATCATGCAATTGAAGTCCACCAAACTTACAAAGGGGCTAATCACCCTAGAGAATCTATTTGATTATGATGATGATAGGAATGACAAATAGAATTTTGTCATAGATAAATTTCACTACTCTAATCTTAATGTTGGAGGTAAAAGAAAACTAAAATTAAGGAAAGAAGTTTCCCAAAAAGATAAGGACTAACCGGTGTCTTTTTGTAACAATTATGAAGGAGTGATGGCCTAGACAGATGATAGCCTAAAGAGATATGACCATGAGGTTATTTATCATATCATTGATCTATTTGAAGGCTCCAAACTTGTACACTTGAGGCAAAGGCTGGTTAACCCAAAAATTGAGTCTCTCATGGCTCAAGAACTAAGGAAATTGATCAAATCAAGAATCATATACCCAATCAAGCATTTGAATTGAGTATCTAACCTAATTCTAGTGAGAAATAATAATGGAAAAATATAGTTATGTGTGGATTTATGGTATTTAAATAAAGTGTCTCTAAAGGATCATTACCCCCTTTATTTAATGAAACAAGTCCTCTAAATAATAGTGGGTGCATAAATGTTTTCTCTACTGGATAAATTCTTTAGATATAACTAGGTATGGATCAATAAAGAGGACCAACATAAAACCACCTTCACCCAAAGTTGGAAACCTTCATGTATGTGAAGATTCCTTTAGCCTCTCTAATGTAGGGTCTACCTTATAATAAGCCATCGACATAACCTTTCAAGGCTTAATAAGAAAAACATCCTTCTCTATTTGGATGATCTCATGGTGTTCTCTAAGAAGAAGGAAGATCACTTTGATCACTTGGATGTTTTATAAAAATGCCAAGAGTTTAGGGTATATCATAACCCCAAAAAATGCATCTTTAGCATCCTACAAGGCAAGTTATTAGGATACATAATATCTAAATAAGACATCTCTATTGATATTTATAGAGTAAAGGCCATAAGGGATTTAACATTACTAGTCAATAAGAAAGGGAGTCTAATCTTTCCTAATAAAGATCGATTTCATCATCATATTGATATCCAACTTTGTAGAGCTAGTTAAGCCAATCACATTAATGCTGAAGAAGGATGAACATTTTAAATGGACCATCAAAGGGAGAGTAGTATTTGATAAAATTAGGGATTTTATATTCACTACCCCTGTGTTAGTCAATCCTGACTTCTCCAAAGACTTCATCATGTGTGTTTATGGGAGCAGACATAGATTAGTAGTTATGTTAACATAAAAGGTAGAAGGGTAGGCAAACACCTAATTGCCTTTTATTCAAGAGCCTTTCATGGGTATGATACCAAGTAAAATTTCATTAAAAATAAATATTTTACCATCATCAAAGGTCTCAAAAGGTTTAAAAAACTGGTAGTGGGGAACAAGATAATGGTATACATGGAAAATTCTAGTGTTAGAGAGTATATAATGTAAAAATAATAACTAAGAAAAGGGTTGATTATATCACCAAGATCATAGAATATGACAATGAGGTCAAACCAACCAAGGTGATATGAGGAAGAGTGCTTTGTGAGTATCTGGCTAAATGTGTAGATGACTTGATAGTATAATAAGATACAATATAATAAATTTTGGTGAATCATTCTAAACCAATGGGTTTTAGGTTACTGATAGGACCCACTTTATGCAAATTGGTTGATATTTTGATTGCCTCCCTATGAATGAAAGAATACTTTACAAGTTGTGAAGGACTAGTTACATGATAATACAGAGAGTCTTTTTTAAAATTAACTTTGATGGAGAACTTATTTGATGTGTTGACTACAACCAACCTATCAAGATCTTGCATGACATTCTTCTTTCCCCTTTGGGTGGATATTAATCTATAAAGATAATCGTGACTAAGATCATGCATGTGGGATATTCTTGGTCAACCATGTTTTTTGATTGCCATTAGGTAGTCAAAAAATTCCAATAATGTCAATTATTCATAGGAAAGTGGAATAATTCAACCATGCCACTAAATCCAATTTTGATTGATAAACATTTCATGTAATGGGGCTTGGATTTCATTAGGATGATAAATCCTATATCTAGTGTGGGGAAAAAGTGGATACTCATAGCCATCAATTACTTTACAAGGTGGATTGAAACATCCTCGATGAAGGATACAACTAAAAACATGATCCTTAACTTCCTACATGAGCTAATAATAAGGTTTAGCCTACCCAAAAAAATCATTTTTGATAATGTGAAGGCTTTTCTTGGTTTTAAAATTTTATAATTTGTGCTCTAAAATAACATTTTCATAAATACTTCATCCAATAATTATCCACAAGATAATGGGTTAGAATAATAGACAAATAATAAACTTATAAGATTGATAAAATGAATGGGCATCAATCGATAGTGGGAGTGGCATATACATCTCAAAATAGCTCTATGGGCCAATTGGATTACTCCCAAGTAGATCCTAAAGATTTCCCTATGTGAACTAGTATACCAAAAAGAGGTGGTCACACCCATATCAATAGAGATTCCCACCTTATAGATTTTGAAAGCTATTGAGATAGCAAAGAATGGAGTGATGGAGGTTAGGTTGGTAGAATTTCTCAAGATCCAAGAAGTGAGAGAATGAACCAGTAATGCTAAGGTCAAGTGATGGTAGGTGGTCAAGTGATGGTTTGTTAAGAAAGTGTCTAACTTAGGTTTCAAGCTGAGGGATTTGGTTTTAAAATAGGATGAAAGGGTCACAAAGCTGGGAAATATGTATAATTTAATTCCCTCTATAGAGGCCCATTTTACATCATTGGCAATAAGTAGGGTAATGCTTTCGAGTTAGAGGAAGAAAAATGAAATACCTTAGAGATTATAGTTAATGGAATACATTTAAAACACTTCAACTAATTATTAGATCCCCTTTTTACATTGTTATATTCCCTTCCTTGTTATTGTTTCCCTTATTTGTTGTTAGTTTCCCTTTTTTGTTGTTTCCTTTCGAGAATAAGTGTTGTTAGCATAAGTTATTCATCCAATTTTCAAGGGTCCATTCTTTGGCTCCCTTAGTTTTGAATCATCCATTAATATAAAACTATCTACCCCACTCCCATTGCCTTTAATGTTAGATGCACATTATTGCATGGTTCCCCATAAGTATTATCACAAATCTCTTGTGAGATGTTCTTCAAGCATTTGTGTTGCCTTTAACATCTATGGGGTGGTAAAATTCAAAATTTACATGATGATAATGCTAAAAATTGTTGTATTATAAATACCCCTCTCTCAATCAATCTAAACACTTAAATGCCTAAGATTTTTGAAGAGAATTGAGCAAAAAATTGAGAAATTGAGTAGAGTAACTTGAACCAAGAGAATCAAGGAAGAATCACAAGAGTTATAAGTAGAAATCAAATATATAGTATTTTATTTAGATCAGAGAGAATTTATGAAAATAACTAATGGTATGGATACTTCTACATCCTTGTCAGATAGCAAAAGGCATTTGAGGAAGTAGAAAACCCATGGGTTGGGTAGTCATGGAGACATTCCCTAGTAGTATGTAGTAATCAAATCATATGCTTATTCCTTTACATAACCAAGACCCAATGTACCAAATTTTAAAAGTGTTTCCAAGGGATGATAAAGGGACCCCTCACTAGTCTTAGATTATGCGGATGGGATCTTCAATCCCAAGTTTACCAAGAACCCAAAGATATTGAGGGAGGGCACCCATATCTGAATGATCAAAAAGGTTTAAAACAATGAATACAAGTTATTTGGGTAAAATATTTGGATCTCCATATTGTCCCAATACATTATTCCTCTTATGCACTCATGCCTAGAGATCATTTCCTTATACATAGATATATATGATGCTAATACTACAAATATTATAGGCATCAACCACCTAAAGGTGGATGTTAGTGCCAATGAAATAAGATATGTGATTCACCTCTCAAGTGACCCTAATACTGAAATATGTGGTATGGAGAGATTAAAAAATATTTGGGACTCCTAGGTCTATAAGATAGAGTTCACCAATTTATTCCTCTAGAGAAATTACACCAAATTGCGTCCTCTACCCATTACCCTCATGAGCTTTGTGATGTAAGACATGAAAGATACCCTTTTCATTTTAGGATTTATCCTAAGGATGGACTCAGATGCTACATCATCAATTTATAATTGGGGGAAGACTTCTTTATGAAGATTGTAAGTAAAGAGAAGGTTTATAGGATGGAATTTATGGATTTTATCACCATTGGCATGCATAATGAGTTGGCAAACTTATCAACACAAAATACCTTGAGGTATTTCTCCTTCCCTCTCCATTTGATCTTGTATCAGAGATCTTAGTTATTTTCTTCATACTTTACCTTAAACTCCAATGAAATGGGTACCCATCTTAATATGATGATCCTTATCTCTACATGGACCCACATTCTATCAGCCATGTAAGATTAATATGAGTTTTCAGAAAGCTTCATATCTCTAATCCTCATCAACCGTAGTCATTAACCCATCACTTTCAAAATGATGGACTAAAAGAGGTCATGTCTCAATAATAAAAGGATTCATATTGATTATTTTTTTAGGGCCCATTTTAAATTCATCTAGGTCCATAAATTTAAGGAGGAGCCATTCTAGCTCCTACATTTACTAAAAAATAGGACCCTATCTTTAGAGCTAGCTTGCCAACTCAATGCAGTCAACTTGGTATATGGCATGGGACATAAGAAGAAGGCCTTGTATGATGTCCCATTCTCAATAAGAGGCATCATAGTGGTGAAGAGGTCATAGGATTTCCTTCTTGCACTTAATATCATAGAGCTTGACCTTAACTAGATTTATGACCAGTAGAACTATAATATGGTTGGCCACATATCCATGTTGAATATTTCCACCCCATTATTCCATGAGCCCCAACCATACCTATAATATTGAAGGTCACATATGGAATATGATATTAAGTATTACATGGATCTATCCAAGATCTTATCAGATACCCACAAGTAGTGGGAGTCTTTTTATAAAGTAGTATGAGAGTTTGACCCCATGAAGAAAATGAAAAAGGGGTTGAGAATGCAACTCATTTAGAGGAGCTAGGGCTAGGATAAGATAGATTCCTTTTGGAAATATAGACAAGATATTGGTCATTAGGAGTGAAATTTTGATGATCTAGATGCATACAAGACATTTGAGAACCTTTAGGATGAGCATCATGAGGAGGAAGCTCTGGTTGAAGAATTATTGATCAATGAAGAAGAGGAGGATATATTGATACACCTTTAGAAGAATAATAGGATACCCCTTTAGATAAGGATGGGGAAGTTGCAGTTATTTAGAGGTTTATGACCTAGACACCTCCTTTATATCTATAACCAATTGCTCTATAGTAATATAAGTCCTCTTTGGGGCATCTTGAGTTAAGGTCATCTAAATATAGATCTATGGTTGAAGATTCAAGTTCTCCCCTTGATCCCCCACCAAATAAGGTATGATTTTTCTCATCCCATTATTTCCACTTCCACTTCCATTATTCAATCCCTCTTCACCCTCCATAATTTCCACTCAAATCATACCACTCTCCACTTTCCAATGTATCACCTTGCTCATGCCACTTTCCTTCACATAGGTGATCACCTCACACCATTTCTCACTCATTCATCTTCATCATCCACATCATCATATATTATGTTGAAATCACCCCACACCACAAAAGCAAGTGACCATTTATTTTGTCTCACCACAAGGATATCCCTTCATGAGGGAGTTAATCTAATTATAGGAGTAGTTTCATTAGTATTTAGATACTAATAAAAAATCCTAAGAGGCCCAAGTAGAGAAAAGAAGAGGAAAATAAGCCAAGGCCCTGGTAGTGCCTCATATGTGTTCATTATTTAACCCAACATAACAATCTCTAATGATTTCACACATGGTACCCTAAGTAATCAAGCCCAAAGAATAGATGAAAACATGGGATTCCTAAATAAATTCCATTGGCCTCAAACTCAACTAAGATATACCTACTGATATGGTTGAGTTGATGAAAGAAACATAGAAGTATATCACCATAGACTATATCAAGGTTGGCTAATGATTGGAGAAGAAAGACATGGAACTCATAAGAGTGAAATATATAGTTAACCACCTCAATATTAAGGATAAGTAAACATAAATGGATCTCATCAAAATTATATCTAAAATTTAGAGCTACATCACCAATAAGAGATTCCAAGTGGAAGCTAACTGAAGAGCATAATTGTAGATCTAGGTTGTAGAACTAAAGACCAAGATAGATGGTTTGAATAAGGAGCAGTATTTTATGGAGAATAAGCTAAAAAAGAAGGAATAAGAGATATCATAGACCTATAAGAGTCTATTGGACTCTAAAAATGTGTAGATGTAATTACAACATTAGATGTAGTATGAGTCCTCAGCCAAGGACCAAGAAATACCCTAATTAAATAATAACCTCTCCACCCACTCCTAAACCATGGGCATCCTCCCCATGGTCCAAAAATTATATGTATCCTATTTAGAGAGGATAAATAATGTGTTTTTGAACTTTAATTCAATGTTTTGGTTCATTATGGACTCTCAGAGGCTAAGCTCCTAGGTGAACGCATCCATAGACTAGGTCCTAACTTTTGTGTCCTCTAATTTTCAATATTCATAGCTCCTCATCTAGAAACTATAAATCATGATGGACATGATGATATATGTAGTAGGGGTGGTTGACCAAAGGTATGCAATGATGAAATTCAATGAGTTCCTAAGCTATAACAAGGCAAAAACAAAGTAAAAAGCATTTTAGATGCCTTAGAAAAGTTAGTTTGAAATATAAAGGGGTATATCAAATATATGGTCTAGTTGGGACTCCCTTCCCCATTATTCATATAAAAAACTATCCTCTTAGAGGAAAAAATAAAATAGATACTAGAAAAGAAGTAGAAAGATCAGACTATTTTTGTAGCTCTCTGTCAAGAGCCAAGTGTCTCTGAGGTAGAGACCATTTTGCAGCCTCTCACCTAGTTAGAGTTTTAAATTATGTAAGTTATTTAGGGATTGAATAGCATCTCCTTCAAAGAGATCATTGATTTGGATGTGGCATTTGAGGCTCTAAAGATGAAGACCCATCTGAAGGAGGAAGATCAGATGCCTTTGAAGGCTAGTCTTCAAAAATTGTAGGTTTTAGAGGCCTCACCCCTTTTTTTAATTTTGGTTCGACTAGTTTGGGAACCAAAAGTTTTGGGTTCTTCCATTTGTAGGTGGATTCCCCCTATAAGTCACTAATAACAATTTATCATTATCCACATTTTAGAGTTTTGGAGTAGTAAGCTTTTGTCATAGATGATCTTAAAAAGTTTGGCACTTGTATTGTGGCCCCCTCTTTTTCTTGGGGTCACTTTGTCTATTTTTGGCTAAGTCTTAAATTCCTCTTATAGTTTCCATGTGGCATCCCAGTACTTTTTCAACTCAAAAAATTTGTTGATTTCTTCAAGAGAAGTGTCAACCCTTCATGTGGCATCCTTGTGCTCACCCAAGAGAAGTTTATTTTGTCAAACTTTTAAGGGGTACTATTAGATGATAGAGTAATAGGTAGGGCCCATTATGTAGTTATAGTAAGAAGTATGTGGTTCTCACCATGTAGTACCAAGACACTCCTCAAGAGTAAAGGTTTATTTTTTAGGGCTCTAGATTGTGTAATTGGTTGATAAGGTTAGGAATGGGGCCCACCATGATAAGAAAGAAGTGAGATTTCCATGTGGCATCATGATGCTTGTTTAAGGTGAAGTTTCCAATCAGACCTTCAAGCAGTGCCATTGGAAGAGAGAAGTGGGTTCCCACTTCTAACAAAAATTCCAAATGTGATTTTGAAGGTGGACACATTTTACCACCACACTTATTCTAAGCATCATGAGTATCACAAGGAATTAAAATTTCACCATATATGGGTTTCTAAAGAACAACCACAATCATGAGTTGAAGTCTTATAGTCAGTTGTAATAGACTCATCATGAGATCAAGTGTCGGGTTCTAGGTGTTATTTCCTCAAGGGGTTGTTGTGCCTATATATGTAGAGCTCTTTTATTTGTAAAGGGATAGAACATTTAGATAATTATTTACTACTCAAGCAGCCATTTTAATAATTAGTTATATAAAATAAGTATTGGTAGTTTTTTTTTTGGTTCTAAGACCTTAGTAGGTTACCCTCATAAGAAGGATTGTACTATATAATATGCCTTTGGCCTTGTGTATGGTGTTTTCCACCCAATAATGAAGAGGATGTGGTGTTCTATGTCAAACTGAGTAGAAATCTATTGTTATTTGTTATCTCTTTTCCATGCTCCTATAGTATTGATTCTTGTTTATGATTATGGACTTTAATTGATGCATGTACTCCTTTAATAGTCTATGATATTATAAGCACATCAAGATATTTTATGCAATAGTAGCTAGATGTATTAAAATCTTGGTGCATCACCTTAATTAGGTTGTTTCAATTTATTCAAATTTAACCCTTCCCCATTTTTATCTCCAATTAGTTTGAAGAGCCAACGTCTAAAATACTAGAGGTTTATTTATAGAGCACATTTGAGTCCCACATCTAAAAAGCTTCCATAGAATGTTATTTTATTAGAGTGACGGTTTTAGGCATCAACACCTATAAAAGGGGAAAATAAGCAAAAAATTTTAGGAAGTGGAAACAAATTATTTAGGCTGATAAGAGGTAAATCCTTACAACATCCACTAATAAGAATTTATCTTCATAAAGAGGATATCCATACTACTTCTGATCAAGATCGAAAAGGGAAAATGGTTATGCCACCAACTCAAACTAAAACATCCATATTAGGACTTTACCCTTTTGTAAGGCCAAAAGCAACCACTATTGAATTTTTCCTCTAAGAAACATACACTAGTAGAAAAGTATCTTACCATAATAATAATTCCAATCCATAATCCCTTAGATCCTTATTACCCTCAAATTTCTGGTATAAGGTCTTATTCTAAACATAAAGTACCCTCTATTGGAAACATTCAAATAATCAATGTAAGAAATCAAGATATAAATTTTATTGCATCCCCTATGGAAATGCCTTAAATGTGCAAAACCTAACCAAGATCCATTATGGGGGTATTATTCCATGATTCTTTATCATCTCCTTTAAACTTCCCTTATCACACTACCACCTATAAGGCTTGTTAACCCCTATACTCAAAACCTAGTATGATATCAAGAAAATAAAAAATGCACTTACCATCAAATATTGAGGAATGATACTAAAAGTTATAATGCTCTCAATGTTGTAATTTGAGATTTATTAGTAGAGGATGATCTTTTATGGGAATAGTTTGGTCCTGATTATCCTCATAATCAATCCACTAGAGTTATGACCACACTAGGAACTAGTACATTATCGAGAGGGTCAAAATAAATATCAAAAAAGGAAGGTAAAACCTTTGATAAAACTCAATATCAACCCATCTTAGACCCTCTAGACTCAGATAATTTTTGAAACACAAAAAACCAACCATTGTTTTAAAAATATGTAATACACATAGCCTTTCAATCCTAGGCATAGGGTCATAAATCCCAAAATCCCAATAAAACCAAGGTGTCTATTTTAAAATCCCCTAATTCTACTATAAATAATCATACATTACCTATCCCAAAACCTAAAGCTTCTATTATAGGGAAAGCACATAATAATAATCACTTAGAGTTGATACAGATATTGGTTCTAAAATAACTCAACTTTTTCTCAAAATGTCTTTATACGAACTTATCCAAAATCCTCTACAACATTACAAAGTTATGATAGAGGCATTTCAGGTCACCTAGGTATAATTAGATTAATCTCATCCTCTATCAAATTTAATTGGATTCTTATAAAAGTCATCATCTATCACATTTCATGATTCTTAATTATCCCCATTACAACCTGATGACCAAGACCCACCATTATTTATCATTGCCCAAGTTAATCAAACATGGATCAAAAGAGTTATGATTGATAATGGAGCTAGTATAAATATTATATCCTTACACACTTTTAGGCAAATCTAATGACTAGAAATTATTATGGCTCAGTCTCTAGCCATCCTATGAGCCTTTAATGACATTATTTCCCCCATATTAGGTACAATCATCCTCCATATCCAAGTATGTATATGTACCCTCCCAGATGTATTTACGTGATAGAGGGGAAATTTTAATATAACATCTTATGAGGACATCCTTTAATACATGGTATGCATTATGTCCCCTCTACTTTACATTTATACCTTAAATTTGGACATGGAGGTAAGATCCATGTCTTCCCAATAGATCCACATCCATTTAAGACATACAACCTGACTTAATATCCTAATGATGTCTTGACCCCCTAAATAACTTGATATAATTATTTTTAGGGGAAACATCAATTAGTTCTATTAATACCCTCATCCCGTATTTCTAGTGGAAACTCCTTTGACTTGGTATTCCAACATGTTAACTATTAGCACCTTATCAACCAATTAAGAATATGGACACCCTGATCAATAGTGTACTTACTAACCCAACCTAGGATATATTATCCCATTTAACCCCCATACCTCTAAACACACTTAATTTATAGAGTAATTGATTAACCCCTTTATATGGGGAAATTCAAACATGTACCACACTTTTATCATCTAACTTTTCCTTTCTTGACAAACTACACTTCACATAAACCTATCTACAATAATTTTCTTTGAAAGGCTTTAGCATAAGACGTTATGAACATGGAGCCCATGAAATTATGATGAATGACCTTTGAAAACCATATGACAAATATGGCCTTAGTTTCAAGAAAACTCATGAAGCCAAAAATGATAAAACTTTACTATTCAATATCCATATAAATATGGATGATGAAGCACCATCATCCTCTCTCAGTTTTCCTACAGCAATTGATGACACCATTTCCATTCCACTTAATTTTTTTTATTAGCACCATTTACTTAGAACAAATAACTTATCAAAACAATGAAAAAATCCTACAGATTCCCCTAACTTTTCTTGACCTAATAGATGAAAATTACTTAGTGCATGTAATGGAGTGTCTATATGACTATATTTTAACATATTTAGGTGTAAGGGATTCATATCTAAAGAATTTCATGCCATATGATTCTCCTTGTCTTTTAAATGAAGTTATAAATGATATTAACATGAGAACACTTAGGGTCCCATGAAACATCAAAGTTAGACAATCCTTAGATTCTCAAGAACAATAAAATTTCATAACATTCCTTGATAATCATAGCCAAACCTTTTCATGGTCTTATATTGATATACTAGGAAAATATCTTGAGATATTTGTCCATAACATCATCCCCATTCCTAAAGTTAAACTAGTAAAAAAAACTTCAAAAAATGAATCCTCAAGTAGTGCTTCTTGTTAAGGAAGAATTTAGTGGTTTTTATCTATAAAATTTATCTAACCCATCAATTATCCTCAATGGTTATCTAACATAGTAATTGTCACAAAGCCTATAGGGGGACTACAACTTTTTACCAACTTTCAAAATATTAACATTGCTTGTCCAAAAGATGATTTTCCCCTTCCTAATATCAACCAGCTCATGGATCTCACTACAAGACATGAAATGTTTTCACTCATGGATAGATTTTATAGCTATAACCAAATCCTTATCACCCTAAAATATTATCATAAAATTACTTTTATTACTCTATGGGGGAATTTTTTATATAGGGTCGTCCCTTTTGGTTTTACAAATGAAGTAGCAACTTACCAGTGGGCCATGACCTATATTTTTAGTGAATTAGTTCATAAATCATTGAATATTATGCAAATGATTTCCTTGGTAAATCTAGGTATCATAAAGATCAGCGATCTATCCTTTAGATAATCTTTGTCCATTTAGTCAAATATCAAGTTACTCTTAACCCTAAAGAGTGTATCTTTGGGGATTTATTAAGAAATATTTTAGGTTTTATTATATACCTTTAGGGAATTGAGTTTTATCCTACTAAAATTAAATGAATTATTGATATTCCACCTCCCTCCAACCATAAACAACTTCTTAGTTTACAAGGGAAACTATAGTCTATTCACCACTTTATTTCATGATTATTTGACCGATGACAACCATTCCATCACCTTCTTAATAAAGACACCTAATTTTTATATGATTCAAATTATCAAGTGGGATTTGATATACTTATTAAGTATCTCTTAACTCCCCTATCCTTATTCCATCAAGAGAGGATAAACCATTTTACTTGTATATCTCAGTTACAAACCATGCTTTAGGCACAATGCTTACCCATCAAGATGAACAACATAGAGAGAAAGTAGTCTATTATGTAAGTTGTGCATTGGTTGAATATGAGACTCATTACATGCATATTTAATAACTATGTTTGGATTTATAACTCATAGCTTCTAAACTTTTCCACTATTTGCTTAATAACAAAACCTATATGATTGCTAATATCGATCACCTTGAGTTCATACATTAGAAAACCTATTAAAATAAGTCCATGGCAAGATGGATTATAATACCCCTAGAAAATAAAACACTATTAGTATATTTTAACTCTCACCCATTATTAAAATATTAGAGTTATATTTACTTTGAGATAGAACTATGTGCAATTATGTTTACCCTTACTCTGGATGTCATCACTGAATAATCATAAGTAATATATGTAAAAGAATATTCAACTATAACTTATTAGAATGAATAATTTGATAACATATATGCAACAGATTAATCCATTTCATTTTAGTTTTACATATATATTGTCATATGTTTTGTTGTAATTTATATTATTACATTTTATTCTTAATTACTTCATACAATAGGCAGACATCCTCTTAAGGAAGTGTACCACATCCTAGAGCTAATCTATCATTAGGAAGTCCACTTATCTATCTTATTAATTAATATTTTTTTAGTTGTCTCTTATGTGTAGGTAATCCTTCCTCACCAAAAAGGAGTTCCCACTTCATTGGATCAATGATGTACAACCTTCATTATAGGTATCCCTTTAAAACCTTATATCATAATTTTTGTTTTTAGAAAGTTTATTTATTAATAAAAATAAACAAAAATATACTAAAAAATTCTAGCATGCCTGGTGGCACCCCTAGGGTCTCATGATTCTTATTGTGTTTTATTGTGAAGTTATCTATTAGTTTAATTTTCTTGATTGTGTGTTTGCATTCAAAAAACAGAAAATACAAAATTCTTGCTTTCCTTTTTAAAGTCTAAAAAAATAATTACATTCATCACCCTACTTGTTTAGATAATCCACATATTAATTTAGGTGGATTAATACATCCTGATAGTCATACACTCTCACACTTATCAAAACCATGGCAATATTAAAAACAAGTATCAAAACATTTCCTACCTAGGTGGACCTACTTAGATTTCATCAGCAAGGGGAAAATTGATTCATTGTACCTACTACGTATAATTTTTTTGGAAAATAAGTATAAAGGATAATCACCCAACACCCTTACCATTATGGTGTGTGAAGTAAAGGGGTAGGCCCCAATACCAAACCATGTACTTCTTCCCAACATAGAATTAGGCCTCAACATACCTTAAACAAAACCAAAAGAAGATTTAGATTACCATTTATTAGTACCTTTGTTAACCTATGTCCCCACTAAATTCTATATTTTATTCCTTAAAAATACTAAAAATCTTTACATACTCTTAATAGATTGTGTTTCTCTCACTAAAATGAGATAATAAAAAACATTGTGTCTTTATATTTCATTATTATTATTTTTTTTAGTGTTACATTGTTGTAATGAAAAAATAGTCACTTAAATATATTTAATCTCATACCTCATCCTCATCCATGGAAAACACAATGATACCTCCTACCTCTCCTAATTCCATGGGGGAAGGAATTCCCCAATTTTATACATATGGAGACCTAGAATTCAATAATATATTGGATAGTAATTCAATTTCCCTCAACCATTATCTTAGTACTTGATCCATATAAATTATTATTTCCCCTCTAACCCAATCTTCTCATTTTTTACGACATTAAACCAAACGAACATAAAGTGATTTTTATGGCCATGGTTTCCTCTTTTACAAATCTAACTCTAACAAGTTATGATACCAATAGAATGTAACCCCTAGATAATCAACCACTATTAGTATATAGTAACCCTTATCTAACCATTACCCAAACCCAAAATATTATTATAGCCCAACTTATGCTTACTCTACCACCCTTTAATTCATCCCAAAATTTAGTAATCTCAATACTTGAGACTCTCCCACCTATCCAAACAAGCATAACTTTGAATCCTCAAACCCAACCTTTATAGACTACATGATAGGTTCCTCCAAGTCAAACTCTTCATTAATATGTACCCTTGACTACTCAATACCTAGATCACTCACAATACCTTATAACCACTCACCTTCACTCAACCCTACAACAAAACATACCCTTTCAAATCCCATAGTGTGTGGCTACATCTTAACCTATCATGACCAATTCTATTGGTTATCCCCATCCACAACCATTTTCCACTCCATTTCCCACTTATAACATTTACAACAAAATGTCTTATGGGGTATGCCTTAGTATAATACACAACCTAATGTCATGCACCTTCTTATGAATAGGATATAAAATATAGAGGTTTCTACCTCTATGAAAAAAAAATGCTCATGTATGAGTAAATTTTCAATGAACCCATCAATCATTCCATCCAAATGAGGCCATATCTATCATAGTGGGAACTTCCTAAATTTATGAAATTTCAAAACAAAAAATATCCCCAGCAACACATTAGGGCATTTAGACATGATTGCTACCTTATTTCTCATGATAATTCCCTCCTTTTAAGGACATTTCTCATGTCATTGGCTGGACCAACACTATATTGGTACAATTCCATCCCTCAATACTCCTTTTTTTCTTTCAAAAAATTGCCTCAAATATTTTTAGAACACTTTTCCATTAATATCAAAAGGAAAATGACCATAACCAACCTGTAAACCATTAGACAATTTGATGATGAGTCCATTGAATACTTTATAACTAGGTGCTGAGGCCTTATAAATTAACTAAACTTCTCCATTATTAAAAATTAATTGAGTTATTTTCAAGATCATGAACTAAGCATGTCTCATCAACACTATAAGTATAATTATTTGAAACTTTTGATGAAGCCTTTACCATGGACAGTAAACCCAAAGTTTGAGCCTTAGAGGAAGGAAAATTTACGCCACTTAATAATAACTTAAAACCCAACCCCTCCAAAGGGACCAACAATTCTAAAATTAAAGACACAATAAATTCTATTTTAAAATTGGCACCTACAAAAACAATTAACCAATCTAAACCTTCTACCTTCCAAACACAACCACAAAAAACCTTAACATAATTTCCTCCTCAGTAATATACACACTTATGTGAGTCATATGCTTTCATTTTAGATAAAATACTAAAATTCTCCATTATCAAGCTTCCTCCAATTAGACCCGTTGATGATTCTCACCCCAAACCTAGTTGTTCTAATAAATGTGATTTTTACGCTTATCATCATGTACCTAGTCATGGGGTTAATAAGTGTTAGTATTTCAAAGGTTTGGTTTATAATATTTGAATAAAAGGGCGATGTATTTATATGAGAATAAGGTTTAGATTGTAGGTATTATCAAATCTCTTCCATTAACATTTTACTCTTGCCCCAATATCACAGTCACCCAAGAAGTTATAGTGATAAATATCCCACTAATCTTTGGGCTATGTCTATCAAGATATTTCACCACCAAGATAGGTGGATAGTTATCTTTAGATTGGTCTCACTTGATCTTAAGGACCGAATATAGTTTAAAATTGAAATTTTTGTTCGATCTACTACATATAGAACACATAGTTGATGAGGCTATGGTTAATTTTGAAGAAACACACACTTCTTTCTCTAAAAAAGAGATGTATCATGTATAAATTCTTAAATTAGAAGGAGTGGTAGACAATAGGATCCCAAAGGAAGAATTTCTCATCAATGAATCTATTAAGAATGATCCTTTTAAAAAATTTAATTCCACTAACCTTGGGACCTATGTAATCCATGATGTAGATCAAGCTATCCCCAAGGGCATGAAGAAGAAGGAGGATCAAATCAAAGAACTTGAAAGTGAGTCCAATTTTTGGAATCTACATTTCAATGGTATAAAATGTAAAATTGGATCTAGAACTAGCATCTAGTTGGTGTTTCTATCTAAAAAGAGACCCTATGAGCCTTTCAATTCCAATTTGTTTATATGAATAATGAAACTAATTATAAAGTGATAGTCCATGGTCTTATCCTCACTGAGTGCATGGGCATGAAGTAGCTAAAAGTGTTATATGATTCCAAATTAGTGGTAAGACAAGTAAGAGGGGTTATAGCATGATAAGAATGTCTACATGAGATCTTACCACCATTGAATATGGGATTTGATTGAAGTATTTGAATCATTTAATATTAAAATAACTCCTAGGTCCATGAGCTCAAAATCAAATAGGATGGTTGTGATCAACTTTAATTTTGATCCAAAGATTTATTTATTCACCAATGAATAAGTAGTGTTGGTGATCATCAAGCCCAACATTCTAGATAATGACCAAAACTGGCAAGTGTTTGAAAGTGATGCCCAAATCATCATGTTTCTCTAGTAGTCAAGTGAATTTATAAAGTAGTTATAATCAATGATCAAATAATCCTATGGGAATCAGATCATGCAACCCAAATCCAACAAAATTCCAAAGGGGCTAATCACCTTGGAGGATCTATTCAATTATAATGATGTAAGGAGTGACAAACGGAAGTTTTTCATAGATAAAAGTGAATACTCCAAGATTGATTTTAGAGGTAAAAGAAAACTAAAATTAGGGAAAGAAGTTTCCCAAAAGGATAAGCACTAACTAATATCTTTCTACAACAAGTATGGAGTGATGGTCTGGACCTATGATGACCTAAAGTAATAAGACCTCAAGGTTATTCAATATCCCTTTGATTTAGTTAAAGGATCTAAACTCATACTTGAGAAGTAAAGGATAATTAACCTAAAAATTAAGTCTCTCATGGATCAAGAACTAAGGGAATTGATCAACTCAAGAATCATATACCCAATCAAGCATTTAAATTGGGAATCTAACCTAGTTGTAGTGAGAAAGAAGAATGGAGAAATCTAGATATGCATGGACTTTTATGATTTAAATAAAGTATCTCTAAAGGATTATTACCCCTTTCCTTCAATGGAACAAATCCTTTAGATAGTGACAGGTGCATCAATGTTTTTTCTACTAAATGGATTCTTTGGATATATCTAGGTATCAGTCAATAAAGAAGACTAGCATAAAACCACATTCACCATAAAGTGGGGAAATTTCACATATGTGAAGATACCTTTAGGCCTTTCTAATGTAGGGGATACCTTACAATGAGACATGGACATATCCTTTCAAATCCTAATCAACAAAATAATCCTTATCTATTTGGACAATCTCACGATGTTCTCCAAGAAGAAGGAAGATCACTTTGATCATTTAGAGAAGGTTTTTCAAAAAATTTAATAGTTAAGGGTGTTTCTCAACCCTAGAAATTCATCTTTGACATCCCACAAGGTAAGTTATTAGGATACATAGTATCTAAATAAGGTATATCTATCTATACTTATATAGAAAAGGCCATAAGGGATTTAACATTTCTAGTCAATAATAAATGAGTCTAATATTTCCTAGGAAAGATTAATTTCATCATCATATTCATATCTAACTTTTTAGGGTTCGTTACACCAATAAAATTAATGATAAAGAAAGATCAACCTTTCAAATGGACCACTAAAGGGAAATTAGTATTTGATAAAATCAAGGATGCAATATTCACTACCCCTATGCTGATCAATCCTAACTTCTCTAAAGAACTCATTATGTATGTTTATGAGAGAAGAAATAACTTAGTGGCTATGTTAACATAGAAGGAAGAACAAGGGATAGGTGAGCACCTGATTGCTTTATATTTAAGAACCTTGTATGAGTATGAGACTAAGTATAATTTCATCAAAAAATAATTTTTTTTCCATCATCAAAGGCCTCAAAAGGTTCAAGCACTTAGTGGAGAGGAGAAAGATAATGGTATATGTGGAATATTATAGCATCAAAGAGTATATAATGAGAGGATATATCATCAAGAAAAGGGCTAATTAGATCACCAAGATCTTATAATATGACATTGAGATTAGACCAACCAAGGTGATCTGAGGAAGAGGAATTTTTGAGTATCTATCCAAATGCATAGATGCCTTGATATAGGAATAAGATAAATTAGAACTAGTTTTGGTTAATTATTCTGAAGTTGACAGGTGTTAGGTTACTGATAAGACCTAATTTATGCAAATCAGATGATATCTAGATGACCTCCCTATACACAAAATAAGATTTTATAGGTTGTAAGGGATTAGTTACATGTTAGTGTAGGGAGTATTTTTTAAAAATAACTTTGATAGAGAACTTATCTAATGTGTTGAAAACAACTAGGCCAATAAGATCTTGTAGGACATTCATTTTTCCCCTCTAGGTGGACATTTCTCTGCAAATATAACCATGACTAGGATGATACACATGGGATGTTACTAGTTAATCATGTCTTTAACTTCTATCAAGAAATGAAAAAATTCCAAAAATGTTAGTTCTTCACATGTAAGCAAAATAATTCAACCATGACATTGAACCTAATCATGACCAAAAAAACTTTCATGAAGGTGGCAACTGAAAACATGATCCTCAACTTCCTAGAGGAGTTAATAAAAAGGTTTGTTTTGCCCAAAATAATCATTTATGATAATGAAAAGGATTTATTTAGTTTTAAGATTATAAAATTTGTGCTCTAAAATGTCATTTTACTAAAGAATTCATTTAATTACTAATAACAAGGGAATGTCTTGGTAGAATCAATAAATAAAAACCTTATAAGATTGATCAGATGAATGGGAACTAACTAATAGATGGAGTGGAAAATGAATCTAAAAATGGCTCTATGGGCCAACTAGATTACTCCCAAGCAAATCTTAAAGACATTCCTATATGAAATAATATATGAGAAAGAAGTGGTCACATCCATATCAAAAGAGATTCCCACCTTACAACTTTGAAAGTTGTTTAGATAGTGAAAAATAGAGCGATGGAGGTTACATTGGAAGAATTTATCAAGATCCAAGAAGTGAAATAATGAGCTAGTGATGCTAAGGTCACCTGATAGTAGGTGGTGAAGTGCTGGTTTGACAAGAAAGCACTTGACCTAGGCTTTAAGTCAGGGGATTTTGTTTTAAAATACAATAAAAGGTCTACAAAGTCAAGTGAGCATGCAAAATTTAATTCCCTCTAGAGATGCCCCTTTCACATCATTGGTGATAGGTAGGGTAACAATTTTGATTTGGAGGATGAAAAATGTAATTCCTTGGAGATTCAAATTAATGGCATTCATTTAAAACACTTCAACTAATTATTGATTCCCCCTTGTACGTAGTTAGTTAGTTTCCATTCTTTTTTGTTATTTCCCTTCTTTTTTGTTGGTTTCCCTTTAATTTTCTATTTCATTTTGAGAATAAGTGCCATTGGCACAAGTTATTCATACAATTACTAAGGTTCCATGCCTTATCTTCCTTAGTTTTGAATCATCAAGTGTGTTAAGGTCAACATACCCCCTATTTTTGAAAATTAGGGACCCATGTGTTAAATTGTATAGTTAATACCTTGGTACTAGAAATTCTCTTAATAAAAATGTATTTGACATGTTTTGTACATTATTTTAATTTTAGGATCATCCACCCCTTTGTCTAAATGGGCTTCTTTGTTTATGATTTTGCTTTAACTTTGACTAATGCTGTGAATAGTAGATCTCTATATTTCGGATCATAGGTTTAATGGAGCTCTCCTTAATGAGATCATGCATGGGTTTCATAATTCTATTAAATTTGATATTTTATTGTACTTGAATCTATTAAAAGTCAAGTTGAATCCATGTCTAAGCTTCTTGAAACCCTTGTTCATAAACTCTATAACAAGTTTATTTTAAACATAAATTCAAAATTGGTAGGAACAATTTTAGCAGGAGCATTTTAAATAGCCCATGGATTTAAGCCTAATATTTATATTAAGGCTTGGTTTTATTTTTCAACATGACCTATCCTTAATTTAAAATTTATGCATTTGGTCCCTTTCACTCCCCAAACTCCTTTGTCCCCTTTCATTTTGACATGGTCCAAAATTAATGTCTACAGGGTCCTTTTTATTAAACTCCTAGTTAAGTCTGACTTTATTTCCAAAGCTTGGTCTAAAATCTTATCCCTAAGGCCCCATACATATTTATTAACTTGAATGAGACCTCAGCCCTAAGATTTTATCTTAAGTCTTATTTGACCCAATCCCTAACTTAAGTCATGTGATTCTGTGTGGGATCTATGACCTACATGCATTTGAATAGAAATAATCAGACGGTGCAAAATGGACTCAATGAATCCAAAGATTTATCCTATAAGAACCAATAAGAGACAACTACTTGGATCATGATCAATGGTTCACAAGTTTTTAGAGAAATCAAATTGAATGATTCATAATAAGTCAAAAATTTTGAAGGCTTACTATGTTCCATGGGATTTAAATTTGATGTTCTCACACCCATTATTCAACATTTTCAAGGCCATCATTGAAGTCCATGAGGACATAAAATTTAAACACATGGTAATATATTGCCTAATATTAATTTTGACATTCCTGAGAATGTCATTGACATCCAAAAAAATTTCATTGACATCCATGAGATATTCAAAATTCAAACTCATGACCCATTCCCACTTAGATGAATGAACATATCATACTTGGAAGCTTTGTGCTTCAATACTAAGATTAGTTTTTTTTTTATTTGGAAGTTGTGTTTAGGCTTAATATTTGAATATAAATGGGGGATAATTATGAATAACATAGGTTTATCTTGAATATTATCATATGGTTGCATAGTGTTTTTTAACACTATACCAGACCTTAGTTCAAAACCTTATGCTTAGTCTATATACATATCCCTACCATGGTCTTGTGAAGGGTTTTATGGGATCACTAGCAGGGCTTAAAAAAATGTGAAACCCTATGATATGAATCCTAGATTAACCTATTTATGCTAAGGTATGCCTCATATTTATCAATAGATAAAAACCTTAGGTTAAAAACCTTAATTTAGATCCTCTTTCTATATGGGGTCCCCTTTTTCTATGATCTAAACTTAGCCTAAATACTTTGTATTAAGGTTTATTTCATGTTTATTAACATGAAACAAAACCTTAAATGAAATTATTTAACCTAAGTTCTTTGATTAACCCTAGGCTAACTTAAATTTTTTGCACTTTTTTAGTATTGATGACTCGCTCATAATTAAACCAACATGATCAAATGGGGTGGGAACATTGTGGATTATTCAACAAAAGCCCCAAAGGACCATGGGATGACTACATGGCACATAATTTATAACCATGAGACATATAAATGGATGGAGATTATGAATCTCATGGGATTGATAAGTGGCATAACCATAGAGCTTGATATTTTAAATAACCAATGGCGTGTAACTAATAGGATCAATATCAATGATCCAAATTGATCTGTATAGATCGATCTAATAGAGAAAGATCAAAGACAAATTTTAAAAATAAATGATCAAGTTTTAAATCATTTATGAACCAAATACCACAAAAATTCCAATTGGAGGCCACAAAGCTACCACATCGATGCCACCTAAGCAAAAGCAGACAAAACCCAAGATTTTATGGGCTCAAAAAGGAAAAGGTATAAATTTGGAAGTTTTAATCAATTATTAACACAAATTTCATAGAAGATATAATATTTTATGCCACTAAATCTCAAAAAGACTAGTAAAAATCCTTAACATCTACAAAGATCCCTAATTTGATCCCAATTTGATCACATCTAAGCTAAGAAGAGTTTGATTACCATCAGAACAAGTACAAAGTAGCCCTAAAGATGGTTATAGAACACTTTTTAGTAACTTTTATACTCATAACCATCGTATTACGAAAGTTATAGAATATAAAAGACACATAATTTTACTTGACCTCAGATGTGGATGGAAAAATATTCAAGGACACTATATTGGATGCATCAACATTGAATATTGGGGACAATAACTAATATAAGCTCTTCTAGGCCATTAAAGAGTTACAAGCAGCACCAAGGAGGATGAAAAGAATACCACAATATACAAGAGGTACTCTGACATAGTCTCTATCTAAATGGCTAGTCTCCACCATGCGATAACAAAACCTAAGGTACTTTATTGTATTGATATTATTTCTCTTATTTTTAAGGATTCTAGACTTCATTAGGATATGATTATCCATGACTATAATTATAAGAAAGTTGCTTTCATTTTATCTATGGAATTTGAAAGCTACTAAAAACTTCCCATCCCTCAGGTGGACTTGTCCATAATTAAGTAATGGTCTAATTAGAATGACCTAAAAACTGCCCTAGTCATATGGTTATATTCAAGAAACCTTGATGGGAGAATCCTTATCACCCAATTTTGGCTAGTTATTATAATGATCATGACTTTGATAAATAAACTCTTGGGGACTATGATTACTAAGTTTTCAATTCTTACGTCCATGGGTATCATGTCAAATGATGAATTCAAGCACAGCATCACCTTAGTCATGCAAGAGGTAAGAAATAAAATCCAAGGCAAGTTTTGAAGGGAAAACAATAGGTTCATGGATATGATCCTAACTATAGAAAAAAAGATAGCTAAGGTAAAGAGAATTAAAGAGGTTTTAGAAGGAAATGATGGAGACCTAGATGATTTGGAAGATCAATAAGATGAACTCCTCCTTGAGCTAGTTGTCAACTTGAATTTAATTGATGAGCAACATCAAAAGGTGATGAGGTTACTTCAACAAAGCCAAGGGTATTCATCAACATAGGGACCACCAATTGGTTAAGTATATTTTCTTTTGAGAAAACATTTCTAAATTTTAGAAATGGAATATTCTTTTGTAAAGGCACGTGCATTTTGTTAACACGTTTCCTAAATGTCAGTCTATTTTATAAATTTTAGTGTATTTTAAGGAACTTTGTAGAAAGGATAAATATCCTTCACATTTTGTACACTTTTAAGTCAAGGCAACTAATTGACATGTTTCCTTAAAGCCTATAGAAGGAGCATTATCATTTGTATAGAGGGAGAGAGTTTTTGAGCTACAAATCTAGTTTAAACTTTGAAGTAATTAATATAAGCAAAGAATTATAAGAAGATTGTCTCATGTTTCCTTGTGTGAATTGTTATTTAGCCTCTCTCTTACTTTTCTATTCTAGATCTCAAATTTGAATGGTTTTTAAGAATTCTAGATGTGCATCTTTAATACATAGTTTTTAATTTGTGTAAATGCTAGATTAGTTGAATGTTCTTGGGTTTTAATCCATTTTATTTTCTCTACATAAGGATTTTCATATTCTATTTGATTATAGTAGTAAATCTTAAAGTAAAGCTAGTTATTACTTGTATTTCATCTTACTATCCTTAGATACTTTCTTGGTGTGTGGTATGATTTGGGTATATGATATTTAATATTATACATTGGTTAAATTTATGTCTAGTTGGAGTTTAAACTTTATCATGATGTTTGAGGTAAAGATCAATAGTTTGTTTTCTTTCTTCCACACCCTTCTCTTTTTCTCCTTTTAAACTAGATCATTGTAGATTAAAGCCATTTTGGATATTCATTTTTAAATAGTCTTAGATTATAATTCAATTATAAAACACTGATATCAATATAGATTACTGCATCTTGTGAAAAGATTTTTGAGACCCAAGGTGGCTCCAAAACCTCTAAGATTTATAAATATTGTGGAATAGTTTTCTTGCTCTACCACTATTTCATAATAGGTGGCCAGATCACCACAACCTATAACTCATGCTCTAAATTCTTTGAATTCTAAAATGAGAATAATTCTTTAAACACTAATATCACCTATGATACACTTGTTAATCATGGGATATACTAAGAGTGGGGGGTGAATCAATATATCATAAATCTTATAAACTTTCCCTTAATCAAATTCCACTTAACCATACATTCAAGATATGCAATAAAACTGAAACAATAAACACCACACAAGATAGAGAGAGACACCAAATTTAATGTGGAAACCTAGTGTGGGAAAAACCATGGAGAATAATCTCAAGTATATGAATGAACACTAAATCAAAACATAATATTCACAAGCATGAACTTGTAGGAGCACCAACCCCTTTACTGAGCACTAACATAGCAACTATTCATGAGCACCAACCCACAAGATCACCAACCCCTTTGTTGAGCACCAACAGAGCAACAATTCATGAGGACCAATCCATAGGAGCACCAACCCCTTTACTGAGCACCAACACAACAATAATTCATGAGCACCAACCCACAAGAGTACCAACCCCTTTACTGAGCACCAACATAGAAATAATTCATGAGCACCAACCCATTTTGTGTATACCAGACAACTATCTCTTAATGTTTTTATCTAAACAAATTATAGTTCATTACAATATCTCTTTCCTCTCTCCCCTTTTCTCTTCTAAGCTAGATATAACAATTACAAATCATAGTCATCTCTCAATGCTCTTCTAAGCTAGATATTACTATCTCAAATAAAAATCTATCCCACATTATGAATGGCTTCTTAAGCATTTATTTATAGCTTTCCAAATGACCTTTTTACTTCCCCCTTTATGACCATTAAAACCTCATGGAAAATGGAACCAAACTTGCATGACCCTTTGTATCCTTCCATTTGAAAAGTCATGTGGTGACCCTTCATAAGCAAAAGCGTCATTTCCTCTTTTGTCCTTATCTTGGTGACTTTTCACATTCCTCAAAGGTTCCCTTCATGAGAAATTGTGCCCTTCCTCTTTTTTCTTCACTTGGTGACTCTTGAAATTCCCCAAGATGACTCTTCATGGGAAAATGCATCCCATTCTTCTTTTGTCTTTACCCTGTGACTCTTTGACTTCTCCATGGGCCCTTATTTTGTCTTATATGCAACCAAAAATATATTAATTAATATTAAATAAATATTAAAACACATTAGACAAGATATAACTATTATAAACATCATTAAATGCAATGGGGCCTTTATCACCAATAATGCTAGACCTTTAACATCAATGACAATATTTCCAACAATCTCCCCCTTTATCATTAATGACAACCTCAATCATGAAACTGCCACATCCTAAAACCTACACATATTGTCATCTAAAAACATATAGTAACTCCCCCTTACTGTAGTAACTTGTACCTGTTCCCTGTACTTATTTCTAAACCTATACCTATACCTTTTATTGTCCCCCTTTAACATTAATGGAAAAGGGCCTACCTAGAGCTAACACTTAGCTCCCCCTCAACTGATGTTGAACCTCAATGGTAGGAAGTAATATAAATTACTCCCAAATCCTCTTATAGATCTTTGAATGTGTCTTTTGATCATGCCTTTGAGAAGATATCTGATAATACATATAAATTGTTGCCTGTCCTTTGAGCATCTAAAATCAACTCATTTGAATCTTTTATTATAATCTCACAACCTTCTACATAAAACTTTAATGTGTATCCCTGATCACATAGTTGACTTACACTCAATAGATTATTCTTAATACCTTTTACATGCAAAACATTCTTAGTCTTGGTTCTACCATTATCCAAACTCATAGTACCTTTTCTAGCTATCCTAGTAGTGGTTTTATCTCCAAATTTCACTGTGCCACCATTGAATTTATTTAGAGTTATGAACTTACTCTTGTCTCTTATCATATGCCTTGAATAATGACTATCAATGAACCATGTCTTATCTTCATTTCTTACATGCAAAGCTATCTAAACCAACATAGAATCTTCAAGTTGTTTCTTTTGCCATGAACATGTCTGAACCTTCTTCTTGATGAATGGAGCCTTGAAACTCTAGTCCTTCTTGACTGACTTGAACATGCTTCTACGTTACTGAGCTATGTGTCTGAAGTTGTTACATTTGTAACATATTATGGCCTCTTCACCAAAGCTTGATAGAGGAGCAAAAGAGTTTTAGCTTTTGCTTAACTCTACATGACTTTCCTTCTCCTTATTTTTGAAACTATTAGCTCTTTTCTAACATTATAATTACTTATGACCATATCCATTACAATAAAAATAGTAACCATAAAAATAAGACCTATTTGTATATCTCTGACCTGATTGGCTTTTGTATCTTTGTTCCCTCCAACCTTCTTTGTTTGAAATGTCCTTTGTATTCTTCACTTCTTCCCTTTTTGTTTCCTATTTTGTAAGAGCTTCAAAATAGCTCTTTTTCTTTTCAAATTTGATACCTATCTTATCTGAATTTACCTTTTGGATTTATAATATCTTATTCAGCGTGTTAGTGATATCCTCAAATTTTGAATCACTAACTACTTCATCATTGACTACTTTCTCAATATCTTTTAAAGAGGCAATTTCAATAACATACCCTTCACATTATTTTCTTAATTTTTGAAACTATGATGTTAGATATTTTTCATTCCTTTTAGCTTCTTCAATGTGTGCTATTAGATCATCAATTATTTCCTTTGACTCCTTTTCATTTTTCCCAATCTGGTGCTTCAATCTTTGATTCTTCTTCTCAATAGCTTCCAACTCTTCAAAGGCACAAATGAGTTCTCCTTCCATATTCACTTCAACTTCATCCTCTTCTTCTTTTTGATCATCTATAATTTTACTTATAGAGGCATCTTCATGTATGGACATGAATAGAATCTCTTCTTCTAAATCACTGACTCCACTATCTTTGATTGAGCTAGGATCTTTAGAATACAATCTCTTCTTCTAGAATCCCTTCTTGAATTTACCTTTGAAATTCTTGTATGTAGACTTTCCTTTTTCATCATTATCATTACCATTATTTGGGTATTTATCTAAAAAATGTTTAATCTTTCCACAATTAAAACATTTAAAAGGCAATTTTTGTTGATATTTACCCATTCCCCTTTTCGAATTGCGAATGAAAAGAGCTTATTTTTCATCTTCATCATCACTGGAACTATCACTTCATTCTTGAATCTTAGCTTTCTCTTTCTTTGATGTCTTGAAAGTTGTTTCTCTCTTTGAGGTTTTATATTTTTCCATCTACATCTCATATGTCGTGAGTATAAAATGAAGCTCATCCATCTTTAGCTTGGCTAAATTCTTCATCTCCTCAATTGTTGAAACCTTTGCATAATATCTCATTGGTAGAGATATAAAAAAAAATTGTACCATCATTGACTCTTCCAACATTTCTCCAAGACCTTGAATCTAATTTACTATTTTATCAACTCACAAAAGATAACTTTCTATATCTTCTTCTTCTTCTTCTTCCATCTTCAAACTTTCAAACTGTCTTTTAAAAGTTTGAAGCTTAGCTTGTTGAACCTTTCCATCACCTTTATAAATATTCTAAAATTTTCCCCAAGTTTCATGAGAAGATTTACATTGAATAACTTTAAAAAATTCATACTCACATAAACCACATAAAATATAATTTGAAGCTTTAGCATTACATTCACTTGCCTTCTTTTCTATTGGAGTAATTACAAGTGTCTGTGGCTCTTTATATTCCTCCACCACTGTTTGCCATATGTCAAATCTAAGGGCCATTAAATAAGTCTTCATTCTTGTGCTCTAAAAATCATAATTCATCCCATCAAAAAAAGGTGCCTTATTTGTAGAAAATCCTTCATGTGATCCAGCCATCATGCTTTCCTAATCTACCTTCAAGCTATAAATCTTTTTTGAAAGGAACCTGTTCTGATACCAATTGTTAAGCACAAAATATACTGAGAGGGGGGTGAATTAGTATATCATAAATCTTATAAAACTTCCCTTAATAAAATTCCACTTAACCATACATTCAAGATATTCAATAAAACTGAAATAATAAACACCACACAAGATAGAGAGAGACACCAGATTTAACATGGAAACCCAATGTGGGAAAAACCACAGAGAAAAATATCAAGTATATGAATGAGAACCAACTCAAAACACAATATTATCAAGCACCAACTTGTAAGAGAACTAACCCCTTTGCTGAGCACCAACACAAAAACTATTCGTGACCACTAACCCATAAGAGCACCAACCCTTTTATTGAGCACCAACACAACAAAAAATTTTGAGTACCAACACACAAGAGCACCAACCCCTTTGATAAACACCAACACAACAATAATTCATGAGCACCAACCCCTTTACTAAGCACCAACATAGCAAAAATTTGTGAGCACGAATCCATAGGAGCACCAACCCCTTTTATGTATACCACACATCTATCTCTAAATATTGCTATCTCAACAAATGATATTTCATTACAATATCTCTTTCCTCTCTCACCTTTTCTCTTCTAAGATAGATATAACAAATACAAATCATACTCATCTCTCACTACTCTTCTAATCTATATATTACTATCTCAAATTAAACTCTATCTCACATTACAAATGGCTTCTCAAGCCTTTATTTATAGCTTTCCAATGACCTTTGTCCTCCCCCCTTCGTGACCCTTTAATCCTCATGGAAAATGGCACCAAACTTGTATGACCCTTCATATCCTTGCATTTTAAAAGTCATGTGGTGACCCTTTATAAGCAAAAGCATCATTTCTTCTTTTGTCCTTATCTTGGTGACTTTTCGTATTCCTCAAAGTGTCCCTTCATGAGAAATTGTTCCTTTCCTCCTTTTTCTTCACTTGGTGACTCTTGGAGTTCCCCAAGATGACTCTTCATGGGAAAATTCATCCCATTCTTCTTTTATCTTTACCCCGTGACTCTTTGACTTCTCCATGGGCCCTTCTTTTCTCTTATATGCAACCAAAAATATATTTGTTAATATTAAATAAATATTAACACACATTAGCCAAGATATAACTATTATAAACATCATTAAATGTAATGGGGACTTTATCACAAATAATACTAGACCTTTGACATCAATGACAATATTTCCAACAACACTTAGAGGCATCAATAGGTGAAACTTCACTAACACTAGAAGGAGGGCTAAATCATTGTGAATTCATAGGATCTTTATTTGTTTTGGTGTATTTTGTTCAAATATCATGATATTATTTGCATATTTATGTTTCTTTTAGCATATTTGTGTAAATATTGGTGATCTTCATAGTTTTGGACCCATATTTGTGTTTCCTTAGACAAAGATCAACATTATTTTAAAGTATACACATGATTATGGTAAAGATAGCTTTCACTTTGTAGTTTTGTAGTTATAAATAGCCATTTTGGTTAAATATTCATATATTATTTGTAAATTTGAGCTCATTTGAGCTTAGAACTATAAATATTGTTCACATCTACATATTTGGATGTATTTTTGAGATAGTTTAGCGAGGATCTTAGTCCTTTGTTGTTATCTACATGAATATTTACAAAATTTAGATAATGTGCAAGTTTAACTTGGGTTCTTTGTAAAGATTAACTTGACACATCATATTTCAAATAGAATTTAAAGTTATCAAGATAGAATTGCCTACAATCAGAATGAGATCACATTCAAAAGCAAGGGAACCTCTGATTGAATTAAAGATCCATAATAAATTTAGGTGAGACAAAGGTAGATGTAGACATTCAATGTCTTTGTCAAATTCACCACTCTAAGGTACTCTGGCATTCAGCATTCATCAAGGTATGGTGTGGTTAGGAGATTCTTTCATCAGTTTACTAGGTATAATACATGATACCCCCTATAATCTTGAGAAATATCTACAAAAGTTTAGTCCAAATGGTGTTATAAATATAGAGTAACACATAAAATCATTCAAAGTTACATTAAGGTATGGTCTGGTTAGGAGATTCTATAATATGCTAGTGAATCCATACAAGCATTTAATGCTAGGTTTCAAAAGATGCACAGCTAAACCATAGATCGCTACAAACATGATGATGTTTTAGCTTTAGACATCTATAAGGATGCAGTATATCCTATGACTTATATGGTCATGAAGAGATCTCTTCCAGTCATAACCACCTTAACCTATGTCTACTCTAAAGTAGTAATCATAAATTATCAAATGCGGCCTCAGGAGTAAATGGATTACTCTATCCCAAATGTTAATCCATAGATGCCCACCTTGAATATATTTTCTAATAGAAATAAAAATAGGCTAGCCTTGATTTATATCCTAGCATTAAACCAATTACCCTTGAACCATGTTTCCCCTAACCAAAACTTAGGATTCTTAAATCATCCTATAATTAGGTTTAATCCAAATGATCAAAAGGCTTTAGTACTGGCCTTTGGTGTTAACTAGGTTCATAACTCTAAAACTCCCAAGAGTGAGAATGATTCTATATTAAATATGGTCCAAAATCCTAGTACCAATTTTATTCAATTATAAAATTAGGTTACATATACGAGTAAAATCTCAAGTAATAACTTCTCATTTCAAATATTTAATAGATCCAATAATATATTATAGAATGATAATTTTCATAATAATAATAATACTAAATAATCTATTGATAAGAGGAACATGGACATCGATCTTATTGATCTTGCATTAATAGATTATCGTATAGTTTATTATATTTCTAAGCATGGTGAAATAGACTGCATTGAATTTTTTAAATTTTTTGAAGACTTTTAGGAAGAACTAGACACATTTGAAGTAGTTCCTAATAAAGATAATGGTGTAGGTACTTCAAGATCTAAATCTATTGACCGAGCCTTCATGGTGGAAACATTTGACTTCCCCTTCCAATAATATAATTAACATGATGATGTTCCTAAAAAATTTAATTCTTTTACTAGTTCTTAAATAATACATACCCTCTAAGGAATAAAGAACAGAGACAACCTTTGACTACTTTGGCACTCTAAACACTACATCATATAATAACCTAGAACCTCTAAAGGGAATTACTTCTAAATAAAGTAATGATGCATTTATTTCTTAAAATAAAATTGGGTATAATATTGTTGAGGATATGAATAAAATAAATGCTAACATCACATTGCATGAATTGACATAGATAATAGAATAAAGGGATCTATTGCTAGAATCTTTGTCCAACAAACTTGTCAAGCCATCCAAAATTGATAATGCAAATGTTGCTATGTACAAGGCTAATATAGATTCCCCACCATTTCTACTTACTATTATAATGTTTGGTAATAATATACATAGTTGTTTGTTGGATTCTGGTGCATCTACCAACATTATTTTAGTAGGTATTTGTAAATAACTTGACTTGACTCCTATCAAATCTGACATGGTTGTTACCAAGTTAGAAAAGTTTAGAGTCAAAGTATTTAGGTAATTATTAAATGTTCATCTGCAACTGGCCTTTGAACCTAAGGTTTAACAATTTATTGATATCTAAGTTCTTGATATTCTTGATGCTTATGGTTTACTATTGAGAAAAAAATGGACCAAAGCCCTAAATGGATACATGTCTACTAATTATTCTCTTTTTTGGATTCTATGGAATGGGGTGCCTAATCAAATTAGAGTGAAAAGAGAACCAAGGATGAAACATATGATCATGCAATATAATGTTTTGATTGAAAAGGTGAACATAGTCAACTCTAATTTAGGAGTTTTCTCTCCTGAAACAGCTAAGGTAAGTAATTCTAAACATTCTCATACTATGCCTAGGTTATGGAAGATGAATTTAGATAGGGATAGATGTAAATCTAGGTATAGGGTAGGATTTTTCCTAACCAACCCTACTGGTAAGATATATCATATCTCCTATATACTTCAATTCCCATGCACCAATAACCTTCTAGAGTATGAAGCACTAATCCTAGGCTTACAATTTTCCATCAAATACAAACTCAAATAACTATTGGTTTATGGTGGTTTATAACTAGTAGTCAATTAGGTAATGAGTAGATGCTAGTGAAAATTGTCATACCTTAAGAGGTACAAGTTTAGAGCCTAGGATTTATTGGAGTCCTTTAATTCTTTTAACATTATTTCCATCCCTAGGGAGTAAAATAAGGATGTGGATGAACTTGCCTTAGATGCATCCAATATTATGCCAAACCAATACTCTCAAAATTTAGTATCAAACTAGTTTCATGCCCCTTTATTATAGATAATGTCCACCATCTATAGGTCTTTAATGATGACTAACATATCCTACATTTATTGACCAATTTAGGAGTATTTGATGCACATTTCATTAATGAGGCCAATTAGAATACTCTAGATGAATATGATAGATTTGATGGTAAAGTCATTCAACTAAATGACAAAAATATTCCAAAAGGCATGATCACCTTAGAGAGATTTTTTGACTAGGATAAGCTAGTTGAAAACACTAGGGTTCCCAAAGTAAGTGGGAAGGATTACAAGGTAGTTGATCTCAGACCTCAAGATCAACCTCGGGTAGTTGAAATTATGATGACATGTAAGCATCAAAGATATGAAGGCCAAAGACTTGATTTTAAGCTATAAATATGTAATTTCTTGGGCTTAAAATGATTTGATTATTTTTTATCCAAAAATCATCACTCGTACCATACCCTTGAAGAAAGACTACAAACCTTTTAGACAAAATTAGAGGCCTATGAACCTTATTCTAGAGCCCATTATTTTTATAGAATTTAATAAGTTTTTAGATGTAAATATTTTATTTCCCATTAGGTATTCTACGTATCTTACTAATTTAGTCCTAGATAGAAAAAAGAATGGCAAAATTAGGCTTTGTATTGATTTTAAAAGCCTTAACAAGTCATCTGAAAAAGAAAACTATCCTTTGCCTTATTTATATCAAGTTATACAAAATGTTTTTAGGTATTATATGATGTATTTTCTTGATGTATTTTTAGGATATAACTAGGTACTGGTAAATCAATATGACATGATGAAGACTACTTTCAGTACTAAATGGTGCACATTTACATACAAAAGGATGCCATTCAGACTAATAAACATAGGAGCAATGTTATAAAGATCCATGGATCATGATTTCCAAGATTTATTAGGTAAATTCATCATTATATACATGGATAATCTAATTTTTTTTTGTGAAAACAAGGAAGACCACATCATGCATTTACAACAAGTATTTGGAAGGTGAAGAAGGTACAAGATTTCAGTTAACCTAAAGAAGATCATATTTTGTGTTACTTAGGGTAAATTATTAGGCCATGTCATTACTAGAGATGGAATCTCTATATATATTGAAAGAATAAAAGATATATCAATGATAGAGCCTCCTAATAGTAAGAAAGAGATGAAAACATTCTTTGGAAAAATTAACTTTGTGATGAAGTTTATTTTTGGTTTTACATAAATAGTTAAGCAACTGAATGACATGCTAAAAAACATGCCAAATCACTTGAAATGATGAGACTAAGAAGGCCTTTAAGGACATCAAGGAGGTAATTGGTCAAGCTCCAATCCTGATAAGTCTAGACTTCTCCAAGGATTTCTACCTTTACTCCTTTGCCCTTGACCATACTATTGCTTCAATCTTAACTCAAAAATTTGATAGATGCAACTATCTAATTAATTTTATGAGCACAAATTTTAAGAATGTTTAGTTAAATTATTCCTTGATTAATAAACAATAATGTGAATTAGTAAAAGAAGTTAAAAATTTTAGGCACTACATTCTTAGAAATAAAGTGCATGCCATCCTACCTAAACCTACTACAAAGATCATGCTAAGTTAGAATGAGCTTGGAGAGTAAAGAGGTGAGTTGGTGTCTATTCTATAGGAATATGACATCAAGATGAAAATTTCAAAATTGGTAAGGTGATAAGGTCTGATCCAAATGATTTCCAATGATAACCATAGGTTTAATTTCATGTAGGTTGAATAAGAACATTTTCAATCTAGTGGATAGTATGATCCTATCATTCACCTATTAATCAATGGCGTTTGTCTTGTAGGACTAAATAGGGAGTATAAGAGAGTTCTAAGACTCAAAGTGGCCCATTACATGATCAAGAATGGAGTGATATACTAAAATAACATTGATGGTGTTTATTTAAGATGCATTTCAAAGAAAGAGGTTTCTAAAATAATGAGAATGTTTCATGAGAAGCTAGTGAATGGGCATCCATTTGGAAAAACCATGACCCAAATTTTTTTCAGAGATAGCTAATATTGGCCAACCATATTTAGGGATGCTCATAATTATGTGATATAATGTCACTCATGCTAAATATTTATCACAAAAGATCCAAATGTAGCAATGCCATTACAACCAATAATGGTTGATAAACCCTTTGTATAATGGGGGTTGGAATTTGTAGGGGTGATCAACCCCAACTCATCAAAAGGTCACATGTATGTCCTAATAGCTACTAACTATTATACCAGGTGGACTAAGGTAGTGGACATTAAAAAATTCAAAATTGAAGAAGTGACCACCTTTTTAGAAGAGAACAATGCACCAAATTTGGAAATATAGTTTCTCTAGTTTATGAAAATGGGTCTGCTTTCACATATATTGAAATGATAGAGTGGGCATATGATAAAAATATTATTCTCAAGTTCTCATCCAAACATTACCATCAAGGTAATGGAGTATCTGAAGTTACCAATAAGAACTTGATGAAAGCCATAAAGAAGTCTATAGTAGACAAGCCCATAACTTAGCACAAGATTCTCAAATATGCATTTTGGGTAGATAGGATAAGGATCAAGAAGGCCCTAAAGGATTCACCATTATTTTTTATGTATGTATAATAACCTATCTTCCATATCATCCTGAAGTTTCCTACATACAAGTTCATGTAGGAATATATAAAACAAGGTTAAGAACTTATAAAATCAAGATTGTTGGAGATTGTTCAAATGAAAGATGATAGAGAAGAATCTTTTGCTAATTTGAGTGGACACCAAACCATGGTGAATAGGTGGTTTGATAAGAGATCAAAAATAAAAGTGTTCAAGTAAGGAGACTTAGTTTTTCTCTAGGACAAGGCATCTAAACCTAAAGAAAAACATGAGAATTTCAAACCTCTGTAGATATGCCCTTATCATATTGTTGACACACTCAAGAATAACACCTTCAAACTGAAGGACCTACAAGGATCAAAATTCATATTGCCCACCAATGGGCAATATCTCAAAAATTAATTGTTTGATGCTCCTCCTAGGGTCTTCATGGAGTAAATATTTAAGACTAGTTAGATTTAGTGTAGGTAGCATATTTTAGTTTCCCTTATACTCTTTCATTCTTGTCCCTTATTTGTACATATGTTTGTATATGTTTATTTTCTCTTCTTTATTTTCCTACTTGCTTTGCTTTATGTTCTATGTTATTTGATTCCTTGCTCAGTCTCCTTCTAATAAGCCCTTTTGGGTAGCCCTCATCTTGAAATTCATCTTAAATTACTCAAAAACTCCACAAGTTTAGAAGTATTGGTATGTATCTTCAGAAAATGTTGATCATGGATATGGAATATGAGCTTATGTTATAGTTCTAAGAAACTAGTAAGGGCTAGCAGATAGGTCAACTATTTTATATAAATTTAAACATTGTTTTGATCTAAATTTGATTTAAATAAGAATTACAATGTGGGATGAAAGTTTAAATTATTAAATCACAACCATGCTTGCACTTAACAAGCATCCTTGTCTGGGACAAAGGTTATAACCATTGGTGATGGCTTGAAGATCAAAAATTTGACTAAATCCCTAAACCTGACTAACTTGGTTCCCAAACTTTGTTATAAATCCTAAAATATCTAAAAATATAAAAATAAGAGCTTATTGATAAATCAAAAAGTTTCCAAGAAAATGTGATTTTGTTAATCTCCACTGGGGCTATGGATTCCTGGATGGTAATGGAGAAAGGCACGACTAGAGCCAAAGGCATCTCTATCAGGGATATGGATGCTTGGTTGATCACAGAGGAATACCCAAGCTTTTCTTAAGCTAAAACATGGTTCTTAATGAATATCTAAACATGATGTAAGTCAATGTTAATGGTTAAAGGCATGAAACCTAGAAGTTGCCTCTTAAATCCCATGGGAAATAGTAAGTGGAATCAAATCACACACACAACATAGCTAGGTTTTGATGTTTGATCCTAATTCCTCATATGTAGGGTTTGTTTCATCCATGAACTAATGTTAATAATGGAACTAAAAAAGTAGAATAGGTAATTTAATTATTTATCTAAACGTGAGTCTCTGAATTCTAACATATTTCTATGTTTCCCCTAAAAGTCATCATTTGTTGAGGTCAACATACCCCTTATTTCTAAAAATTGGGGACTCATGTGTTAAATTATACAACTAATATCTTAGTACTTGATATTCACTTAATATTAATGTCTATGGCTTATTTTTCACATTATTTGCATTTGAAGATCATCCACCCCTTAGTGTGATTGGTCTTCTTTATTCATGATTTTTCTTTAGCTTTGCCTAATGTTGTTAATAATGGATCTTTATGTTTCAGATCACAGGTTTAATGGAGATCTCCTCAACAAGATCATGCTTGGGTTTCATAATTATATCTCAATTTGATCTTTTATTAGCCTTCAGTCTATTAAAAGTCAAGTTGAATCCATGTCTAAGATTCTTTAAACCTTCGTTCATAAACCCTAGCACAATTTTCTTTTAAATCCAAATTCAAAATTAGTAGGAACAATTTTAGCTAGAGCATTTTAAATAACCCATGGATTTAAGCCTAATATTTATATTAAGGCTTGGTCACGTTTTTCAACATGACCTCACCTTAATTTAAAAGTTATGCATTTGGTCCCTTTCACTTCCTAATCTCCTTTGTCCCCTTTCATTTTGACATGGTCAAGAATTAATGTCTGCAAGGTCATTTTTATTAAACTCCTAACATGGTTTGAATTTATTTATAAATCTTGGTCTATAATCTTATCCCTAAAGCCCCATCCATGTTTATTAACTTAAATGAGACCTTAGCACTAAGAATTTATCCTAAGTCTTATTTGAACTAAGACCTAACTTAATTCACTTGCTTATTTATAGGATCTATGACCTGCATGAATTTAGATGGAAATGATCAGACGGTGTGGGAAATGATCAGATGGTGTGAAATAGACCCAATGTGTCAAAATATTTATCTTATATGAACCAATCATAGCCAATGACTTAGATCATGATTAATAGTTCATGATTAATCAAAGGAAGCCAATCGAATAATGCATAATAAGTCAAATTTCCCAAAGGCTTACTATGTTTCATGGGATTTAAATTGGCCATTTTCATGCCCATTATTTGACATCTACAAGGCCATCATTGATGTCTATGAGGCCATAAAAATTAAACTCATGGTGATATATTACTTGAGCTTAATTTTTATGTTCTAATGAATATCATTGACATTAGTGAATCTATCACTGAATTCCATGAGATCTTCAAAATTCAAACTCATGACCTAATCTCACTTGGATGAATCAACATATCATACTTGGATGTTTTGTTCTTCAATACTAAGACTATTTTTTAATAATTAGAAGTTATGTTTAAGTTTAAAATTTTAATATACATGAGGGACAATTATGAATACCATAGGCTTATCTTAAATATTATCATAAGTTTGAATAGTGTTTCTTAACATTAGACTAGACCTTAGTTCAAAACATTATGCTTAGTCTTTGTACATACCCCCACCATGATCTTGTGAAAGGTTTTATGGGCTCATTAGTGAGGCCTCCCAAAATGTGAAACCCTATGATATGAATCCTATCTTAAATTATTTTTCCCAAGGTTTGCCTCATATTTATCAATATGATAAAAACCTTAGGTCGAAAACCTTAAGTTATATCCTCTTTCTATATGGGGTCCCATTTCACCATGATCTAAAATTAGTCAAAATACTTTGTCTTAAGGTTAATTTCATGTTTGTTAACATGAAACAAAACCTTATATGAAATTATTTAACCTATGTTATATACTTAATCCCAAGATAAATTAAAGTTCATGAACATTTTAAAGATCGATGACTCATTTGTAATCGGACCAACATGATCAAATAGAGAAAGAACAATATGGATTATTTAAAAGAGTCTTTAAAGGAATACAAGACCATTATATGTCACATGTGCACTAACCATGATACTGATAAAGGAATGAAGCTTATGAAGCTCATAAGATTACCAAGTGGCATAACTATAGAGATCAGTATAGATAATGACCAACGGCATGTAACTAATAGGATCAAGATAAATGATCTACATTAATTTGTATAGATTGATCTGACAGAGCAAGATGAAAGATAAATTTTAAAAATAAATGATCAATTTTCAAAGCATTTATGAACCAAATACCATAAAAATGATAATTGGAGGCCACATAACTACCACATCGATGCCACCTAAGCAGATGTAGATAAAACCTAATATTTTTTGGGCTCAAAAAGGAAAAGGTATAAAGGTGGAATTCTTAATCAAATATTAGCACCAAATTCATCTAATATCTAATAACTACTACCATGAAATATTGAAAATACCCAAAAAAAGGCACTAGCATCTATAAAAATCTCTAATTCAATCCCAATTTGATCATAGCCAAGCTAAGAAGAGTTTAATTACCACATGAACAAGTACAAAGTAGCCCTGAAGTTGATTACATAACACTTATGAGTAGATTATAGACTCACAACCATGGTAGCATGAAATAAATATAATAGAGAAGATAAAACATTGTATATAACTTCAGACATGGATGGAAGAATCTTCAAGGACATTATATTAGATGCAGTGTTGTTGAATACTAGGGAAAATAAATTCTCCAAGATAATTTGGGCCATTAAATAGTTACATACAATCACCAAGGAGAACAAAAATAATTCCATAATCCACTAGAGGGACTATGACATAGTCTCTATCCAAATGGCTGGTCTCTACCATGTGATAACAAAACTTGAGGTAATTTATTGTATCGATGTTTTTGCTCCTTTTTTTAAGGATTATAGACTTGATTAGGATATGATTATCCATGAATGTAATTTTAAGAAATTTTATTTCATTTCCCCTATGGACTTTGAAAGCTACTACAAGCTTCCCATCCCTTAGGTGGACTTCCCCATAATTAAGCATTGGTCCAACCAAAATGACCTAAAAACCACCCTAGTCCCATGGCTATATTTAGGAACCCTTGTATTTTCTGACCCTACTAGGAGAATACATATATCCCAATTTAGGATAGGGATTAGAATGATCATGACTTTGTTAAATAAACTCCTAGGGACCATGATTACTATGCCTTAAAATATCACCTCAATGGGCATCATGGTAGATGATGAATTCAAGCATAAAGTCACCTTAGTTATGCAGGTTGTAAGAAATAAGAGCCAAGGCAAGTCTAGAAAGAACAATAACAAGATCAAGGATATGAACCTAACTATAGAAAAGAATACAACCAAGGCAAAAAACATTAAAGAGGCTTGGGAAAGAAATGATAGAGACTTGGATGATTTGGCAAATCAAGAAGATGAACTCTTCCTCAAGCTATTTTTTAACTTGAAGTTAGTTTATGAGCAACATCAAAAAGTGATGAGGTTACTTCAATAGAGCCAAGGGTGTTGATCAACACAAGGCCCACCAATTGGGTAAGGATATTCTCTTTTAAAAAAACATTTGTAAATTTTGGAAATAGAATATTCTTTTGTAAAGGCACATACATTTTGTTAGCACATTACCTAAAGGTCAGTATGTTTTAGAAAGTTTAATGTAATTTAAGTAACTTTGTATACAGGATATATATCCTTCACATTTTGTAAATTTTTATGTCAAGACAACTAACTAACATGTTTCCTTAAATCCTATAAAATGAGCATTATCATTTGTAGAGAGGGAGAGAGTTTTTGAGCTAAAAAACTAGTGTAAAGTTTGAAGTAATTAATATAAGTATAGAATTCTAAGAATATTGTCTCATGTTTTCTTGTGTTAATTATTATTTAGATTCTCTCTCAATTATCTATTCTAAATCACAAATTTGAGTGGTTTTTAAGAATTCTAGAAGTGAATCTTTAATACATGGTTGTTAATTTGTAAAAATGCTAGATTAGTGAAATGTTCTTGGCTTTTAATTTATTTTATTTGCTCTGCATAAGGATATGCATATGTTGTTTGATTCCAGTAGTAAATATTTAAAGTAAAACTAGTTCTTACTTGTATTTCATCATACTATCCTTAGATACTTGCTTGGTGTGTGGTAAGATTTGGGCATATGCTATTTCATGTTATACATTTATTAAATGTATGTCCATTTAGAATTTAAACTTTGTCATGATGTTTGAGGTAAAGATCAATAACTTGTTTTCTTTCTACCCTACCCTTCTCTTTTTCTCCTCTTTTACCAAATCACTATAGCTTAAATATTATATATATATATATATATTCATTTTAGAGTAGTCTTAGATTAAAATTAAATCATAACCCACTAATATCAGTATAGATTACTACATCTTATGAAAATATTATTGAGGATGAAGGTGTCTCCCAACCACCAATATTTATAAATATTTTGGAAAAGTTTGCTTGTTCTGTCATTATTTCATCATAGGTGACTAGATCACCACAATGTATAACTCATGCTTTGAATTATAAAATGAGAAGTGTTATTTAAACACTAAGAGTACTTATGATACACTTAGAGGCATTAACACAATGATATATAGATATCTACCCCACTCCCCTTGCCATTAATGCTCGATGCTCCATATTGTATGATTCCCCATGAGAATTATCATAAATACATTATGAGATGTCATTCAAGAATGTGTGATGCACTTACCATTCATGGTGAAATCAAATTCAAAATTTTCATTATGATCATGCTAAGAAGTGTTGTATTTTAAATACCCCTATCCTAATCAAGACAAACACTTAAATGCTTAAGAGTTTCTAAGAGAATTGAGTGAATAATTGAGAAATTAAGTAGAGTAGCTTGAGTCAAGAGAATTAAGGAAGAATTATAAGATTTATAAGTAGAAATATAATATCCAATATTTTCTTTGTAGAAGAGAGGATTTTTAAAAAGAACTTATATGATGGAAAATTCTACATCTTTGTCTAGCAGTGGAAGTCATCCAAGTAAGAAGAGAAATTGTGTGTTAGGTGGTCATGGAAACATTCCCCCATATTATGTATTAAGAAAATCACATGCTTCTACCTTTGCACATCCAAGGTCCAAAGTACCAAATGTTAAAAGTATTAACAAGAGATGTTGTAGGGACCCCTCATTGGTCCTAAATTATACACATGGGATATTCAATCCCAAGTTGGAAAAGAACCTAAAGAGAATGAGGGAGGTCACCCATGATTGAATGATAAAAAAGGTTTAAAATAATTACTATAAGTCATTCAAGTATAGGATTTGGATATTTACACTTACCAAATACATGGTTCCTCTTTTGTACCCATGTTTAGATATCATTGCCTTATGCACATATAGATATGAGGCTAACACTAGGATTATTATAAACAATAACCACCTAAATGTAGATGTTAGTGCTAATGTAATAAGAGAGATGATATGATTCCAAATCAACCCCAACACTAATGTCTATAGTATGGAAATCTTAAAAATGTTTGGGATACCTAGGTCATAAGATAGATTTCATTAATTTAGTCCTCTAGAGAAAGTACATCAAATCACCTCTTTTGCCCATCACCCTCATGAGCTTTGTGATGCTGGACATGAAAAACACCCTTTTCATGTTGGTATTTATCTTTAGGATGGATTTGGATGCTAACATCATCAATTTTTAATTGGGGGTATTCTTCATTTTGAAGATAATAGGCAAAGAGAAGGTTTATAGGATGGAATTTGTGGATGTGATCACCACCACCATGCATAATGAGATGGAAAATTTCTCAACATGCAATACCTCTAGGTATTCCTTTTTCCTTCTCCACCTGATCTTATATCAGAGCTCTCAATTATTCTCTTAATAATTCACCTTTAAATATATTGAAATAGGAACCCATCCTAATATGGTGATCCCTATCTCCACATGGACCCACTTCTTATCTTTGGTCCTCATTAACCTTAGCCAAGAACCCATTAATTTAATAATTATGGACTATTATAAGTCATGGCTTACCAGTGGTGGGATTCCTATTTATAAGTTCTTTGGGGCTAATTTCACATTCATCTATGTCTAGAAATTCAAGGAGGATCCATTCTAGCTCCCATGCCTACTCATAGATAGGACCCTGACCTTGGAGTTGGATCACTATCTCAATATAGTCAACTCAATATATGGAATGAGCAATAATAAGAAGGATATATATGATGTCTCATTATTAAGAGGAAGCATCATAATGGTGAAGAGGTTGTAGGAGTATTTACTTATCCTTAACCTCATATAGCTTGACCTTGACTAGATTGATGATTGGTAGAATTATGACCTAATTGGCCACATATCCACCGTAAACACCATCACCCCATTCTTCCATGACACCTAACCATAATTTAAAGAGTGAAGGTTACCTATGGAAAATGATATCAAGTATTACATGGATCTATCTAATATCCCTTCATACACCCATAAGCCATGGGAGTCCTTTTATAAAGTAGTCCAGGAGTTTGACCCCATGAATAAAATGATAAAGGGGCTAAGACCATAGCTTATTTAGAGTGGTTGGGGATAGGAGAAGATAGATACCTATTGGAAATATAGGAAAGATATTGGATAATTGGAGTGTAATTATGATGACCTGGACATAGATGAGACATTTGAAAACCTCTAGGAAAATGATAAAATTAGGAAAATGCCTTTACTTCTAAATAAAAAATGATTTTCTATTTTATGCATTTTTGGAATAACCTTAGAGTAATTTTATATCCAAGTGTTATGAGATTTGGTGTGCACGTAGATGGTTTTTAGGACTTAAAATTTATTCATCAAGCCTAGTTGATCAAAATATTTAGTTATTTTATTTAAAATCACCAAGATATTGGGTCTTAATATCATACCACATGGCACAATCCTAGGGACCTAGGGACTCAAGAGGCACAATCATCATGTGGAGGGCCCTAAGACTCTAGGTCTTCAAGATGATGCTGCATGGCATCATCTTGGTGACTTAATAACTTAGAAGATAAGGTTTTTACCAAGGGGCTGCAAGATTTCCAAATTAGTGGGATTGAACCATGTGGAATTATACTAACACTCTATAGTCCTAAGGTTGTCTTTGTAGTTATAGACTTGTAAGTTCTTAGGATTATGCAACATGGAATCAACTTGGTAGTCCATAGTCCTAAGGTGGTTCATGAAGTTTTAGACTTATAGTTTACTTGAATTTCACCATGTGGGTGTATACACTATGAACTCACACCATTATATTAGTATGAATATATGTGTCTTACCACTTCCCCATCCTTTTTTATTGGAAATATGATTGTCATTGATGTTAAAAGGGACATTACGAACATGTCATTGATGTTTAGGTTTGTATATGGTGATTAGAGGATATGTATATGATCCTATTAGAGGTCAAGAATGATTAGAATGCCTGTATACATGATTAGAATTCATTTAATTATTCACAATTATCATCTTGACATTTTGGGTCTATGAAAAAAAAGATGAGAAGGCATTTTTCTAACATTACTATTGCCACTTGTGAATGAGTATGGGGGAACTGGTCATATGGTTGTTATTAAATTTGTCCCTAATTTTTATGTGCCATATTTTAAGCCATGAGATGAAGTGAAATTAAATTTATGGAGATGAAAATTTGGCTACTAACATAAAAATCACTAAGTTTCTATACTTAGCCAAATTTGCAAAAAGGGGTATATAGAGCCAAGTAAGCATATTGATGAGGTTAGTATTTACACACACAGATGTGTTAGGATAAAATTATCACATGGGTCTATTCATTTATATGCCTAATTTCTATGCTCTAAATCTCATGTCATGTGACAGCATAAAAAAATATATTCTTGAGCAAAGTAGGGATATAAAGCATTTTGGTAGTGTTTTCCAAAACAATCAAATTTGTAGTTTACAAGAAAAATATCAATGGAATTTTTATGAAGACATATCTTTCACCTATGAATGATTTATGATAAATTAGATATATGGATGAAATCCCATATGTCAGAGGATCATATGCATTAATTTCTAGGCCATTCGACTAAGTGAGATGAGTTATGCAGGTGAAAAATTAGCCTTCCATGTGAAATGAAATGGTCTCCACACTTAAAAAAAATTGATACAAGGTCATGAAAAGTTGTCATGATTTTATAAAGATCATATATGGAAATTTTCAAAAGAAACAAATAGTGGATCTATTATGGGTTTTTCATGAGCATCTTGAATATATGGAATGTAGGTTTAATTGAGAAAGAATTAGCTCAAAATTGAATCATCTTTGCCCTCAGACTGGATATGGTTTCTAAATAAAACCCTAAGGGTTTATATTATGGCATCAATAGGCACTTTTTATTTTGATGATGGATGGATATTTCCTAAACCCGATAGCTTAAGTTATAACTTAAGCCTTTATTGTCATTACAAAACCAACCACTCAACCTAGTAATTACCAATTCAAAGGAATTAATATTTCCTAAGTCTTAGACTTTATATTATGTCAAATATTGATCAATGGCCCATGATTCATCATACACAGATGATCCAAGAAGTAAAGTGAAGTCAAAATTTTAAAGTTCCCTATGAGTGAGCATGTAAGTGACAAGTGTTACATTCATATAGATTGTTAGACAAAGACCCAATGAGCATAAGATTATCAGATTTTCTAATTGAGCTTATCAAAAGATCTGATAGTTCATAGGTGATTATGGAAAGGATATCTAATAGAGTGAATTAACTCAAATTTTGTAAAGTGCTCAATGTTTATCGACATAGTGGCAAGTTAAAGACCAAATAGGTTTGAGAAGATTAATGGAATGAAAGTGATCCAAAGATATAAGAAGCAGTGAGATGAGGTCAAAATGTTAACGTTTAATAAACAAGTCAAGGTAAAGATCATTCATATTTGAAGATCCAATGGTACATATAATCTTGGATGATAAAGATCAATGGACATTTTTTAAAGTTGACAAAGCTAAAGTTTAGAAGCATACAAAGATCTAACGGATAACATGAACCTATCAAAGATTGATCAAATGGATGTGTTTTAAAGTTGAGATAATTAAATAGAGACCATCATATCATGGTTCTAAATTCAAGATCAATGATAAACATTTAAATTCATGTCTAGATAAATGGTTAGTTGGAAGAACATGTAGAAACTTGTTTATAATCTCTATATCTTGACACATACAATGATATTGATCGATCTAACCGATCAATTATACATTAAAGATCTTGTGCATAAAAAATTTAGTCTAATAGATTATCTATATATATATATATTAAATAGATATGAAATTATGACATGATTCATGGAATAGACATGTGGGAATCAATATCTAAAGTCATAATGAACTAGAGTTCAAAATTAGTGTGATGTATTATAGTCTAAGTGTGAACACATAGGAGATATGGAACCCTAGATCATTTGTTTATATATATGATATGTAAGATAAAGGAAATGCATCTAAAGATATTTTAATTGTGTCAAACAAAAAATATAGTGACACATAGGAGTAGAGTGAGAGAGAGAGAGAGAGATGAAGTGTGTCAAATAGATAGATATCTAGACATAGGACTAGAGGAATAGAGAGGAATAAAGAGGAAGAAAGGCACAAATAAAATGTGTAGAGTATGATTAGTTATAGATTATACCTATAAAAAATAATATAGATTTAGATTAATTTATGAATCTAATTTATAAATTGGAGTTGTAGCTCCATAAAAGAGTTTGATAGGTTGGTGTCATCAAATAAGATAAGTGGGTGCTTAGATTAGGGAGTGGGTGTTTACTTAGAGTTGGTGCTATTAAATAAGGGGATTGGTGTATCCATAGGATTAGTGTCCTTAAACATTATAATCAATGAAGTTTTCCAATGAGGCTTTGAACTATGAGGCTAGATTATAATATTATCTTCTAGAAGCTATTTTGATCATGGTTTTTCCCTTTGGGGTTTACACACATAAATATTGTGTCATGTGCATTTGTATTTGTGTGATCTCTACATGTATTTTTTAATCTAGATATGCTTTTGAATTTGTTCTAAAAGGTATTAAAGGACCATTTTTAATTCATATATTGATTCACCCCAACTTAGTATCTAGTTCTATTCCAACATTTTTAAGTTAGTTAATTTAGTTTTACCAATTACTATCTTACTTCACGTAATTAGTATTAGTAATTAATTTATAACTAGTTAAGTAATTTAAACTAGTTAACCCTACTTAAATTTAGTCAAATCTCCCCAAATATATTAGAATTAAGTTGTTTTTAAGCTCTTAACAACCCCTCACAAGACAAAATTCATTTAAAATAGACTAGGACTTAGTTTAACCTCATGGATTAAATTTGTTTGAATGAATTTGGTAAACTTAAACTAGATCGACACCTATCCACATGATCATCATCAATCCTATTAGGATCACCATTTATTTAAACATAGAAATCCTCAAGCATAAGGATCCCAAATTTATACACTATAATTCTAGATAAATTGTCTTGGAATACTCACAGAAGAATGACATACCCATCTCAGTCCATCCCTACTCATTCAAATATTAAGAGCATCCCCATCAATGTGATAATTATATGCAATATTGGAATCATTTTAAAGGTAACTATATTAATCATTTGAATATATTTGGATTCCTATATTATTTGATTACATTTTTTTATTGCCCTTAGTCTAGTCATATAATCATTAACTATTCCTTAAGCCATTTCAAATCTGTTAAATCCCACTTGTAGGCCCCATATTGAGCTTTCTTTCCCTAATATTAGGATCAATAGAGATTATTCACATGAATCATCACTGATTAATATAATCATTATCAATTATAAAATAATCAACATTGATCCTTATGTCTTTACTTTATGTCTGTAATATGAAGCTAATTTAATAGTCCAAATTAATTTTAATTAGCTATTTTTTGTCTTAAAATCATGAATCTCTATTTGTATATGACATTACTATGATTTTTACATGATATGGTTTCCAAATATGATTTACCCATGGTCCCTCACCTACTCTTTGAAGATTATAGTGATATTTCCTTTGAGCTAGGACTATGTGCAATTATGTTTGCCCCTACTCTATAAGTAGTCACTAAATAATCATAAGTAATATAGGCACAAGAAGATTCAACTATAACTTATTAGAACAAATAATTTGATAATATATAGGAAATATATTAATCCATTTCATTTAAGTATTACATGTTTACTATCATATGCTTTATTGTAATTTATATTATTACACTTTATGCATAATTGATTCATACAGTGGGTTGACATACTTTTAAGGAAGTGTACCAATTCCTAGAACTGATCTAGTATTAGGAAATCCACTTGTCTAGCTTATTAATAAATCCTTTTCAAGTTGTCTCTTATGTGTAGGTAATAGGTAATCCTTCCTCACTAAAAAGGATTTCCCACTTTGATAGATCAATGGTGCACATCCTTCATCACAGGTATCCCTTTAAAACCCTGTATCATAATTTATATTTTTAAAAAGTTTATTTATTAATAAAAATGACAAAAATATACTAAAAAATTTTGGCACACTTTTTAGGACCCCTAAGTCTCATGATTCCTATTGTGTTTCATTTTGAAATCATTTATTAGTTAAATTTTCTTGATTTTGTGTTTGCATTCAAGAAAGATAAATTACAAAATTCTTTCTTTCCTTTTTAAAGTATAAAAAAATAATTGCATTCATCCCTATACTTGTTTACATAATACACATATAATATTTGAAGTGGATTAATAAATATTTACAATCACACTCTCTCACATATAGCAAAGCCATGGTAATCTTTAAAATAAGCATCAAAAAAATTTCTACCTAGGTGGAACTACTTGGATTTCATCACCAAAGGGAAAACTAATTCAGTGGACCTACTACATATAAAAATTATGGCAAATAATTATAAAGGATAAGCACCTGACACCCTTATAATTGTAGTGTGCGAAGTGAAGGGGTAGACCCTAATACCAAAATACATACTTCCAACATAGAATCAAGCCTCAACATACCTTTGCATATATAGAGGTTACCATACTTAAACAAAACTTGAAACCAATCTTAGATTTCCATTTCTTATTATCTTCGTTAACCCATCTCCCTAACACATTCTACACTTTATTCCTTAAAAAAATTAAAAATCTTTAAGTAAATTTAATAGAGTGTGTTTTTTCGTTCACTAAAATGAGATAATAAAAAAAAATGTCTTTGAATTTCATTATTTGTTTCTTTTTTAGTGATACATGGTTATAATGTGGAAACAATCACTAAAATAAATTGAATCTCATACCTCATCCTCATCCATGGAGAACACACTGAGTTCTCCTACCTGGCCTAAATCCATGAGCGAAGGAATTCCCCAATTTTATACATAGGGAGGCCTAGACTTTTCTATTATATTGGATAGTAATCCAATTTACCTCAACCATTATCTTATACTTGATCCATATGAATACTTATTTCCCCACAAACCCAATCTTCCCATTTTTTTATGGCATGCCCCTAGAGGGAACTAAAGGGCTTGTTGTGGCCATGGTTTCCTCTTCCACTAATCCACCTCTAATAGGTTATGATACCAATGTAATTTAACCTATAGATAATCAACCATTATTAGTATATAGTAACCCTTATCTAACCATTACCCAAACCAAAAATATTACTACAACCCAACTTACGCTTACTCCACCACCCATTACTATACCCCATAATTTATTAATCTAAATCCCTATGACTCTCCCACATATAAAAAAAAAGAATAAATTCAAATCATCAAACCCAACCTTTAAAACCTCCATAATAGGTTTCTCCAAGTTAGCCTCTTCAGTAATGTGTCCCCTTGACTACTCAATACCTATCTCCCTCACAATACCTTGTGACCACTCAACTTCAATCATCCCCACAAAAACACATATCATCTAAAATACCATAGTAAGTGGCTACATCTCAACCTATCATGACCACTTCTATTGGTTATCCCCTTTCACAGCCATTTTACACTCCATTCCCCACCTATCAACATTTACAACAAAATGTCTTATGGGTATGCCTCAGTATAATACCCAACTTGACCTCATGCACCTCCTTATGAATAGAATGGACAATATATAATCTTCTACCTCTAGGAAAAAAATGCTCATGTAACAGTAAATTTTTAATGAAACCATCAATCCTACCATCCCAATTAGGCCATATCCCTCGTAGTGTGAAATTATTAAATTTAGGAAATTTAAAAACAAGGAAGATCCCCAACAACACATTATCACATTTAGACATGCTTATTACCTTATATGTCATGATGATTCCCTCATTTTAAGGACATTTACCATGTCATTAGCTAGATCAATATTATATTGGTATAACCCATCCCTCAATACTTCTTGTTTTCTTATGGGTAATTGACTCAAATCTTCTTAGAACACTTCTCCATTAATATCATAAGGAAAGTGACCATAGATAACTTGTATGCCATTATAAAATTTGATGATGAGTCCATTTCCTACTTTTTATATAGGTAGAGATGACTTATAAATAAACTAACCTTATCCCTTATTCAATCAAAATTAATTGAGTTATTTACAAGATCATGTGCTAAGCATATCTCATCAACACTGTAAGTATAATTATTTAAAACTTTTGATGAAGAATTTACCGTGGCCCATAAACTAGAAGTTTAAGACTTATAGTAAGGGAAAGTTAAGTTACATAATAATAAATTCAAACCCAACCCCTCCAAAGGGATCAATAATTCTAAAACTAAAAGCACAACAAATGTTACTATTTTAAAAATTAGCACCTCCAAAAACAACTAACTAATCCAAACATTATACCTCCCAAACACAACCATAAAAACCCTTAATACAATTTCCACCTTAGAAATACACACCCGTAGGGGAGTCATATACTTCAATTTTAGATAAACTCCTAAAATACTCCATTATCAAGCTTCCTCCTATCATACCCCTTGATTATTATCACCCCAATCCTAGTTGGTATAATGAAAGTGATTTTTGTGCTTATCATCATATACCTAGTCATTGGGTTAATAAATGTTAGTATTTCAAAGGTTTGGTTTAGAATATTTGAATAAAGTGGTGTTGTAGTTATATGGGAAGAAGGTTTAGACCATAGGTATTATCAAATCTCTTCCCCTAACATTGTACTCTTGCCCTGATATCATGGTCACCCAAGAAGTTATAGTGATAGACATCACACTAGTCTTTTGGATATGTCTATCAAGAGATTTAACCACCAAGATAGGTGTATACTTATCTTTGGATTGATATAAGTTGGTCCTAAAGACCAACTATAGTTCAAAATTGAAAGTGTTATCTGAGCCACTACATCTAGAACACATAGATGATGAGGCTATGGTAAATTTTGAAGTAACACACACTTAGTTCTCTAAGAAAGAGATGCATCATGAAAAAATACTTGAAGGAGTGGTAGGCAATAGGATCTTGAGGAATAAGTCCTCATTAATGAATCTATTGAGAATGATTATTTTGTGAATTTTGATGCCACCAAGCTTGGGACATATATTATCCATGATGTAGATCAATTAATCCTTGATGTCATGAAGAAGAAGGAGGATCAAACCAAATAACCTAACATCAAGACCAATTTTTGGAATATACATTTTGATGGTGCAAAATGCAAAATTGGATCTAAAGCTAGCATCCAGTTGGTGTCTCTATCCTAAAAACAGACCCTATGCTATTTTTTATTCTAATTTTTTACATGAAAAATGAATTTGAATATGAATCAATAGTCCATGGCCTCAGTCTCTCCAAGCGCATGGGCGTGAAGTAACTAAAAGTGTTTGGTGATTTTGAATTAGTGGTGAGATAATTAAGAGGGGTCATAGTTGTGAAGAATGTCTACAGGACATCCTAGTGCCACTAAATATGAGATTTTATTAAAGTATTTGAATCATTTAATATTCAAATCACTACTAGTTCCATGAACTCATAAGTAGACATCATGGTGGTGATTGGCTCCTAATTTGATTTGGTGACTAATTTTTTCACCAACAAATAAGTAGTGTGAGTGATCATTAGACCTAACATTATAGATAATGACTAAAACTAACAAGTGTTTAAAAATGATGCCCAAATCATTATGTTTATCTAGTAGTCATGTAAATTTATGGATCAATTATAATCAAATATCAAATAAGCCTATGGGAATTTGATCATGCAACTGAAGTCCAACAAACTTACAAATGGGATAATCACCCTAGATAATATATTTTATTCTAATGATTATAGGAATGAAAAATGGAAGCTTGTCATAGATAAAAGTTATTACTCTAGGCTTCATGTTGGAGGTAAAAGAAAACTAAAAGTAGGTAAAGAAGTTTTCCAAAAGGATAAGGACTGACTAGTGTCTTTCTATAACAAATATGGAGTGATGTCCTAGATCTATGATGACATAAAGGTATATGAATGTAGGGTCATTAATAATATCATTAATCTAGTTAAAGGATCTAAACCCATATTCTAGAAGTAAAGGTTGTTTAACCTAATAATTAAGTCTCTCATGGCTGAAGAACTAAGGAAACTAATCAAATCAAGAATCATGTACCCAATCAAGCATTCAAATTGGGTATCCAACCTAATTCAAGTGAGAAATAAGAATGAAAAAAATCATGCTATGTATGGATTTATGAGATTTAAATAAATCATCTTTAAAGGATCATTATCCCCTTCATTCAATGGAATAAATCCTATAAACAGTATTGGGTACAAAAATGTTTTCTCTATTGGATAGATTCTCTAGATATAACTAGGTATGGGTCAATAAAGAGGACCAACATAAAACCAACTTCACCACAACATGGGAAACCTTCACATATGTGAAGATGCCTTTTATCCTCTCTAATGTATGGGTTACCTTCCAACTATCCATGGACATAACCTTCCAAGGCCTAATAACAAAAATCATCCTTATCTATTTAGATGATCTCATAGTGTTATCCAAGAAGAAGGAAGATCACTTTGATCATTTGTAGAAGGTTTTTTGAAAATACCAAGAGTTCACAGATTATTTATTAACCCAAAAAAATCATTTTTAGCATCCCATAAGGTAAGTTATTAGGATATTTAGTATCCAAAAAAGGCATCTCTATCGATCTTTATAGAGTAAAGGCCATCAAGGATTTAACATTGCCAGTCAATAAGAAGGGAGTCCAATATTTCCTAGGAAAGATCAATTTCATTAGAATATTCATATCCAAATTTTTAGGGCTAGCTAGGCCAATCACATTAATGCTAGAGAAGGATCAACCTTTCAAATGGATCACCGAAGGGAGACAACATTTGATAGAATCAGGGATGTGATATTCACTTCCCCTATGCTAGTCAATCTTGACTTCTCCAAAGACTTCATCATGTATGTTTATGAGAGTAGACATAGATTAATGGCTATGTTAACTTAGAAGGAAGAAGGAATAGGTGAACACCTAATTACCTTATATTCAAGAACCTTGTGTGGGTATGAGACCAAGTATAATTTCATTATGAAACAATCTTTTACCATTGTCAAAAGCCTTAAAAGGTTCAAATACCTAGTGGTGGGGAGTAAGATAATGGTATATGTGGCATATTCCAACATCAGAGAGTATATAATGGAAGGAGATATCATTGAAAAAGGGGCTAATTGGATCACCAAGATCTTAGAATATGACATTGAGGTCAGACCAATCAAGGTGATATGAGGAATAGGGTTTTGTGAGTATTTAGCCAAATGCATAAATGCCTTGATAGAAGAATAAGATACATTATAATTGGTTTTGGTGAATCAGTCTAAAGCTAATGGGTCTTAGGTTACTAATAGGACCCACTTTATGCAAATTAACTAATATCTAGACTACCTCCCTATGCACAAAATAAGATTTTATAGGTTGCAAGTGACTAATTACATGATAATATAAGGATTATTTTTTAAAAGTAAATTTGATAGAGAAGTTCTCTAATCTATTTAAAACAACTAGGCCAATAAGATCCTATAGGACATGCATTTTGCCCTTCTAGGTGGACATTTCTCTACAAAGATAACTATGACTAAGATCATTCATGTGGGATATTATTGGTTGACCACGTTCTTTGACTACCATTAGGTTGTCAAAAAAAGCCAACAATGTCAATTATTCATAAGAAAGTAGAAGAAATAAACCATGCCACTGAACCCAATCTTGACTAATAAACCTTTCATGCAATGGGGCTTGGATTTCATTGGGATGATAAATATTATACCTAGTGCAGGCCAAAATGGATAGTCATGACCATTGATTACTTTAAAAGGTGGACTAAAGTAGCCCCAATAAAGGAGGTAACTAAAAATATAATCCTTAACTTCTTGGAGGAGCTAATAGCAATGTTTGGCCTACCCAAAACAATCATTTCTGATAATGCAAAGACTTTCCTTGGTTCTAAAATTTCAAAACACTCTAAAAATGGCATTTTCATAAATACTTCATCCAATTCTACCCAAAAGGGATTGGGTTGGAAGAGTATAAAATTAATAAACTTATAATATTAATCAAATGAATGGTCACTAACTAATAGTGGGAGTGGCATATGCATCTCAAAATAGATCTATGGGCCAATTGGATTACTCCCAAGCAAATCCTAAAGATGTCCCTATGTGAACTAATATATAGGAAACAAGTGGTCACACTCATATCAATAAAGATTCCCACCTTACAACTTTTGAAAGCTATTGAGATAGTGAAAAATGGAGTGATGGAGGTTAGGTTGGTAGAATTTCTCAAGATCCAAAATGCAAGAGAATGAGCCAATGATTCTAAGGTCTCTTGATAGTGGGTGGTCAAGTGATGGTTTAATAAGAAAGTGTCTAACCTAGGCTTCAAGTTGGGGTATTTGGTTTTAAAATATGATGAAAGGGTCACAAAGCTGGACAACATGAAAAATTTGATTCCCTCTAGAGAGGCCCCTTTCACATCATTGGTGATAGGTAGGTTAATGAATTCAAATTAGAGGATGAAAAATACAATACCTTGGAGATTATAATTAATGGGTTCCATTTAAAACACTTCAACTAATTACTAGTTCCCCTTTTTACATAGTTAATTAGATTCCCTTCTTTATTGTTGTTTCCCTTATTTGTTGTTGGTTTCCCTTTTATTTTTTTATTTACTTTCAAGAATAAGTGTCATTAGAACAAGTTATTCATCAACTAATAAGGGTCTATGCCTTGGCTCCCTTAGTTTTGAATCATCTAGTATTAGACATATATCTACCCCATTCCCATTGCCATTGATGTTATATGCACTTTATTGCATGGTTCCCTATGAAGATTGTTATAAATCTCTTGTGAGATGTTCTTCAATAATAATGTTTCATTTAAAATTTATGGGGTCTTCAAATTCAAAATTTTTATGATGATCATGCTAATAATTGTTGGATTATAAATACCCCTCTCTTGATCAATCCAAACACTTAAATGCCTAAGAATTTTTAAGAGAATTGAGAAATTGAGAAGAGCATCTTGAGCCAAGAGAATTGAGGAAGAATCACAAGAGTTGTAAGTAGAAATACAATATATAGTATTTTATTTAGAGCAGAGAGAGTTTTTGAAAATAACTTTTAGGATGAAGACTTTTACATTCTCCTCTAGTAGCAGAAGGCATCCAAGGAAGTAGAAAACATGTGGGTCAAGTAGTTATGGAGACATTCCCTATTAATATGTAGTAATAAAATCAAATGACTATGCCTTTCCATAACTAAGACCCAAATTACTAAATTTTAAAAGTGTTTCTAAGGGATGTTATAGGGACCCCTTGCTAGTCCTAGATTATGTAAATGGGATCTTCGATCCCAAGTTGGCCAAGAACCCAAAGAACCTAAGCGAGGCAACCCACACCCAAATGATTGAAAAGGTTTGAAATAATGACTATAAGTTTTTTTGGTATAGGATTTAGATTTCCACACTACATTAATAAATGTTACCTCTTGTGCACTCATGCCTAGAGACCATTTCCTTATGCATAGATAGATATGGTGCCAAAACTAGCATTATTATAGGAAACAACCACTTAAAGGTGGATGTTAGTGCCAATGCAATAAGAGTGATGATTAAACTCTCAAATAACATCAATGTCAACATCTAAAATATGGAGAGATTAGAAAATGTCTAGGACATCCAAGATTATAAGATGGAGTTCATCAATTTAGTCCTCTAAATTAATTACACTGAATTGCCTCCTCTACCCATCATCCTCATGAGCTTTGTGATGAAGGACATAAAATGCACCCTTTCCATGTTGAGATTCATCTTCAAGATGGACTCAGATGCCATGTCATCAATTTCCAATAGCGGGTAGTCTTCATTCTTAATATGGTAAGAAAGGAGAATGCCTATAATATGGAATTTGTGGATGCCATCACCATTCCCATGCATAATGAGCTAGTAAAATTTTCAACATAGAGTACCTTTAGGTATTTCTCCTTCCTTCTCCACATGATCCTATATCAAATATCTTAGTTTCTATCTTCATACTTCACCTTAAAATCTAATGAAATAGGCACCCATCCTAATATGATGATCCTTATCTCTACATGGACCCATATTTTGTCATCCACATAGGACTACTATGAGTTTTTAGAAACCTTCCTATCTCTAGTCCTCATCGACCTCAACTGAGAACCCATAACTTTCATAATAATGGATTGAAAGAGGTCATAGATCACAAATAGAAGGATTCCTATTGATTATTTATTTGGGGCCCATTTCACATTCATCTAGTTCCATAGATTCAAGGAGGAGCCATTTTGGCTCCTTCATCTACTCACAAATAGGAACCTATCCTTAGAGATGACTTGCCAACTTAATGAAGTCAAATCAATATATGGCATGGGATATAATAAAAAGGCCATGTATGATGTACCATTCTCAAGAGGAGGTATCATAGTGGTGAAGAGGTTGTAGGAGTGCCTTATTGTACTCAAGATCACATATCTTGACCTTGACTAGATTGATGACCAATGGAGCTATAACCCAGTTGGCCACATATTCACCTTGAAGACTATTTCCCTATTCCTCCATGATCCCTAAACATACTTCCAAAATGAAGGTTGCATATGGAAGATGATATAAATTTTTACATGGATCTAGCTAAGATCCTATCAAACACCCACAAGTCATGAGAGTCTTTATAAAGTAGTTTGAGAGTTTGACCCCATGTAGAAAATGAAAAAGGGGCTAAGAGCACATCTCATTCAAAAGGGATGGGGACAGAAGAATATAGATGCCTATTGGATATATAAGAAATATATTAGCCATCAAGAGTGAAAATTTAATGACCTAGACACATATAAGACATTTGATAACCTCTAAGATGCGCACCAAGAGGAAGAATCTTTGGTTGAAGAAGAAATCTCGATCGATAAAGAAGAAGAGGATACTCCTTCAAAAGAAGAAGATGACACCCCTTAGAAGAAGGAGGGGTAAGTTATAGAGATTTAGAAGACCATGACCTAAACACCTCCTCTATATCCATAACTAACCACCCTACATCAATAGGAGGCTTCTTTAAGGCATATCAAGGTGGGGTCATATCAACCGGTCTCTAGGGTTCAAACCTCTAGTTCTACCCATAATGCCCCACCAAATTAGGTACACTTTTCCCATCCCATTATTTCTAATTCCACCTCATTATTCATTCCCTTTTCACCCTATATAATTTCCAATGAGCTCATACCACTCTCCACTACCTTGCCTATCACTTCACTCGTGCCACTTTCCTTTATGTAGGTGATCACCTCCCTTATGACATTTCTCACTCTTTTATCCTCATCATCCAAATAATTGGCTATTGTGGTTAGATAATTCCACACCCCTATCTATGGCCTCCCACATTTTTCTCCTTCCACTTTGATCCTTCGCCCATTCATCCCCTTGTTAGGAACCCTTCCAAGGAAGCACAATTGATTACTTTTCTTATAAGCAATTAAACACGGAATTATACCAGAATGATTAAGTAACTAGAAACTTGAAACATCAAAGAATTTGAGAGACAATACACACTCTTGTATTAAATACTACTAGAAGAAAATACAATAAAGAAGATGCCACTTCTTCTTCCACCTCAAATGCTTCCCACACCTCAAGGACTTCTTCCCTCTCTCTCTTTCTCAACCACAACCAACTCAACAACCTGAGTTGTTATCTCCTCCTTGAATGCTTCAGCTAATCTCCTTGACCTTACACCTATAGATCTCCTTGACCTTGCTTTCTTGCTTCAATGCTTTACTTGCCTTCTTGATTACAGTACATGCCTCATGGGTCTTTAAATAGAATCCCATGCATACAAAAATAGACCTCTAATTACAATAATTAGACATGCAGCTCAAGACTATAATTAGCCCTTTAACATGCAAACACTCAGTTCAACTAACTAACTATTCATGCAATGAATAGTTCTAGAACACATAGGTTACTAATGTCGGTCCCTATCTGACTGGTTCTGATCAATGTCAGCCGACTCCCTACCGGTGCCGGTTGCCTTCTACACTGTATGTGACTGACATCAGTTACACTACCGATGTTGGCACTTCTAGAACTCAACAACCTCCTCCATGTCTACAATAGTTGAAGCTTTTAGCTCCACAACCTAACAATCTCCCACTTGGAGATAAATAGTTGTAACTGTACCTGTACCTATACCCCGTCTAGTTTGTTCCCTTGGCTCTGTATCCGTCTTCAAGATCACTCTTGAAGACCAACCACCACACATCTTGTGATGCTATAACTATCATCCAAGTCCCCTACCACATCTAAACTTTTTGACAACTCCCACTGGAGACAAAATCAACATGTGATCTTCCATGTCTCTTATGCCAAAAGATTTTTATTGCTCCCAAATTCTTCATGAAACACCTCTGAACTAACTTTACCCTTAGCTCAGAAACTCTTTGTATATGTAACCCTATCACAAGTAACACAATATAGTAACAGGATAATGTAGCTAATATTATCCAACCTGGTAAAGAAAAAATACAATGGTCAAACCTCCATTGTCATGCAGCCTGCTCAAGACCATATACCCTAGCCTTTTGTCTCACGTATCCATCCACTCTCTTCTCTAACATGGGAATCCATCCCTTATCCAGTACTTTCTTCCAACTGACAACTCCACCAACAAATACCTGTTTGGTTCTTCTCCAAGGACTCACACTCCTCATCCATGCCAAGCTCCCACTGTTTCTGGATTCTACCTGCATTGCCTCTTCATATCTTCCTAGTTCTTGACCATCAGTAAGCAATAAATAAAATAAAGAAGGTGAAAAATGAATATGAGGTTCACATACCCTTTCTGACCTCCATATGGGCGTTTGAGACTCCTTGACAGATTGTTGTCCGCCCAACATCCATTCTAGTGACCGATCTCTGCCATCTCCCAGTCTGCATCTGACTGATGTCAGTTCCCTGCACTGACCCTGACTACCGACATCATTTCCTTGGCTGACATCAGTGTCCCCTCTACCAACGTTGGTTCTTACCTGATTGACGTTGGTCTTCTCCTACCGACCCTACTGGTCTGCACATGACTGATGTTGGTACCTGTCTAGCCGACATTGGTGCCATGGGACTAATGTCGGTACCTGCGTTTTCCTGTAAGTGATGATTTATTTATCCACGAGCTCATATTGGATCATAACCCTGTCCATACTACCCTGCTTAGATTTATTCAGCCCCTGTGATTGATCTATGTCCATCATCTCCTCTATAAACACCAAGGCTTCCATGTTCTTGTTAAAAGCATCAAATTTCCTTTTCCTGCAATGAACTCTATTTATGCCTTCTAAATCTGAACTCATACCTTTTGATTTAAGAACATCCATTCCCTTCTTATTCATGTGACCAAGCCTATTAAGCCACATCTTTGAATCTATAGCTGAAGTAGATAAATTAGAAGTAGAATCAGTAATACAAGTAGATAGATAAAGAGTACCTACTTTCTTACCTCTTGATAAAACAAGTGCACCCTTGGTAACCTTCTAAGAATCTGTTGTGAGGGTTACTGTGCATCCCTCATCACCCAACCTTCCTACAGAAACCAAACTCTGCTTCAAGACCGGGACATGCATAACCTCCTTCAACACCCATGTGTTGCATATCTACAATTCCAGCTACACTTTCCCTTTGCCAACTATTTGACAAGGTGTACCATCCCCTAAATAAATCACTCCAAAGTCTCCCAGGACATACTCATGGAACAAATCTCTATTTGGGGATGCATGAAAAGAAGAACCAGAATCTAAAACCCATGATCCTACCTGACTATCCAAAGAAAGTATGAGAGCATCTTGTACCACAATATTTGCATCTTTTGCTTCTTCTTTACCTTCAAGTTGATTTTATTTATCCCTCAACCAACACTCCTTTGTGTGTCCTTTCTTTCCACAAAACCAGCAGGTGATACCTTTGGATTCGGATCTCCTTCCCGACCTTGATTTCCCTTGATCCACCTTCTCTCTTTGCCTTCCCCTAGTTTTTGCACTTAGAGCATTCCCTGATGATTCACCTGTGCTTTTCCTGCATATTTCTTCATTTAAGATTACACTCACAACATCATCAACTTTTAAGATTTTAGAAGCAGATGCAGAATTACTTACTGCCATAACCAAACTATTCCAACTTTCAGGTAAAGAGCATAAAATCAAGAGAGCCTTTACTTCATCATCAAAAATAATATTGACTGAAGCTAACTAGTTTACCAAACCATGGAAATCACTAAGATGAATATATACCGATCCACCTTCCTGCATTTGCAAAGTAAATAACTGCTTCATAAGATATACCTTATTTGACACTGAGGGCTTTTCATATAAATTTGCCAAAGACTTTATCAACTCTTCCGTTGTCTTACACTATGATAAGTTAGAAATCACAGACAATGCAAGGCTCAACCTGATGGATCCCAGAGCCTTCTGATCAAGAACATATTATTCTTCATCCTTCATATATGTGGGCTTGCATGCAACCCCACCCAATGGTAAGTAAAAATCTTTCTAATACAGATAATCGTCTATCTGCATCCTCTAATGTTGATAATTCTTGCCATTAAACTTCTCCATTCGTAGCTTACTTTCTTCTGCCATTGTTGAACTCCCACTCAATCAGAAACCCCTGAGACTGACCTATAATCAAACAATAACCTGTTCCCTGCAAACCTTAGGCTCTGATACCAACTGTTAGGAACCCCTCCAAGGAAACACAATTGATTATTTTTATTATAAGAAATTAAACATGGAATTATACCCGAATGATTAAGTAACTAGAAACTTGAAACAACAAAGAATCTGAGAGACAATACACAATCTTGTATTAAATACTACTAAAAGAAAATACAATAAAGAAGATGCCACTTCTTCCACCTCAAAGGCTTCCCACACCTCAAGGACTTCTTCCCTCTCTCTCTTGCTCAACCACAACCAAATCAACAACATAAGTTGTTATCCCCTCCTTGAATGCTTCAGCTGATCTCCTTGACCTTACACCTATAGATCTCCTTGACCTTGCTCTCTTGCTTCAATGCTTTACTTGCCTTCTTAATTACAATACATGCCTCATGGGTATTTAAATAGAATCCCATGCATACAAAAATAGACCTCTAATTACAATAATTAGACATGTAGCTCGAGACTATAATTAGCCCTTTAACATGTAAACACTCAGTTCAACTAACTAACTGTTTGTGTAATGAATAGTTCTAAAACACACAGGTGACCGACATCGGTCCTTGTCTGAATGGTTCTAATCGACGTCGGCTGACTCCTTGCCAATGCCAGTTGCCTTTTGCACTATATGTGACCGATGTCAGTTACACTACCGACACCAACACTTCTGGAACTCAACAACCTCCTCTGTGTCTGCAACAGTTGAAGCTTTTAGCTCCATAACCTAACACCCCTAAGGAATGACATCTGCTACTTCACATAATCAACTGACCATTCCTTTTGTCTTGCCACAAGGATCCACCTTCATGGGGGAGTTAATCCAATCATATGAACAATTTCATTACTAGTTATAGACTTTTAGAAAATCTTGAGAGGCCTAAGAAGAGAAGAGAAGAGAAGAGGAAAATAGGCCAAGGCCCTAGTGGTGCTTCACATGCAATCATTATTTGATCCAACATAATAGTCTCTAATGATTATACACATGGTGCTCTAATTAGTCAAGACCTATGAATAGATGAAACTAGGGGATTAATCGATACATGCCATTATCCTTAATCTCAACCAAGCTAGACCCATTGATATGATTGAGTTTATGAAATAAATATAGAAGTTTATCACCATATACTATATCAAGGTTGGTCAATAATTGGAGAAGAAAGAGATAGAACTCATAAGAGTGAAATATATAGTTGACCATCTCAATATCGAGTCCAAGGAAAAATATATAGAACTCACTAAAATGAGGTCTAACCTTTAGAGTTACATCACCAATCAGAGATTCCAAGTGGAAGCCAACAAAAGATCCCATCAATAGATCTAGGTTATATAATTGAAGACTAAGATAGAGGGTCTGAAGAAGGATAAGTAGGTTGTGGAGAATAAGATACACAAGGAGGAATAAGAGCTCATATAGACCTAAAAGAGTATGTCTAAATCTAAAAATATGTAGATGTAATTATAGTAGTAGATGTAATAAGAGTCCTCTGCTAAGGACTAATAAATCCTCTAATTAAATATTAACCTAGCCACCCACTCCTAAACCATGGGCATACTCCCCATGGTCCAAACATTATATGTATCTTATTATGAGAGGATAAATAATGTGGTTGAAAACTTGAATCCAGTGCTTGGGTTCATCATGGAATCTCAGAGGCTAAGCTCTTAGGTGAGTGTGTCCATAGACTAGGTCCTATCCTTCATGTCCCCTAAGGTTAAATATTTAGAGCTCCTCATCTAGAAACTATATAACAAGATGTACATGATGCTATAGGTAGTATGGGTTGCTAATCAAAGGTAGGTAATAGTGAAAGTCAATGATTTCCTAAGCTACAACAAGGTAGTGATAAAGTGTAAGGCATTTATATATGCCTTAGAAAATATGGCTTGGGATATGAAGGGTCATATCAAATAACTAGTCTAGTTGCGACTCCCCTCCCCATTCTTCACAAAAAATGCCATCATCTCAGAGGAAAAAATAAAAGAGCTACTAGAAAATAAGTAGAATGACTAGACCATTTTTGTAGCACTTGGTCAAGAGCCAAGTGTCTCTGAGGTGGAGACCATTTTGTATCCTCTCACCCAACTAGATTTTTAAATGCTTGAATTTTTTCATGGATTGAGTAGTATCTTCTTTAAGGAGATCATTGATTTGGATAAGGCCTTCAAGGTTATGAATAAGAAGACTCAACTAAAAGAGGAAGATTAGATGCCTTTGAAGGCTAGTCCTCAAAAATTATAATTTATATAGGCCTCACCCATTTTTTTAACTTTTCTTTGAGTAGTATGGGAACTAGAAGTTTTGGGTTCTTCCATCTATAGGTAGATTCCACCTAGAAGTCATTAAGAACTATGGATAATTATCCACATTTTAGAGTTTTAGAGTAGTTAGATTTTATAATGGATGAGCTTAGTAAGTTTATCAATCACATTATGGCCCCCTCTTTTCATCAAGGTCCCTTTCTCTATTTTTGGATAAGTCTTAACTTCCACCCATAGCTTCCATGTGGCATCCTAGCACTCATTTCTTACAAAAGTTCTTGACTTCCCCAGGAGAAGTGCCAGCCCTCCATGTGGCATTCTAGAGCTCACCCAAGGGAGGTTTATTTTCTCAAACTTTTAAGTAGTGCCATTGGTTTATAGAGAAATGGTAGGGCCCACTGTGTAGTTATTCAAGAAGGAAGTAGATCTCACGATGTGGCACCATGACACTCCTCGAGCATAAAGGTTTCTTTTGTCAAGGCTCTAGATTATGTGAATGGTTGATAAGGTTAGGAATGGGGACCAATATGGAATTGTAATAAGTAAACCTTCCATGTGTAATCATGATTCTTGTCTAAGGTGATGTTTTTCCAATTAGACCTTCAAGCAGTGTCATTAGAAGAGAGGAGTGGGCCCCCACTTCTAACAAGCATTCTAGGGGTAGTTCTAGAGGTGGAAAACATGTTACCACCATGCTTCTTCTAAAAATAATGGGTGTTATAAGGTATTGTAGTTGCATCATATCCAAGTTTTTGAATAACAACCACACTCATGAGCCAAAGTCCCATAGTCAGTTTCAATATCCTCAGCATGAGAGCAAGTGCCTAGTTTTAGGTGTCACTTCCTTGAGGTGCTAATATGCTTATATAAGTAGAGATATTTTATTTTTAAAGGGATAAAACTTTTAGATAATTATTTACTACTATAGTAGCCATTTTAATAGTTAGTTATAGAATATAAGTAGTGGTAGTTTTTTTTTAGGTTCTAAGACCTTAGTAGGTTTCCCTCATGGGAAAGATTACACTGTATATTGTGCCTTTAGCCTTGTGTATGCTATTTTCCACCCAATAATGAATAAGATGTGGTGTTTTATGTCAAACTAAGTGGAAATATATTGTTATTTATTTTCCATTTTCCATGCTTTTATATTATTATTTTTTGTTTATGATTATAGACTTTAAGTCATGCATGTGCTCCTTTAATAGTCTATGATATTTGAAGGGGGTCAAGCTATTTTATGCAATCATAGTTAAATGTATTAAAATCTTGGCACACCACATTAATTAGCTTGTTTTAGTTTATTCAAATTTATCCCTTCCCTATTTTTGTCCCCAATTAGTTTTAAGAGCCAGCTTCTAAAAGTATGGAGGTTGCTTTATAAATCACATTTGAGTCCCACATCTATAAAGCTTCCATAGAAGGTTGTTCTCTTAGAGTGAGTATTTTAGGTATCAATACATATAAAAGGGGGAAATAAGGGAATTTTTTTATAAAGTGGAAAAAAATGCCTTAGGGTGCTAAGAGGTAAATAATTAAAACATCCACTGATAATAATTTATCTCTCTAAAGAGGATATCCATACTACTTTTGACTGAGCTCAAAAAGGGAAAATGGGTATGCTATCAACTCAAACTAAAACATCCATATTAGGACCTTTCCCTTTTGTAAGGATAAAAGCCACCATTATGGAATCTTCCTCTAAGAAACATACACTAGTACAAAAGTATCTTCCCATAATAATAATTCCAATACATAATCCCTCAAATCCTTATTACCCTCAAAATCTTGGTATAAGGTCTTATTCTAAACATAAATTACCCTCTATTGGAAATATTAAAATAATTAATGTAAGAAATAAAGACATAAAATTGAATGCATCCCTAATTGAAATTCCTTAAAATGTGGATAAACCTAACCAAGATCCATTATGGGGGTCTTATAACATGATTCTTGATCAACTCCTTTGAACTTCCCTTATAACACTACCACCTATAAAGCCTATTAGCCCCCATACTCAAAAACCAATATGTTATTGAGAAAATAAGAAATGAGATTACCATCAAATATCAAGGCATGATAATAAAAGTTATAATGATTTAAATGTTGTAATCCAAGATTTATTAGCAAAGGATGATCTTTCATGGGAATAGTTTGGTCTTGATTATCCTCATAATCAATCCACTAGAGTTTTGACCACACTTGGAACTAGTACATTACCGAGAGGGTCAAAATAAATATCAAAAAAGGAAGGTAAAACCTTAAATTAAACTCAATATCAACCTAGATTAGACCTTCTATACTTAGATGATTTTTGAAACATAAAAAACCAACCATTATTTTAAATAGATATAATACACATAGCCACTTGATCCCAAACATAGGGTCATAAAACCCAAAATCCCAACAAAACCAAGGTGTCTTATTAAAAATCCCCTACTTTTGATATAGATAATCATAAATCACATATCTCAAAATCCAAAGCTTAGTGAAATCAAATAATAATAATCCCTTAGATTTGATATAGATATCAGTCCTAGAATAACTCAACTTCCCATCAAAATGTCTTTATATGAACTTATCCAAAATTATCTACAACATTGTGAAGTTATGATAGAGGCCTTTTAGTTCACCTAGGTATAATCATATGAATCTCAACCTTAATTGGATCCTTATAAAATTCATCATCTATCACATTTCATGATTCTAAAATATCCCCATTACAACCTGAAAACCAAGACCCACCATTATTTATCACTTCCCAAGTTAATCAAACATGGATCAAAAGAGTTATTATTGACAATCTATCTAGTATAAATATTATATCCTCACACACTTTTAGACAAATCCAGTTACTAGAAATCATTATGGATCAATCTCCAGCCATCCTAGGATCCTTTAATGACATTATTGCCCTCGTATTAGGTACAATCATACTCCCCATCAAAGTAGGTATATGTAGCCTCATAGATCTATTTACATGATAGAGGGGAAATTTAAATATAATATCCTACTAGGACATCCTTGGATATATGTTATGCATTGTGTCCCCTTCACTTTACACTAACACCTTAAATTTGAACATGAATGTAAGATACATGTTATCCCAACAAATCCACATCCATTCAAGACATGCAACTTGAATTATTAGACTAATGATGTCTTGATCCCCATAAATAACTTGATCCAATTATTTTTAAGGGAAACATCAGCTAGTTCTATAATACCCTCATCTCGTATGACTGATGGAAACTCCCTTGACTTGGTATTCCAATATCTCTCCTTAGGGGAGTATCAATTGTTGACTCTTATCACCTTATCAACCCCTTAGGAATATGGATACCCAGACCAATTGTATACTTACCAACCCAACCTAGGATATATTATCCCATTTGACCCCCTTACCTCCAAATACACTTATTCTATAGAGTAATTGATCAACCCCTTTATATGGGGAAAGTCAAACATGTACCAAACCATTCTCATCTAATTTTTCCTTTCTTGAACAAACCACACTTCACATAAACCTATCTAAAATAATGCGATTGGAAAGGCTTTAGCATAAGATGTTATGGACAAGGACCCCTTGAATTTATGATAAATGAACTTTGAAAACCACACAAGAAACATGGCCTCAATTTCTAGGAAACTCTTGAGGCCAACAATGATAACACTTTACCATCTAATATCCCTATAAATATGGATGATGAAGCACCATCATCCTCTCTTAGTTTTCATACATCAATCAACGACACCATTTCCATCCCACCTAACTTTTTTTATTAGCACCATTCCATTAGAACCACTAAATTATTAAAATAATGAAAAGATCCTACACCTTCCCTTAACTTTTCCTGACCTAATAGATGAAAATTACTCCTCAATCCTTGTAATGGAGTTTTGAGATGATGAATCTAATTTAACATATTTAGGGGTAGGGGATTCATATCTAAATAATTTCATGCCATATGATTTTCCTAGTCTTTAAAATGAAGTTACAAGTGATATTACCATAGTAACACTCAGGGTCCCATGAAACATAAAAGTTAGACAATCCTTAGATTCTTAATAACACCAAAATTTCATAGAATTCCTTGTTATTCATATCCAAACCTTTTCATGGTATTATAGTGATATGCCAAGAATAGATGCTGATATAGTTATCCATAACATTATCACCATTCCTAAAGTTAAACTAGTGAAACAAAAACTTCAAAAAAGGCATTCTCAAGTAGTTCTTTTTTTCAAGGAAGAATTTAGTGGTTATTATCTGTTAACTTTATCCAACCCATAAATTATCCTCAATGGGTATTTAACATATTACTTATCATAAATCCTATATGGGGACTATGAATTTGTACCAAATTTGATAATATTAACATTGCTTGTCCAAAAGATGATTTTCCCCTTCCTAATATCAGATAGCTCATGGATATCACTACAAGACATGAAATTTTTTCACTCATGGATAAATTTTATGGCTATAACTAGATCCTTATCTCCCCATAATATTATCATAAACCCACTTTTATTACTTTGTGGGGAAATTTTTATTATACGGTCATCCCTTTTGGTTTTAAAAATGAGGGAGAAAATTACCAATGGGCCATGACCTATATTTTACATGAATTAATTCAGAAATAATTGAAGATTATGTGGATGATCTCCTTAGTAAATCCAATTATCATAAATATCACCTATCTATCTTTCAAATAATCTTTGCCCATTTCGTCAAATATTAGGTTCTTATTAGCCCCCAAAAGTGTATCTTTAGGGTTTTATTATTTCCTTTCAAGGAATTGATTTTTATCCTAATAACATTAAATCCATTATTTATATTCCACCTCCTTCCAACCTTAAGCAAATTCTTAGCTTACAAGGGAAACTACAGTCTATTCATCACTTTATTTCATAATTATCTAACTGATGACAATGATTCCATCACCTTCTTAATGAAGACACATAATTTGTATGGAATTAAAATTATCAAGTGGCCTTTGATACACTTAAGAAGTATCTTTTATCTCCCCCTGTCCTTATTCCACCAAGAGAGGATAAA